>CM069916.1:36462739-36930239 GCA_036172215.1 Camellia granthamiana
CCTAACTTTGAGGGATTTCAAGTTTTGCTTCGAAGGATTTACTCTCACTAAGAAACCATAAAACAGGTTTTCAATCCTTTTGAAGTAAACAAATACTTGAGCATTCTTGCATCCTTAGGTGTGGAATGTGCTTCGAAGCCGGCTTCCCAGTTTCGAAGCCGTTGTTATTTGACTTTGGCACTAAAATCTGGTTTCGAAGCCAAATATTTTATTTCGAAGCTGACATCAGCATCTGAGATGTGTTTCTCTCCAAAAGGATCAATATTGAAGGAAACTCTTCGTATCTGTACTTTTAGTACTTCTTTATGAATTACACGATACATTTTCCAGACGCCAAGGTTTTTAAAACCCTTTTTACTTCGTGCTCTAAACTCACTCGTTTGTTCAATACACAAACCCTTCCCTTCTACTAAACCTCTCTTCCTTGCTACTCGTCACCAATGGATTATTCTTCACTGAAAGTACTAACTGACGAATGTATAAGCCCAACCATGGCTTTGAAAAGATGTATTGAAGAAGAGATCGCCAAATTTAAAGCTGATGGGTCAAGTACCATAGACGGACGCCTCTTTGTTCCTCACCATAGCGACAAACAAGAATATGTCCTGGGTCCTATTTTTCGAGAAGCTCCCGTTCAACTTCCAGCTTTGTATCCTCGTTTGGAGGACCACTTTATTCTCTATGAAGGGGGGCTCGACTGGGGAAATTGGAGAATGAACCGACCTCACCGTTGCTGGCCAACATTAAGGGTTGAGTGGAAGGAGTGGTATGATAGGGTTGTGCCTGCAAGAGAATGGGACTAACAAGAACTCTGCATCCTTGATGCCCTTCGTCTTTCCAGGTTTATTATTCCTGAAGACCCTTTTTTAATTCCTGCTGCTCTTTGTTTCTGGAACATGGCTTTTAACTTTTTCCAGTTTCGTTGTGGTATGATGGCTCCCACCGTTCTTGATATCTGCCATCTCTTAGGGCTTTCGCCCCTTGGAACCCCTTTCACACCCAGTTACCTAGACCTTTCGGTTAAATTTTCTCTTCTGCCTTTGAATTCTTCTTTTAGTGATTTCGTAAAGGCTGAAAACAAGAAGGTGGGTCCTGTGGGCGATCAAGAACTCTTCTCCTTTATTTTATATTGGTTGTGTAAATTTCTTTTTTGTACATCATCCCAACGAATTATGCCTGAATTTACTCCACTTGCAAAGGCCCTTGTTTTGAAGAAACGCATAGCCTTGGCCCCTTATCTCTTAGGCCATGTTTATAGAGCCTGCTCCCAATTCTGTAAGAAACCTCTTGATATCAACCAAGGAGGTCCCCTTTGGGTGCTCCAACTCTGGCTCTTCCCTTACTTTACTGACTTGCATCCCAAATGCTTAAAATTCCTAGTTCAGGATCCTAGCACTTATGGGAAAAAAATATGCTAGAATTGTTCTTTATCCTGCTTCCTTTGCCTATTACCTCACATTTTTTCATCAACTTCCTATTTCTCCAGCTGCCACCTTCTTTTGCACCTTTGATGCCAACAAAGGACCAGCTTGGCTGCAAACATTCTTGGCTGATAAAGAGTGTTCCATCCCATCACACAAAGATATGTGGGCTTCTATTTTGTTATCGAGGAAACTGTTCATTGGTACTTTAAACCCTCGAGCTTATAAGTGTATATCTGAGGTATACTGCCCTTCTCAGTTTGCTAGGCAATTTGGGTTTACTCAAGGGATTCCCATTCCACTTTGCAGCCTCTCGAATGTCTATCTTACAGCTAGAGACCTGAGAGTACCCAAATCAAAACTAGAAGAGGCAATATTTAAACTGTTAAAAGATTTGAGTGAGTTCAAATTTGTCCCCTTCCTTCCCTCTGGCTTGGCTTTGAAAAGATTTCAAAACTGGGTGGACAGCCAATATGGAAGTACGTCTAGCAATACACCCTCATGATTTACTGATAGGGCTAGGAGTGCCTTTTAAGGCTAAACCAAAAGAAGTCAGGAACATCCCCTCTCTTTCTACAGCTGCCAAAATTGTTCCTGCAGTGTCAACCCCTCCTTCCAGAGTTACCAGAGCTGCTTTGAAAAAGGGTATGTATCTTGAGGTTTCTTTTCTTTTAGACTTTTCTGCTTATTTTCTTTACATTCATACTTCCTGGTGTAGGATCTCCACAAGAAAAATCTCCTACGAAAGCTGAAGCTTTGGCCATTCTCAAAGACAAACATCAGTAGAAAAAGAAAAGAAAACTAATACTTTCTTCCGAGGAATCTGAGTCTCAAATTGAAGAGAGAGAAACTGAGAAAGAGCAAGAAATACCACTGTAAAGAAAAAAGAGAAAGAAGATGACTGTCTCCCCTTCTGATTTGGTCGAAGACCCTGTTCATGAGGCAACTGCCAAAACAGTGAAGCAGGAACATTCTAAGGCAATAATTGTTTTCCAGAGAGCTGAAAAAAAGCGGCAACAGCAACTATTAAGAGATGAAGCTGCTGCTGCTGATGCAATGCAAAGGGAAACTGTGAGAAGGCAGCACATTACTGAGCATTATTCCCTTTGTAGCTCTCACATCATTGCTACCACTTCTGAAACAAAGTAACTTCTTTCATGCCTCTATTATTTTATTCTCTTGTCAAATTCTTAGTATTGAGACTTGACATTACTTTGTATTTCTTCTTTTGCAAAAACGACTACTCTGTCTCCTTCCTCTACAAGGACTCCCTCAATCTCTCTTGAAGTTGAAAGTCCTCAAATTACAAAGCCAATTCAAGCAATCCTTCCACCTCTTGGTCCCATGTTCTTTATACCTTTCTTGAGGTCAAGTATTCCTGCATCTCTTTCCTTTGGCTTAACTCTATACCTCCCTCATCTATCTTTCGATTTTACTCAATTTGATTCTCTCTCGAGCCCTGCTTCTCCTCCTCCTCCTAAGGAAATTCCAACTGTTACTTCATCTTTGATGGTAGCTGATTCCTATATAGAGGGTACTGGTAGCTCTCCAATCCATCATCCATTATCTTTGCCTAGCTCCAGTCCTTCTTCTCTTGACCAACTAGTAGCAAAAACTATAGAGACTGCTAAGGATACTCCACCTTCTTCTCCGATTCCTATGCAGTCATTTCTTCCTTTTACCAGAGCTCTTTCTGCACCTTTCATGTCAATGGATGAGGTGGATATTTTTGAGGCTAGACTAGCTAGTCTTTTTGACATACCTTCCACCTCTCCAATAACTAGCAATGAGACTGAGCCATTAGTTCTAGTTGATTCTCTGCTAGAAATTTTTGAGAGCTCTTCCTCCAATGGTAAAACTTCCTTGCCTTCGATAGCCTTGGATAGCTGTTTGGAGCTGCTGACATCTTTTTCGAGGATTCCTTTCGAAGCCTTACAAAGGCTTATAATCAAAGATGGCTTCCTCCAGTGTTGTAAGGTTGTTTGAGCAATCCGGCATGGCTGTCTCAAGTTATTTATCTCAGGCAGCAGCCACCATTGATTTTTACATCAACATTTGCCATGCTGCCAAGGTTGCGGAGGAGAAATTTGTGAGAGATCGGAGCTTCATTTCCAAGGTACATACTGAAGTGTCAGAATTAAAGGAATAACATTCCTCCGTCTCCCAATTTCGAGCTCAACTATTGGAGAAGAAAACTCAACTTGAAGATGAGCTATCAGCAGTCAACCAAGCCTTAGATCGAATTGCCACCAAATTGCAGATTACCAATCAAGGACTGGCTGATCGAAAGCAAAAGATGACTTCAGCCATCCAGTTGTTCCCATCACTTCATAATAGAGCATCTATTGTAAAAGAATAACTGAGGCATTGTACTAACTTCTGGGCCAATCTATGGCTACATGTACTCAACTCTTTATGAAATAAAAATTCTTATTTATCGTTTGAGTGTTTCTCATGTTCTTTTATTTAGCACTTATTCTATTCCTTGTGTTTCCCATACGGTTGGATAATAAGGCTTCAAATATCTGCCATTAATTTTCTTGGGATTTACATATCCATTCAAATTTTTCAAATAATATGCTCCCATAGGCAAGACTCTATGAACTTGATATGGTCTTTCCCAATTAGGTGACCATTTGCCAAACTTGTGGCTTTTAATCCCTATTGGGAGTATTGTCTTCCATACCAAATCACCTTTATCAAAACTAATGTGCTTGACTTTTCTATTATAATTTTTGGCTGCTTTCCTCTTTTGGAAAAAAATGCTATTTAATGCCAGAATTCTAACTTCATCTATACTTTCTAATTCCAAGCACATACTCTGATGGTATTATTCAAGATCTAACTGATCCTGACATCTCACCCTTAAGGACTTAACATTAATATCCACAGGTAACACTGCATCATGCGCATATACTAAGGTATAAGGAGTGATTCCCGTACTTGATCTTGGTGAAGTCCTATAAGCCCACAATACATCCAACAGTAAGTTATGCCAATCCTTGGAATTATCTTCCACAACTTTCTGAATTCCTTTTTTTAAAGACTTATTGGATGATTCAGCTTGACCATTGGCTTGTGCACAATAGGGAGTAGAATTAACAAGGTTAATTCCAAACTTTGCCACAAAAGACTTAACCATTTTCCCATCAAATACAGTCCCATTATCAACAGTTATAGTCTGTAAGATACCAAATCTGTAGATCAAATCTTTAATGAATCCAATGACTTCAGTCTGGTCTACAGTTTTATATGGCTTAGCCTCAACCCACTTAGTGAAGTAATCTATGGTCACTAAGATGAAACAATGATGCTTCGAAGAGGGTGGGTGTATTTTTCCCTATCATATCCATAGTCCATCCTCTAAATGGCCAAGGCTTCACAACTGCATGTAGGTCAGTTATAGACACGTGCCTTATTGTGCCATGCTTTTGGCATGCCTGGCAACCTCTTGCATATTTTATGCAGTCTTTAAGGATAGTTGGCCAACAGTAAGAATGCCTTCGAAGCAGCCATCTCATCTTCACACCAAGCTGATGAGCACCACATATGCCTTCATGAACCTCAGCCATAGTTGTCAATGCTTCCTTTGGGCCTAAACATTCCAACAATAACCCATCTCCCCCTCTTTTGTAGAGAGCATTACCATACATTATGTGTTGCATAGACTGCAATCTAATTTTTCTGCTGGCTTTCGAAGATAGGCCAGCCAGATACTGCATTATTGCATGCCTCCAATCTTGTTCTTGTAAGTTATTACGATTGACTTCCAAGGCCACATTCCTTTTATTTAAGGGTGGTATTACTTTTCTGATATGTTGTTTGGCTTATGTCCCTTTGAGTATTATCCATTCTCTTGAAATTCGAAACTTTCTAAGCCACATCATTAGTTTTATTATTCAAGAATCTTGGGACATGAGTTACATTTGCTATCTGAAATTGAGAAAGCAGATATAATGCAACAATATAGTATGGCAACATGCTTATACTTTGACATTTGAAAATCCTTTCACCTGGTTAACTACCAATTAAGAATCTCCAAATACGTCAACTGCATGAGCTTGTAATCCAATAAGTATTTCCAGTCCCATTATTAAGGCTTCATATTCAGCTTGATTATTGAAACAAGTAATTTCATCCACTCTGAAACCATGCGTGGTTTCTACTCCTTGTGGTGAATAAATTACTACACCAATTCCAGTTAAACCATTGGCTTTTGATCCATCGAACCACATTTGCCATGGTTCAACACTAGCCATACAAGTTCCATTATCTCTTGGCTTTTTATTTGACATGGATGGTCTGCCAAAAAATTAGCTAAAACTTGTCCTTTTATTGCTTTTTGGGGAACATATTCTAGATGAAATTCTGATAAAGCTAGTATTCATTTGCCAATTATTCCCCTCAACATGGGTCTAGATAACATATATTTAACCAAATCTGTGGTTGCAATTACCAAGACAGTTGTAGGCAAAAGATAGTATCTTAATTTCATTGCAGCAAAATACAATGCAAGGCACAACTTTTCTACAGCTGAGTATTTACATTAACAAGAATTTAGAAACCTACTAAGGTAATAAACAGCTTGCTCCTTGCCTTCTTCATTGTCTTGGGCTAAGAAAACTCCCAATGAATCCTCTGCTGCAGCTATGTACAACTTCAAGGGCTTATCATCTTTTGGTGGCATCAGCACTAGAGGGTTGGCCAAGTAGGCTTTGATTCATTCGAAAGCAGTTTGATGCTCTGTTGTCCACACAAACTCCTCTTCATCTTTTAGCCTTAACAAGAAAGAAAATACTTTAGTTTTCCCTGCAGTATTATAAATGAATCTTCGAAGAAAATTAATCTGTCCAAGGAACTTTTGTAATTCTTTCTTACTTGATGGAGGTCTGGCTTCAATGATGGCTTTGGTTTTATTCTGGTCAATCTGTATTCCTTTCTTGTGTACTACATAGCCCAAGAAGTTTCTAGATGATACGCCAAAAGCACATTTAATAGGATTGAGTTTCAACTTAAACTTTCTCATTCTTTCAAAAGCTGCTTCTAAGTGAAACAAATGTTCCTCCATGGATTGGGATTTCACTACAATGTCATCAATATAACACTCTAAATACCCTCCAATGAGGTCATGAAAGATAGTGTTCATAGCCCTCTGATATGTAGCCCCAGCATTCTTCAGGCCAAATGGCATTTTAACCCATTCGAAGGTGCCAATATTCCCAGGACATCTGAATGCTGTCTTGTGGACATCCTTCTCTGCAATGCAGATTTCGTTATAACCAGAGTGCCCATCCATCATTGACAAAATTTGATGCCCGGCTGAACTGTCTACCAACAAATCTACTATAGACATAGGATACTCATCTTTTGGAGTTGCTAGATTCAAGTTTCTGAAATCGATGCATACCCTCATTTTACCATTCTTCTTAACTACAGGCACAATATTAGATAACCATTCAACGTACCTAGCTATCCTAATAAAGCCTGCCTTGAGGAGTCTAAGAATTTCCTCCTTAACTTTCTGAATCATTTATGGACTCATTCTTCTTGGTTTTTGCTTGTATGGCTTGAAATTAGGTCTCATAGGGAGCCTATGTTCTACTAATGACCTATCCAATCCTGATAGTTCATTATAAGACCATGCAAAACAATCTTTATATTTCTTCAAAACAACCAACAACTGGTCCCTGTCAAGAGCATTCAACCAAGCACTTATATAGGTGGGCTGTTGTATAGAACCTTCCCCTAAATTTACTTCTTCCAAGGGGTTTTGTATCTGAGAACTTACTGATGCTCCTTCTTCGATTCTTTCTGACCTCGAAGCAATCTCCTTGCTTTGTTCTGCTACCAGTTTCTTTGATTCAACATCTTTACCCTCCTCCTCATAGACAAAGTCTGTCCACAAGGCTTCTTCCTCCTGTATCTCCTGGACTTTTGTTTCAATGTCCAAAGCACAATATTTATCTAAGGCAAAAAATTTGACCTGTTGCTGTTCCTTCTTACAACCAATCATCATGGCTTCTTTCTCTTGCTCTTGCATTTTTTGGACTATTGATTTTATATCCAATACTGAGAACTTAATTAGAGCCAAAGACCTGGCTTCTTGGGTTTCATCTCTTTGCCTACAACCATGCATCATTGTCATCCTTAACGACAAACTCTTCATCAGCACTCTCTTGGACCAAGTGCTTTAGATTTGCAAATTCTTCATCAGCCGTCACTTCGGCTGATCCATCAAGTTTTCTCAGTATACTGAGTGGTGCCACTCCTTCAGTATATAATTTGGCCTCTGCGAAATCTGCATAAGCTATGAAGGGTTGAGGATCTGCATTGATCTCCTTCGTCTCTCCATTGCATAAGGCCATCATGATTTTTTGATGTAAAGAGAAAGACACACATTTGTTGGTGTGAATCCAATCTCTTCCAAGTAAAGCATTATACTTAGCATTGCTGTCGATAACGAAGAATGCTGTCATGCAGTCCCTGGTTCCCACACTCAGGTTGATGGGCAAAATACCTTGGGCCATTTGTTTGTCTCCAGCGAAACCAGCAATGGCTGTACTAGTTGGGATTAGTCTGGGGTTCTTCTTTCCTAGTTTCTTTAATGAAGATTTTGGAAGCAGTTTTACTGCTGCCCCGTTATCCACCAGCACCCGATTCATCTGTATTCCATCGAAGAAAACCTTGATATACAAGGGTTTGACATGCTATGTCATGGACGTCGTGGGATACTCAAAAGGGTATGAGAGGTTAATACTTACCTCTTCCTCACTCTCGTCTTCAATTTCCATTGGTGTGGCTACTTCGGATTCGTCTTGCACCATACTTCCTTGTGAGTCTTCACTGGAGACTAGAATTGGGTCATTCTCCTGACCTTGGTTTTCATCTTTAGCTTGCAACTCTTGTGGTAATATAAGCACCATATTCACTGACACTGGAGGAAACAAGCCAAATTGGACGACTGGCTGTACCTGCTTTCCCTCTTGGTCAACTTGTTCAATTATTTCAGAAACGTCCTCCATGCTGCATTCTGACACTTCTGTATTAATAACTTCCTTCGAATGGTCTGTTTCTGTTGGTTTTTCGACCAAAAATGTCTGTTCATCCATGAAGGCTTCAAACATTTCTTCCTCAACCATCCCCTTCCTTTGGCCTGGGACGACTTCATCTTCTATCTCACTATCACTTTCCATCAAAGCTTTTTGTAATCCTGCCAAGCTGGATCTTTCCTTGGCCTTTAGTTCGGAATAAACTTTGGCCAACTGCTCCCTGCTACAACTCTTTTTGTCTGGAAGAGTCGATTTTAGATTATGGTCTAACTTTGAATCTTTTTCTCCTTCTGCCTGGCTCTTTAGCTGAACCAATGAAGAACTTTCTCCACCTTCTTTCAGATCCTTCTGGTACTGAGTGTACCTTCGTTGGATCTTCCTTTTTTGGGACCTAGAAATCACTGGAACCATATTTGGTTTTTTTGTTTTCGGGTGCTTAAGTAATACCCAATTGTTTGGAGCCACCAAAAGAGGTTTGACTATCCTACCTTAGTTTCCAACAACATTTCTTTGGGTAGACATCTCCCTAGGTTTGTTCTGCATGACAAACCAATTTGGAACTCCAGGTACCCACGAACCTACTAACCCAACTGTTGAACTGTTTCTTTCTTCCTTCGAAGCCATCTTCGAAGCTGGCTGTGAAGGCCACTGTTTGGCCCTGACTTCCTGTTTCGGGCCCAATTCAGGCCTTCAATGAAGATGGCCACTTTCTGTCCTGTGTGAGACTGGTCTAGGATGCCAACCCCTGGCTTTGATCCCGTAACTTGAACCCCTTTCAGATTCTATAATAGTTAGGTGGCCTAGATTCACGTAAAGGTCTTTTGCCTTTAGAGTGCACCCTAGTGACTGTTGGCTCAGCCATTAATGGTTGCTGCCTAGTACCAATTGGATATGGCCTGGTTTAGGACACCTCTGCACATCCTTGTAATATTGCTTTCCATCAATTGGAAGTCCTTTCAACTACTTGTAGCTCAACCTGCATCTGGGACACATTCTTTGTATGACAGCTGCTTCTAAAAAATCGTAATCCAGTGCTTCTTCATCAGAATCTTCCCTCTGGTCTGAGAAACCTTGTCCAATTGCTGGTAGATTTCCAGTGTCTTCTTTGACAATTGTCTGGCTGGCAACATGCATTTGTACATTGACTTCTTCCAATTCTTTCAAGGACAAGTTCTGGAAGTCTGGCACAATAACATTGGCTACCACTTCTCCAATTTCTGGGAACGGATGAGTGTCAATCCCCATTTCTGTTTTAGCTGGAAATTTTAGACTCCCTTTTCAAATCTGCTCTTGGATCCTGTCTCGAAAAACAATGCAGTTTTTAGTTGAGTGAGACCAAGAATTATGCCATTTACAATACACTTTTTCTTTAAATTCCTCTGGAGACAGAATTTTGACTCCTTTTGGTAACTTCAGGAAGTTTACGGCAAGCAGACGATCAAAAATATCATCTGCCTTTGTTAAGTCGAAAGAGTATTTCCTATGAAGGTCTTTCTTTTTAAACTGCTGATCAATTGTTGTATCTTTATGAATTAATGCCTCACAGATTACAGGTTCTTTCCCTACATTCTCTGCTGCATCAATCTCATAATTATGATCTCTATAATACGTCTTGTACGGTGCATTACTTCGATCTTGTTCTTCTTCTAGTAATGCTTCATACCTAGATACCTTATAGGTTAATTCCACTAAGTCTCTAAACTCAGTTGAGTCAAACTTCTTTCGAAACCTAAACTCTAAACCATTTTTAGCCAATCTCACAAATTCAGACTCTGGTAAGATGATCCTACATTTATTTCGTGCTCTTTTAAATCTGGCAATAAACTAAGTAGCCTTCTCATCAAGCCTTTGACTCAATCTTGCCAAGTCTGCCATGGAAATCTCTGGCTCTGTTTAGAAGAATTGGGCATGAAATGCCTATTCTATTTGTTGTCAAGTTTGGATAGAGCCAGGTGTAAGGTTAATGTACCATACAAATGCTCCCCCAGTTAGAGAATTTGGGAATAATCTTAACTTCATATAGTCATTATTGGTAAATTCACCGCACTGAGCCGCGAACCTAGCAATATGCTCAACCGTTGACTAGTTTCCATTCCCATAAAAAAGGGTAAAATCTGGTATCCTGAAACCTCTTGGGTATTCATGTACCCTATCTACCCATTCTGGGTACAGTTTCCTATACACAGGAGTCTGAACCCCCCGAGCCATTGGTCCACACATCTCTCTAACAATGTCAGCAATTTGGTCTCTAAGGACCATATTTTGTGCCTGTTGAACCACTACTGAAGGAACAAACACAGGATTTGGTGGACAACCTTGTACCTGGGGTCCTCTTGGTCCATAGGGTGGTATATTTGGGACTGGTTCTCCCTGTGGTGTTGGCTGCTGTTAGGGGTATGGGTGACCCCTTTGAGCCTGTCCTACGAAAGGTACTGGAACAAGTGTCGTGTCTCTTCTAGTTGTAGGAAAACCTTCTAACCCCCCGCGTATGAATTCGAATAAAGGATTAGTGAACCCCCTCGTGCCAGGTATGGCTTCAAACATGGGATTTGGAACCATCTTTAAGCCATTTTCTTGTACTGGGCCAGATCCACCAATTTGCGTGGCTTCACTGTTAAGTAATGAGGCATTTTGACTTGTTATAGGCCTCGAAATAGGTTCATACCAAGACTGAGGTGATGGTCTTTTATAGTTTTGATTATTAGTTTGACCATTAGAATGCCCATTAATTTGCATAGGTTGTTTATCTCTAGCTAATCTTTGCTGAGGGACATTTGAAATTTCCTCCATGTGTCTTGTGTTTGTTAGTTGGTGGGTATTCATTCGATCCAAAAATGATGTTGCCCACCTTTCCATTGTATTCATTAACTGCTGTCCTATGGCATCTACTAGGCCACCCCATGGATTCATTGGCTGAGTAGATGGAACAGTGGATTGTCCAATTCCTTGGCCTTGTCCAATATTATGAACATGTAGTACTTGTTCCGAAGTGCTGGTCGGTTCGACCATAGGTTCTGATAAAATGGATGTTTTCATAGGATGTGTTATCACATTATCCTCTGTATTAGGCATTTCTACATCTTCCACGCCTTCTTCCAAGCGTTCATTTTCTCCTTGTCTCCTACGTCTAACCATTTTAATTAGTCCCACCGGGCGTGCCAAAAATATATACGGCTTTTTTGGCTTTCGAAAGTATTTTTGTAATTGTGAGCGTGCCAGCAAGGATCAATCAGTCCTTACAGAATGTTAATTACCAACCAATTATCAGACGATTGTGTTTTAGTTCTTTTAACCTCAATGAAGAGGACTTTTATTGGTGGCTTTGTTTAGGAGAATTAAGCAAACAATAATTAGATGAAGAACAATTGTAGTATTTCATTAAGCAAAATGAAAGACTTACAAAGATCCGAATCAGCCTCGTAGAGGTTTACAACAATAAACTACTTTAAAACTACTCCTATGAACGAAATGCAGTGCATGAATTTGAAGTACGGAAATGTAAAGAACAAGAAATGTAAAAACTGGAAAAGAAATAAAGTAGAATAAAACTGGTTTTATGGATCTGAGTCTGGGGTTTTTGCTGGGGCCTTCTCTGCTATTTATACTTCTCAAGGATAACCATCGAACTGCACTTCTAACCGTCGAACCGCTCATCCATGATCGCTGATCATGTTGCCTTATAGTTAGCTCCATTATGCCAATACCTGCAGTTAGGTTTCCCTCATGATTTTGAATTTAAATGTGAGTAACCGTTGAAGCCACATCACTTTGTATTTCTTTGCTGATCCAGTACTACGCAGATCTTATAAAAACCAATACTAACTGCCACGTGTACGATCACGATCAAAGGTTTGAATTGTCCCGTATTACCCTTAACCTGCCACGTGTTGCATTGTGATTAGCTTTATACAAAATATGCAGCCAACAGTATCTTACAAGAAGCCTAACTATGGCTATTCCTAAATATATATAGGAAATTAATACTTAATATATCTAGGAATATCACATACACATTAACATAAATATTAAAAAAATTCAGTAAAAATAAAAAAATACGAAAGACAAAATTTTAATTTTCTAAAAAATAAATTAAAAAACTCAAATCAAGCCTGCTGCTCTCTCTCTCTCTCTAGGTTGTTGTATAATCTTCTTCTTCTTTTCTATTATTTTTTAACTTTTTTTTTTTTTTTTTTTTTTGTAAAAAATGTTGAAAGTTCATTTCTCTTACAAAAGGCAAGTGAACATGCTTTCGAATAAGATGCTAACAAACAATCCCATAATATCTTGTTTTGGGGGCATAAAGTACCTACTACCACTTTGAATATTGTACGAAAACATATATAGAATTCTTTAATTATTTCAAAATCTATTGAATTTATCTCGTCCCATTTTTATCATGTGAAATGATTGAACTCATTTTCAAGATTTCAATCATTCTTAAATTTATTGTGAAAACTCATATTTTTCTAAATATTTTAAATTATTAATATTTCTTATTTACTAATAGAAAAAATAAAACTATTTATTATCATATTTATTTCACTTATTATGTATTTATGTAATAAAAGTCATAGACCACACTTGATAATATATATTTAATATTGTATTAATTTACCTTTGAATTTAGTAATTTTTTAATTTTAACTTATCAATATGTATTTAATATTGTATTAAATTGTCTTAAGTTTAATAATTTTATATTTTTAATTGATTAATTAAATTAAATGTACTTACTAAATTTCTTTTTTAATTCATTATTTAAAATTTATTAAATAAAATAAAATAAACTATTATTAATTAATTTTTATCAGTGTCACTTGTTGTTAACACGGTGTTTAATACTAAAAAAAATAAAAAAAATTGGTTTCATTTTTTCTTAATTTTAATTTTGTCGAAATATAAAATTCTATTTTTACTTTCATCCTTAATCTTCTAACCCTAATTTTCTAAATCCAAACCCTAATCCCATCCTCCATCACCTTCAGCAATCACCACCATCTCCGACCACCATCCAACAGCCCCTAGTCATTGCAACCACCACTCTCTCCGATGTCTCACTGTTGTGACCACCACCACCACCTTCATAACCCTCTTACCACCGCTATTAAGAGAGAGAAAAGTAGTAGTCACTACTTCTCCACCTTCGGCGAAGATTGTTGCTTTTAGATCGAAAATCCTAGATCTAGGGTTAGGGTTTTGGAAGAAGAAGAGGAGGAGGAAGAGGATTAGAAAAACAAAACAATCAAAGATTTATATCGATACCGATTTCTCTATTTATAACAAAAATGACCAATGTAGTGTTTTCAAAATTGTTCGAGGACATTATTCTCAACATTTTCTTCATGCTCGAAGACGATCCTTGAAATTAGGCTAGACTCGCTTGCGTTTGCACCAAATTCTCTTTTCTCATTTAGTTCAGTAAATCAGGCTTGAACCACCACCATTTGTTCAACGATCTTCAACCAAACTACCAACATTTATTCGGTAATCTGCACCCGAATCTCCACCATTTGTTTGGTATTAGTTTTCCAAACTAGGTGGGATGATTTTAAACGTAGAAAAATCAAACACGAGCATGGTGGAGGAGGGCTCTAGGATTGTTTTGTGGGTGATGGTGTTGATGAATGACTAAAAGGGAGAGCAAAGGCGATAGGGGTTGGTGCAAGATGATAGATGAAGGAGAAGTGGTGGTGGTAGGTCTGGTATGGGGGTAAATGAGCGACCACGGGAAAGCTGCCAAGTGAGGCTGTAATAGCGGAGAGAAGTCGTCGGGCAAAGTAAGGCCAAGTTTGGAAAGACTAAATAAGTGCACTTTTTGACTTTTTATGAAGTATGGGTTGGATTTTGGTTAGGTTTGAAGTGATGTGTTAGAGAAGTGATGTGACTTAAATAAGATGATGTAACTTAAATAGGATAGTGACTTTTTGACTTTTTGAATTTTTTAAAAGATGCCAAACTTGACCTAAGTTATGTGACAGAAAAGAGACAATATGTTGAGGTGAAAGTATATTTGGGATTAAAATAGGATAAATAAAAACAAAAAAGGAACGAAACAATTTTAATAACAAGGTTCAAAGGAGTGGAGATTTTTTAAAAAAAGTTAAGAATATTTAGCAACCTCTATAACTATCGTCACATCCTTTCTTTTATTTTTGATACATATTTTAGGAAGGCATTAAAAAAATTAATTAAAACAATCAATTCTCAAATTGGGATTAGTTAAATACCTGCCGAATGATTGATTACCGAATAACAAATTTGTGCTGTTGGAGTCTTTAACGATTTTTAATTTTTTTTTCCCTGAATTGTGTCTCGACAGTTGAAATCTCCCAGCTTTTCTCACCACTCCACCACTGCTCTCTCTCTGTCGATCTGAAAGAGAAAAATGAATGAGAAACAGCGATCAATCATCCTCTCATCCTCCTCTCGTTTTCCACCACCACCAGGTCCCTTCTCAACCATTGTGTTTTTTTTTTTTTTTTTTTTTCCTTTTCTTTTGGAAATTACATACTGTAAGATTTGATTGATTTTGGTTTTGGTTTTTATTTTGATTTTGCGAAAGGAGTGAAGCTATCGTACGGAACGGCAGGGTTCAGAGCAGACTCTTTGCTGCTCGAATCAACTGTGTTTAGGGTTGGGATTTTGGCCGCGTTGAGGTCTCTCAACACTCATTCTGTGATTGGTTTGATGATCACTGCTTCCCACAACAAAGTCTCCGACAATGGCATCAAAATCTCTGACCCATCCGGCGGTATGTTGTCTCAGGATTGGGAGCCTTTCGCTGATGCCCTCGCTAATGCCCCTGATTCTCAGCACATTGCCCAGGTCTCTCTCTCTCTCTCTCTCTCTCTCTGTCTCTCTCTCTCTCTCTCCATATATAGGGAAAATTGCAAATGAGTGGTAACTTCACAAAATATTTACAAATTCATGAAAAAGTTTAGATCTTTAATTATCGAAGTTAGTAAAATTTATTATTGGTTTGAAATTGTTTTTGAAAACATGAACTTACTTGCAATTTTCCCAAAAAGTATATATGAAAGTATTTATGGGTGTATGTATGTCTATACGAAGTTATATATATGTGCTTGTTTGAAGTTTTGGCAATGAAATGAAGAGGAAGATATTGAGGGAACTAGTGGTAGGTGCAAATGATACACAGAAAAATATAGGGAAAATTGCAAATAAGTGGTGATTCTTGCGTAATCACGAGTAACTAACCTGCAGGGTTAATTCCGTGTCCGCACAAGTGGTAACTTCACAAAATATTTACAAGTTCATGAAAAAGTTTGTCTTTGACTATTAAAGTTAGTAAAGTTTATTATTGATTTGAAATTGTTTTTGAAAACATGTATTGATTTGCAAATTTCCCAAAAAAACATATATGAAAGTATTTATGGGCGTATGTATCTATGTCTATACGAAATTATATATATGTGCTTGTTTGAAGTTTTGGCAATGAAATGAAGAGGAAGATATTGAGGGAACTAGTTGTGGGTGCAAATGATTTTATATTAAAATTTTAGATTGTTTGATAATTGAGAGAAACTGATTTACCGATTTGGACAGTTTGGAATGGTTATTGGGTGTGGGTTGGAAGGGCATTATTGGAAAAGTTAAAAACGTGACAGTATTCACTTCAAGTTGTACGCTTTATATAATAGAATAGATATTTGTAGTAAGAATGACAATAGGTTTTATGTTACTGTTTGTAACAGAAAAAAATTGAAGAAAAGGGATGAGAAGATCACATGGAGGAGAATCAAAGCTCCATAATTCATAAGAAGTTTAATTCAGGAAACATCCAGTTTTCAATGTTTGACTACGTCTTTAAATACAAGAAATTAGATTACTGACATGAGAACCCACTAATTACCATAACACATACAACCCAACTATCTAAGGAGGTTATTTGGTGGTCTCTTGAGCAACGCTCTACACCATTCACTTTAAGGCGGTTGTCCTCATGTCTTCTCAAACACAACGTAAACAGCGATGGGTCCTACTGTTTCAACCAATAAAAATCAAGTTGAAGCACCATATCATTTTGCTCTAGGAGCACTAAATAATTTTCCCTATGTAAGAGACTTACTAACCAACTAATTCCAAAACTTCTAGTCACTAGGAAACCGCTAATGACCAAAAAATTAAAATTTTAAATATTTTAAGACATTATGAATGTCATTTTATACTCGTAGTTCAGTTGAGTTGAGGTATCATGTGGATTTTTGCGAGAGTTGATAATTGTGTGCTTGTGTGCTTCTGCCCTTTTTACATTTGTTGATTGCATAAATTAGGAAGGAAAATTGAACCCATGTTTGGTTTCTGAAAACAGTTGATAGATGATTTTGTGAAGAAGGAAAACATTCCACTTGAAGAAGCAGAGTCAGCTGAGATATTATTGGGAAGAGACACAAGGCCGAGTGGGGAGTCTCTTCTGGAAGCTGCAAAGCAAGTACGGCTTCCCCTCAAATACGATGAACTTTCCCTTACTGATTACTAGTTTTTGTGCATACATGGATACATATTGCATATGCTGTCTATATAGTTGTTTCCTTGTAAGTTGTAACCTCCTAAACCACTTATTGTAGTTTGAAAAAATACTCATACTTTGCTGAAAATTATTTTACCTTCTGTCCTCTTAGTTCTCCTCCTATGTTTTTCGTATTTTGGCCTACTTTGCACCTATGAATGATGTGTCTGAGTGCATACTCATGTGATATAAAGTGAATACTTTTGTTATTTTGGATTAAGCAGAGACTTTGGTTGATGGTCATGAGCCAATCTGCAATGTTTAGTTGATCTAAAATTTATGTAATGAAAAATAAACGTGTATATACTTAAATCCGTATTTAATTCACTTATACTAGGGGGAGAGGAGGGCATAGGTCTTTGTTCACTCTATTTTCCTTCATTTGTTCTCCGTAGACGCATTGCATGTAAAGGGGTTATACCAACCTTGCCTTCAAGTGAATTGCTTTGTGCAATCATAGAGGTAGAGACATATTCTCACTTATCTTTTGGTTTTCAATTCAAGGGAATCATTTCAATAGTTGGAGCCGTTGCAGTTGACATGGGAGTTCTAACAACCCCACAACTGCATTGGATGGTTCGTGCCAGAAATAAGGCCATGAAAGCAACTGAACCGGACTATTTCAACCAGCTTTCAAGCTCTTTCAGGTTCATTTATGCATCATGTATATACAGTAGTGCAGTCTGTTTGAATGAGTTTTACATATTTTTGTTTATAGGGTGCATATGATTTTCAGGTGCTTGATAGATCTGATTCCCCAGGGAAGTGCAGTCAATAAGATGAATGACAATGTGGTTGTTGATGGGGCAAATGGTGTGGGTGGAGAAAAACTCGAAGTTCTCAAGAAGATTTTGAATGGTTTAGATATGGAGATTCGTAATTCTGGTAAAGAAGGTGTACTCAACGAAGGAGTTGGTGCTGATTATGTGCAGAAGGAAAAGGTTGCTCCACGTGGATTTGGTCCTGCTGATGCTGGTATAAGGTGAGAGATCATCCTGTGGCTCATCTTAGTCATAAGTGACTTGGCTTGGCTTGATAGATTTTGTATGTTAAGATGAATTTTGGTTGTGAACTCTCTACAATCTCAGTGATGTTTTTGTCTCGTACAATGGCATCATATACAATTGTTTGGAAACACTGGTGGGTGATACGTCACAATTTGATGCATATCTTGTTTTTCTAGTTGCATGTTGATGCAGACTTACTTGCTCTGATATAGATTAAAATGTATGGGTCTGTTCAACAATTGTGTTATCGAGATCAGTATCATTTGGTTGTTCATTTCTATGTTACATATAGCAATAGTTGGCTGAGTCAAGTCCCAAGTTATATTTGCATAATCTTCAAACTATGCATTGTCTATCAGAAGTGGGAATTAATTGTTTGGATGGTTCTAGTGTTTCAGGTGTGCAAGTTTGGATGGAGATGCTGATCGACTTGTGTATTTCTCTGTGCTATCAAATGCTAACAATAAGATTGATCTTGTTGATGGGGACAAGATATTGTCTTTGTTTGCCTTATTTATTAAGGAACAACTAAGTACCCTCAACAAGAATGAAGGTGACAAAGAAAACAAATGTTACCAGCCAACTCTTGGTGTTGTACAGACAGCTTATGCAAATGGGGCATCCACAGATTACCTGAAACAATCAGGCTTAGAAGTCATGTTTACTCCGACAGGAGTGAAATACTTGCACGAGAAAGCTGCTGAGTATGATATTGGGATCTATTTTGAGGCAAATGGGCATGGAACCATATTGTTCTCAGAAGGATTCTTACACTGGTTGGATGGTAGAAACAGTGAGCTTGCTTTAACTTCGAAAGGTAATTTCTGATACAGTTCTCATATTTTTGTTTGTTTCATTTTCTTTTTTCCCCATTGTTTCTGGTATTCTTCATATTTTTGGTGGTTACTGATATTTTTATTTTTCGAATGAGTTTGTTCATGATATTTTTGTGAGTTATCTAAATTCTTGATTTATTGATTGTTTGTTTCAGGTTCAGAACAGCATAAGGCTGCTATGAGACTATTGGCAGTCAGCAAGTTGATCAACCAGGCAGTGGGAGATGCTTTGAGTGGGTTGCTTCTGGTGGAGGCTATTTTGAAGCATATGGGATGGTCAATCCATAGATGGAATGAACTTTATCATGATTTACCCAGCAAACAACTAAAGGTTTTTCTTTATCCCTTGTAAAAAGTTCCACAGATGCTCTCTGACTTACTTTTCAGCAAAGTCTTAAAAGGCTTTATTGAGGCTCACCTCAAGGTGAGGCTAAGGCAAACTGCATTGAGGTTTTGATTTTTAGGTGATACTCTCCAAAAGCTTGCATGTCACAGTTTGGGATGTGTGCCTTGTGTATGAAGAGTTTGTGTTGGATTGTTGTTGAAGTTACTCTAATACATGGTTTAAACATAGAACAGAAGAACCTCTTTTGTAACTATATTCCACTGAAAAACTAAGTAAATGACCAACCAAGTACAAAGCTAAGTCTCAAGTGAGAAGGTCGATAACTGAAGCTAAGAATGTCGATTTTTACCTTTGATGAGGGCAAACTTTCTTCTGTGCAGTGAACTGTTTGATGCCTTGCGGAGAAAAGTATTTATGCCTTTATATTCATGAAAGGGTGCAAAGTGTAATTAACCCAATTATTCATGAATAAACTTGGTATATATATTCTTTTGGTTTCCATATAGAGTCTCTATTATGACACTTCGAGCTCAAACACTATTTTTGCCTATCGCATGGCCATGGTTTTTTTTTTCTCTCACAATTTAGTTATTCGTAAGGGCCAATTGAAGCCTTTATTTGTCCTTATTTTGTCATTAATACATTTCGTAGTATGCTAATAAGGGTATTTTGCTTGTCATGAGTCAAAAAAGTATGTTATCTTTCTATATTGGCACTCTCTTTTTTCAGATAGTTAAGGTCTTCATATTATATACTTTGAAATTACTACTTCAACTGCTTTTCACATTGTTTATTTGGTTTTTAGGTAAAAGTCGTTGACAGAAGTGTGATCGTTACAGAAAAAGCAGAAACTGTGGTTGTAAGGCCTCTTGGCATTCAAGAAGCCATAAACATTGAAACTGGTAAACACATATAACTGTAACTTATGATTTCATACTCTTGGATGCCAATCTTTGCCCATATCTATTTAATAGATCCATTCAATCAACTTGATCGTCTATTGAAATATGTTAGTTGTTTGGCTAGCTCTAGTATATACCAGTCATATCAACCTTCAAATGGAAGCCTCTCTATGATGAACAAATATAAAAAAATGGAATAACAGCTCGCAGACTCTTCTAATTGTTGGTGTATGGTTGTTTGGGTTGGTTGTTCTTTGTGGGTAACTGGTCTCACATGGCGAAAGATGCCGTTACGGAGGGGTTGACCCCATAAAAAGGCAAAAAGAAGTCTTGTCTCAGCAGTTCACTAGCCTAGAAATTTCTTGTTGGCTCGTGATCCTTCCCCTTGCATAGTCTTTACCCCTGCTCGGCACCTTGCCTTTACTTTGCCGACTCGGTGGAAGCGGACTTACTCACCTCACCCGCTTAGCAGCTCATGTACTTCACTTGCCTCTCCAAGACTTTGCTCGACTCTAGAATTGCACCATGATGCTGCATAGCTTGTCTAGGTTTGAAGCAGGACCTAATGACCCCCTAGGGTTCGTACCTTGATCATGTGAGTGACCCATGACTCCTAACCGGAACACCAGAGAGTTGTAGATTGGCAATTAGTATTGAGGGCTCATGAATCTTGTGCGGCCCAAACCCTCAGGTGGTTCCACTTTGACTTGTCTTAGATGAGTAAGAGAGGACTATAACACATACCTGTTTTACATCTTGAAGAGTATATCATACTTAAGCCCTGTTTGGTGCAGCTTAAAAGCTGTTTATTTCAGCTTTCAGCTTAATTTAAGTTATTTTGATGTGTTTGGTTTAGCTTATAGCTTTTTGGAAGTCAGAAATCAGCTTATTCTTTGAGTGGGGCAGGAGATGCTTAATTTATAAGTCAGAAATCAGCTTATGTTCATAGTTATAAGCTATAAGCTGTTTAGGCATAATTATAAGCACTTTCCCACAGCTCTACCAAACAGGGCCGTACTCACTGGTCTACAACCTTGGCATGACCGTCAAGAATGAGTAGGCTTCCATGACCCAATTTTCCAATAAAATGGTCTCCATCTCCATACACAGGAACACCCTTAAGGAGGGCGCACCCTCCCGCACCTATTCATCATAGGCTTCTTCCTCGCTACTGTGCTCTCTCTACTCTAAGCCTGCTTCAATTCTCTCCATTTTCATCTTCAGTGGTCTGACATCATCTTAGTGCCTACCATAATTCGTAGAGGGCCCAGAGTCTCCATTGACCATCAACATTCTTGAGAACAAGAAAGTTATACGGAAGTGAATTTCTGATGTTGCTGCTATTACGTGGTGTGTAGTTTATGTGTGGCATATTTTATAGGGAAATTTAGCTATAAACCCCCTTTACCTTCTTTTCATTGTTAGAAGGATTAAGAAAAAAATTATACTTTCTAAACCCCCTCATAATTATAAAATCTTACATAAAGGACAAAATTTATTATTTAAATATTTTATCAGACTATTATACCCTCACATATACACAATCCAGATACAAAATTTATCTTCTCTCTCGTCTCTTACTTCTAACCCTAGCTTCCTCCATGGCCGGAGCTGTGTCATTCCTAAGCTCCGACGATCTCTCTCCGCATCTTCTCAACTCTCCTCCTTCAACTCTCCTTCAACTGTTCATCTTCTATCTCGTCTCTCTCTTCTAACCCTAGCTTCCTCCATGGCCGGAGCTGTGGAGAACTTGCAAATCGCGCTGATACATATATATATATATATGTGTGTGTTGTGTGTTTTGAGATTTGAATTCGAATATATATATATCTACATATTCCGATCTGTGATCTATATATATATATCTATATATATGTGTGTTTTGAGTCTTTAAGATCGGAGATTTGAATGATTGCATAGATCAGTCCATTTGATTCGAACTCAAAAGCTCAAAGATTTAAAGTAAAATCTGAAAAATCTGTGTGTATGAAAAATCTCAAGATTTTTGAAAGCTCAAAATTTCAAAAATCTGTAAAATCTGAAAAATCTGAAGAACCGGAGTATGAAAAATTGAGATTTCTCTAAAATTTTCAGATTGTAGGCCTGATTCAAGGATTAGGCATGATTCAATGTTTTTCAGAGTAAACATCGATTGATTCAAGGATTATAGGCCTGATTCAAAGCTCAAAACTCAAAGCTCCATCAATTTTTCAGAGTAAACATCAAATTTCATTTGATAGAATCAGAGTAAAATTTTACTCTAGTTCTATTGCTCTGTTTTTTTCATTTGACAGAACCAGAGTAAAATTTTACTTTTATACAGAGTAAAATTTTACTTTTAGTTTCAGAGTCTCACAGTTTACTTATTTTTCAGAGTAAAATTTTACTTTTATACAGAGTAAAATTTTACTTTTAGTTTCAGAGTGTAAAATTTTACTTTCATACAGAGTAAAATTTTACTTTAGTTTCAGAGTGTAAAATTTTACTGTCACACAGAGTAAAATTTTACTTTCATACAGAGTAAAATTTTACTTTAGTTTCAGAGTGTAAAATTTTACTTTCATACAGAGTAAAATTTTACTCTGAAATACATAATGAAAATGTCTTAATAGGAGAGCTGATAGATATGAGGGTAATATAGTAAAAGAAACAAGTTTTAAAATATCAAGGAGTTTTGAAAGTACTTATATAATTCTTGTACTTTTGAAAGAGAAATTAGATAGTGAGGGGGCTATGACCAAATCCCCCTATTTTATATTTTTTTATCAAGTGAATGTGACCTAAAATGCTAAATACCTCGCAATCTCAAATGTTTCTGATTTTTATTTTTTATTTTTTTATGCAGCAAAATACCCTCGAGGCAGATGTTTTGTACGGCCATCAGGAACAGAGGATGTTGTAAGAGTATATGCAGAGGCAACCACAGAGGACGTAGCAGATAACCTAGCCAGTTCCATTGCTCGACTTGTGGATCAGTTTCTTGGGTTCAGCAGCTCCTGATAATCTCCTTCCTGACTTTCTCGCCTTGTTTGAAGATCTTTATACACATTTTTTACAATGAAGGTGATTTTGCGGACCTATTTATTGAAAAAGGGGGTGAATTTATGGACTTGTATGTGTACCCTTCAATGATTTATTTATAGCTGAACTTCTTTTAGCTGTTTTCGGAATCAATCGCGATTGGGACCTCGAATCCGAGGTCCCCCGAATCCCCTGAATCCCCGTTTTTTTCTTTTGCAGGTCAGAAGAAGGAAGACGAAGAAGGAGGAGGGAGGAGGGGGAGGGGGAGGGGGGAGGGGGAGAGGGAGGGAAGGACTGGAGGGGGCCCTAAAAATGGAGGAAGAAGACGGAGGAAGAAGAAGACGGAGGAAGAAGACGAGCAGAGGCGGCGATCAGCGACGGAGGCGGAGGCACGGCGATCGGCGGAGGCGGAGGCGCGGCGACGCGATCGGCGATCTGCTGCGTCGATCTGCTTCCCCTCTCCCTCTCTTTCTCTCCCTCTCCCTCTCTTTCTCTCTTCTCTTTCTCTCCCTTCACTCTCTGGTTCGAAAAAATGGAAGAAGAAGAAGAAGAAGAAGAAGAAGAAAGAAAAAATAAAAATAAAAACCTAATGCCCAAAACGACGTCGTTTTGGGCATTAGGGGGATTCGGGGCAAATGATTTCGAGGTCCAAATCTTTTTCCTTTCGCAATAGAGTTTCTCACAATTTTGAACAAGCTTTTTAACTTCGAATTTTTTTGGACGGAAACAAGCTTTTTAAGCTTAATTCCATAGTTTCTAATTTCAGGATATTGTGTTTGATAAAAATCTTGTTTATAATATGAACATGAATTTTAATGAAATCATTGCCTTTGATATTCTTGTATTTATGATGTTTTTGACTAATTTAAGGTATAATGAAAATCTTGTTTATAATACCCTTCAGTGGTGTTTTTAATTTTTTAGTGATAAAAACTTTTGAGGCAATCATTTTGTATGATGAATTTTTTTTTAGGCAAAAATGAAAAAATAATAATAATAATAATAAAGTTTTTCTCGTAATATAATATAGGCAAGCCCAAAGGTCACACACGCACCTTTCATGATCTTTTGTGTATTCTCTTTATTTCAATCTCAATAATGAAGCTATATAATACAATACTATTCATATATTTTGAGCTGATAATATGATTCATATATTTAGAGATGATTTAATGATTTTTCAGATGATCTAATGATTTAAAATATATTTTAATAGAAGGATAGAAAAAATTGCATGTAGAAGATGCTTTGTTTCAAATTGTATTTCAATAATTAATCGGATTTGAATTCTTAACCAGTCTTACTAACCCTGTGATGTTTTAGAGCAACAAACAATCAATCTTATTTTATCAATTTGTTGTTAATTGACCAAACAAAATTTGATAATGTAATTAATTTGTTTTTTAATTCTGTCTTTATTAAAAGCATACTTATTTGAAAAAAAAAAAAAAAAAAAACAGCAATGGTAGAGGGCCACAATTTTTGTGGCTCAAATGGCTCGAAATTGTCAAAACGACATCGTTTTGAGTACAAAACAACATCAAAATTGTCAAAACGACGTCGTTTTAGCAATTTTAAGCCATTTGAGCCACAAAAATTGTGGCCCTCAAACATTTTTCTAAAAAAAAATTAAAAAAGATACTCTTTCCCTTTCTTCCTTGTGGGTCATCTCCTTTGCTCCCTCTCTTTCTCTCTCAAAAAGAACCCACCTCCTACCACGAGATACCAAAAAATTATTTGGTGAGCTTACAACAAATCTATGTGATGTTGTATTTTAATATTCATTAGTTAAAATAATGGGACCTAGTATTTTTTATTAGCTTTTTGGAAGAATTTAATGAGTGTCAAATAATAAATAGTATAGAGTAATATTTCAAAATCACTTAATAATCACTCTTAGATATTTGTCTCAAATTCATACCTTCACAACAAAAACACATTTTTTCAAGGAAAAAAAATTAAAATGATGAAAAGAAGATAAAAAAGAGAGATAAATATGGGAGAAATTAACCTAAGTGGTAATTTTAAAAACTATGACATATATTTGAAAAAAATTATAATTATAATTATTAATATTAGTAATAAAATTTGTAATTAATTTTATGAGGGGGCTTTGCTGGTAAGATGTGGGCTTGTGGGCTAAAATACGACTAGCTTTTTTTTATGAGGTTTTTATATTCTAGTGATGTTAGAAACAAAAATACAAATTTATATAAAAAAAATAAATTATAAATTTAATTATTAATATTTATAAAAAATTTCATTCATTTCGAATTACTTTTTCAACAATTAATTGAGGTGATATTTTCCTTTTTTTAGGGCAAATTACAACCAAAGAAAAAAAAAAAAAAAAAACCAAGGTGTTATGTTGAATATCTATCTATCTATCTATCTATCTATACTATTATAAAGTGAGCACACTTTATGGTGTCTTGAAGCCTTTGTTTCTTATGCTGCCACATGTCTACTTTTTTATTTCACTTTATGGTGTCTTAAAGCCTTTGTTTCTTATGCTGCCACATGTCTACTTTTTTATTTGAGATAAAAAAAAAAAAAAAAATTAGATTAGATAGATGAGAGGAGGGGATTTGAACCTTAGACTTATATCAAATGAATAAGACTCTTACCACTTAACTAACACATAATATATGATAAATATTTTATTTTATTTTTATTTATTTGAATTGCACACGCATCGCGTGTGGCAACCGCTAATATATATAAATGCTTATCCCTACCCTATTGTTAATTAGCTAAGCTTAAGAACACCCTCCAATGCCAAACCCTAACTTCCCTCCCGTAACATCATACGCCACCTCCAATGTCTTCTGCTGATGATTCCCGAAAATACCCACATCCGAAGCATTACTATTCCCTGCAAAGGCCAAGCACACCTGCGATACACTATGCCCGAAAAGTATCCCCGTCGGGTAGATCGGAACCTTCACATTGCCTTGGAAATAAAAGCGTATCTTCGGAATTAACGCCGTTTTGTTGTTGCTCAGATCATAGCATGTGTCAAGCATCGACAAACCTTTAGTCATCGGATAATTCGTCATCTTTTGTCGAAAAGCCACCCTCAAAGCACTGTAAATCGCCGGCGGTAGGCGGGTGATGACGGTGCCGGAGTCTATGATCGATGTTGTGGTCTTGAACACTGATTTTGCGATGGATAGTTTCCGTCCACCGACTTTGATCCCCGTTACATGGACGAAGTAGAACGATGGATTCTTTGAGTTTCTGGAAAATGGGGTGAAATTTAACTTTAAGGCACTAGAGGTTCCTCCTTTTCCGAATGTTAGGTGTCCGGTTGAGCTCGACGTTGATGGAAGGCAGTAAGAGAAGTATTTTTGGTACATTGAAGAAGTTTGCGAGACGACTGACAATTGATTTCGCGCGAGTCCTAATAATCCGGCGGCGCCACCGAATAGGCCGTCGTTGCTCTGGCCGCAGCCGAATCGGAAATTAGGCAACACATCGGTGGGAGTCAATGTCAAAGTGTCTTTGCTGAAGAACCCGATGGAGTAGGACTGGTCGACGTACCCTATGCCATAGATGCAGATGGAGGAGTTGGAGCAACGCTTGATTACACCGCCGGCATGGGAGGTGAGTTGAGTACACTCGGCCGAGTTACAACTGATGTTTTTGTAGGTTGTTGACTCATTGGGGTTGAAAATTGGTTCTTGTTGTCGATAGCAGGAGTCGAGACATGGCTGGCACTGAGTCCAAGTGAGGTCACTGCCGGTGTCGAAGAGGAGGGTGAGGTCCTTTTTGGGGGTTCCGAGTCCGACGGTGACGATGAAGTTACCGGTGCCGATTGAGGCGCCGGAGTTTACTGGGAGAGTGGCCTTGGAGGAGTTCAGTATATTGTTTTGGGCTGAGTTGGAGCTAAGTCGAAAGTGAATTATGTTGACTCGGGATTGGTCTTCGGAGAGGACCTGAGTCACATTTGGAGCATTGGCTTTGTCTAGACTCAGGTGAGAGCATGGCCCGTGCTTGTGAACTACTATTAGTGTTGCCTTTTTGCCGTAGCCTGTTAAAATGTATAAGTACATGGAAGACAAAGAAATCATATAACTATTTACATGAATTAATAAGATTGTTTAGATATAGGTATATCACCAACAATTTGTAATTTCATAAGCAAAGGAAAATTCATGACTTTTATTGGTTAAGATAGTGAGATCTAATAATTTTAATTTAATTTTTACAAATAATATAATAAATGTTATATATTGAATTGTGTAAAATATTACTGTAAGACCGTCATATAACCGTTTTAAAGACTTTCTCAACATTGAGGTGTGGCATAGCTACCCTCAAGCCCCTTTCTTCCACCTCAAAGGAGAGGGAATCTTTTTATTTTAAGCACATTATTTTTAATAAAATATGATATGATATGATATGATAATATATATAAGGAGAGTTGATGTAAATGACCTTTGATAGAAGGGTTGCAAACAGAAACTGGTAAAAGAGAATTGACTTGAAATGTATGAAAGTGACTTTGCATAGTCTTTCTCTCTCCACCACCCAAAGCATAGCCATTCTCTGAGGAGCAGACAAGAAGGAAAAAAGATACACAGAAGAGGAAGCTAATGGTTATGGAGGAAGCTATTGTAGTGGCCATCATTGACAAAAAGCCTGTCTCTCTCAATTATGTTATTTTTCAAAGCACTTCTTGTGTTATGAGTGTTGTAAAAAACTACTGAATTTATAATGGATGCTCAACCTTCCACTTCTTAAGACAAGATTTTTGATGTTATTAAGCCTTCATTTGGGAAAATTTAATTTAGCCTGACTTATTGGCTAAATTAACCTGGTTAAATTATAGGTAAACTATCAATAGGTTTTAATAGTTAGACTTAATTCTCATTAAGTCCTATTAAAAATAAGTCTTAGTAAAATTGTCGTTAAAAATAATTTTTTTGTGACAATTTTTTATATACGTCGCTAAAAATTAACGATTAATGACTTTTTTTGTCACGATTTTTATAAATTGTCGCTAAACTTATAATTAGTGACCTTTTTTTATAACAAATTTTTTCCATAGGACCTATTAGACAATAAGTTCACTTATTAAGACCTACATGTAAGTATCTATTAAATTATCTCATTTTTAAAAAAAAATTTGACTATGAATGTAATGGTTGTGAAAGAAAAAATGAAATGATTAGGGTGTGTTTGGTAACGTTTACGTTTTCAGTTTATATTTATAAAAATTTTATAAACTAGTTTTTGTTTATTTTTAGAAAAACATACACTATAAACGTATTTGGTAATTGACAAAATGCTTAAAAAATTTTAAAAATATAAAAAAGAGTGAGAAATAGCAAGTGGCGGCGGAAGACGCTAGTGGAAAGTGGTGACGGTGGGTGGTGGGTAGCTGGTGGCGATGGGTGGGTGGGTGGGTGGGTGACGGTGGCGGGTGGTGGGTGGTAGCGAGTGGGTGGTGGTGGTGGTGGGTAATGGGTAGCTGGTGGTGATGGTTGGGTGGATGGGTGACGGTGGCGGGTAGTGGGTGGTAGCGAGTGGGTGGTGGTGGTGGGTGGTGGGTAGTGGTGGCAGGTGGGTGGCAGATGGCGGGTGGTGGTGGCGAATAGGTAGCAGGCAGTGGTGATGGGTAGGTGGGTGACGGTGGCAGGTGGTAGCGAGTGGGTGGTGGCGGGTGGGTGGTGATGGTGGGTGGGTGGGTGGGTGACGGTGGCGGGTAGTGGTGGTGGTGGCAGGTGGTGGGTGGTGGTGGCAGGTGGGCGGCAGATGGCGGGTGATGGTGGGTGGTGGCGGGTAGGTGGTAGGTGGTGGTGGTGGTGGGTGGGTGGGTGGGTGGGTGGGTAATAGTGGCGGATGATAGGTGGTAACGAGTGGGTGGTGGTGGTGGCAGGTGGCTGGTGGCGGGTGGTGGATGGTGAGTGGTGGTGGCAAGTAGGTGGCGGGTGGTGGTGGCGAGCGATGGATGGTAGTGGCAGGTGGTGGGTGGTGGTGGGTGGATGGCAGGTGGGTGGTGGGTGGTGGTGACGAGGGGTGGGTGGTGGTGGCGAGTTGCCGGTGGTGGGTGGTGGTGGCAGGTGGTGGTGGGGGTGGGTGGTGGGTGTTGGTAGCGGAAGACGGTGGTGGAAAATGGTGGCGGGTGGTGGCTAGTGGTAGGTGGTAAAAAAAAAAAAAAACCGAAAACTCAAAGTGGAAACACATTTTTTATGTTTTCATTTTTTGACCAAATTTATAAACTAAGACCACTGATTTATAAATCAAAAATTTTACCAAACAAGTTTTTATTTGAGTTTTTAAAATTTTTGTAAATATAAACAGAAAACTGAAAACGTAAGTGTTACCAAACGACACCTTATAATTTAGATATGATATTTATTTTATTGACTAAATTAGCTTATTTTATCTTTTTGTGCTTTTTAGACATTTTAATTCTTTCCAAACAAGCTCTAAGTTTATATTTTCTCTAGTCATCCTTCACATTTCCTTCTCTTATTATTAATTTCATACAATTTCTAGTAATTTAACATTAAATTTTAACCGAAGTGAAAATAAAAAATATTTAAAAAATTAAAATCCTATTTACCCATAAGAAAAAAAAAAATACTTAGAAAAATGTCAAAATTTGAATGTGTTGCGGAGATTTAAATTCGGTGTGGCATGAGTCACACTCAGAATAATCTAATCAATATATTTTAAATTTATAACACATTTTAGATTTTTTTTTTTCTTAGATATCTAAGTATTGCCGAGAGAAAAATAATTTCTAGAACTAGAAGTAAAAATTTATCCCATATTATTTCCTCTTTTATTCTTCACCTCTATATTTTTCTCTTGTAAGCAAATAGAGAAAAGTAGTTTTATATTTTCCTTTGCT
Source organism: Camellia granthamiana (assembly GCA_036172215.1). NCBI lineage: Eukaryota > Viridiplantae > Streptophyta > Magnoliopsida > Ericales > Theaceae > Camellia > Camellia granthamiana. The sequence goes on from CM069916.1 coordinate 36,492,717, forward strand.
TCCTCTCACAAAATTCATGAACAAAATGAAACCAATTATTTACCTACAGAAGGAAAATAAGAAGAGATAAAATTATTTTAATTACTTTAGTTTGGTCATATTAGCCACTTAAAAAGGTCATCTAATTATTTTTTTCCTCCCTAAATTCAAAATTTAAATACAACCGTAATATTTTTAGTCACATTGGCCTTGTTTGGTTTGTGTTGTGAGATATGATTTCAAAATTAATTTTTTAAAGAGAGTTTAGAAAATTTTTTAAAAAATTTGGATGTATATTTTAAAATAGTTTTGAAATTTTGGAGTTTGGTATGATTTGATATTTTTTTGTAATTGAATAAATAGGTATGAGAGAAAAAATGATTATGATTGACAGATGAGAGAGAAAAAGTAATTGATTGATATATAATAAAAAGAAAAATAATTTTAATTTTTTTTAAAAAAAAATTCAACCAAACATGTTTTAAATCTCAACTGCTCCGATATGGCTCCTTCGTATGGTCCCTTCGTATGAGTGGTGACTGCACAGTGGGAAACATTATTTTCTTATTGCTAATCAATTGACACCATTAGTGACACTCTTGTGTGGTGGCTTTAGGATGACCACAAAAACAGAAAAAGAAAAGGTCTACTCCTACATCGATGTCGGGAGAAAAAGTGACAAAAATTGATTAAGGATGCGAAAGGAGAGTGCAAAATCAATAATTGATATGTAATAAAAAGAAAAATAATTTTTTAAAAATAAAAAATAAAAAAATTCAACTAAACATGTTTTGAATCTCAATTGCTCCAATATGGTCCCTTAGTATGAGTGGTGACTTGCACAGCGGGAAATATTATTTTTTTATTGGTAATCAATTGACACCATTACGTTGCGTTTTATTAGAAAATTTGGAAAGAAATTTAAAAATAGGAAGAAAAAAATATGTAAAATATAAATAAAATATACCTATATTTTACATACATTTTTTCTTTTCTTTTTTAAATTCCTTTTCAAATCTCTTAATCAAATACAGCATTAATAACACTTGTGTGGTTGCTTTAGGATGAGCAGAAAAAAAATTGTCTACTCCTAAATCCATGTTGGTGTCATGCATATTGCATCTGTGCGTAATATCAGTAGATTGTCAATTTCATTACTAAAAAAAAAAAATTCTACTTAGCAAAGTATTAAACAAGCAATGCAAAGACTTTATTTAAAAAATTCAAACAATATAAAATTTAGGAGCAAAAATAAATCTCAAAAGGGGGCAAATTAAAAAGTTTAGCAGGGCAATTAAGTTTCGTTTGGCAACCTTCAGTTTTAGCGAAAAAGTTAAAAAGTTACTATAAATTGTCACATCGCTCTCTCTATTTTTTTGCATATCTTTTAATAAAAAGTCAAAAAATTACTAAAATAGTTTGTTCACAAATGAGATCTTAGCCTATCCATGGGTAAATTTTATTTTTATTTTTATTTTTAATATTGAGTTTCTCTTTTCTTAATGCACTTTCAATCTATAATTATGCCTTGAAAGTCTCTTGTTTTAAAATTCTCACTAGATTGTGTGGTTAACAATGCATTAGAAATAAAAGAACAAGGAAATCCCTAGCCTTCATACACACATATTATGTGTATAATAATTTGTCTATTTGTAATATGTGTGTGTGTGTGTGTGGGGAGACACACAGAGAGATGTGAAGGTAAATGTATTAACCATTGGTTGATGAGTAGCAAACGATGCTGGTGGAAGAGAGCTAACTTGAAGGGTATGGTGGTGGCTTTGTAGAGTATTTTCATCATGCAAAGCATAGCCCTTCTCTAAGAAGTGAAGAAATAGGGAAACGAGACAAGCAAAGAAGAGAGAACTGGAGGAAATTGAAGTGGCCATCAACCAACCTTTCCCTGTCAACTTCTCTCAATTATGTTTCTACAAGCTCTTGTGCTAGCTTTATAAGCAATTACATTTGTAATGGATTTTCAAATTTCCACAAGTATATCATCCACACTATGACAAAGTTATTAATACAATCATATATCATTTGACAAAGAGTTATGTGAGTCAACATTATTCTATTTTTAAAAATTTACACTATGTTAGTAAGTACGAATATCAATATATATATATAATATTATGAGATTATTAAGGTCAGATTTGGAAACATGTTATTTTAGTAAATTTTTTTTTTTTGGAGCTAAAATATGAGATAAAAAAAAACTAGTATGTTTAAAATGACTTTTTAATTTTTTACAAAAAGATGTGCAAAAAGTAGAGAAAAAATGAAATATTTGACTTTTTGATATAGGTCATAGGTTTTGTGGGTTTTTTTAATAACTTTTTGACTTTTAGGTTAAAAGTGTTGCATGCCAAACGATGCCTGAATAATACTTCTCAACGATCAATCTTAAGGGGTTGGATTAGTGGACATAACTTGGGGTAAGGGAGTGTATTTTCTTCAAGTCTCCGGTTCAATATTCACTAATCCTAATAAGTTCCTTGAGACCAATTCATACAGGGCGTTTGCTCTGACTTTAAATAGACCCCCACAAGTGAGCGTAAATTGTGCCTCTGTAAGTGTGCAGTGAGATTGGTTTCTCGAAATTAGTCGAGATGCGCATAAATTAGTCCAAACATCTGATTATTAAAAAAATGAAAAAAGAAAAATCCAAAAACACCATGAAAGTTGCCCACCAAAAAATAAAAAATAAATGGTGAAACGAGCATATCATAGCAACAAAACCTCAGTTGCACGCAATATGGTCCGTTAGTATGAGGGGTGACTTCCACAGTGAGAAACGTTAGTGACACTCTTGTGGGTAATTATTCAGTAATTTTGAAGTATACACGTGATATTTCATAATATTGTAATTGGTGGAGAATGTGGGTATGTGGGGTATTGTATTGGGTGATTGAGGAATATGAAGAGGCATATTGAATGATGATTGATTAAGGAGTACGGACACGTAGTATTCCAGGAACATTCTATAACTTTCCTTTAAGATGACCAAAAAAATAAAAAAGGAGATAAATTATAAATATATCCCTTGAGATTTGATTAAAATACGAACTGTTACTTATGATTGTAGAAATTACATTCCACCCCTAAGACATAACAAACCAAAATGATTCCTGATATTACATTATCCAGTTGAAAAGGTCATCAAATTATTTCTTTCCTCCCTAAATTCAAAATTTAAATACAACTGTAATATTTTTAGTCACATTGGCCTTATTTGGTTTATGTTTTGTGATATTATTTTAAAAATAATTTTTTGTAAAGAGTTTAGAAAATTTGAAAATTTATTTGTTTGCATATTTTGAAAATATTTTTGAAATTTTGGAATTTGGGATGAAATTTTGATATGATAGTATATATATATATATATAGGGAGAGTTGTTGTAAATGACATTTGATAGAAGGGCAGCAAACAAAAGCTGGTAAAAGAAAGTTAGGCCAAGTTTGGCAACTCTAATATAATGCATCTTTTTATCTTTTTTCTATTACATCCTTCTCTATTTTTCTGCACATCTTTTCGTAAAAAGATAAAAAATACATTTATTTAGATCATTTTAAACAACCCCTTTGATTTGAAATGTATTTGCAAAGTCTTTCTCTCTCCACCAAGCAAAGCATAGCATTCTTTAAGAAGTGAGAAGAAGGAAAAGAGAAACACAAAAGAGGAAGCTATCGGAGTGGCCATCATTGGCAAAAAGGGAAATGCCTCGTAGCTCGAATGCTACGAGGCTCGAATGGCTCGAGAGAGGAGAAAAGAGGAGAGGGAGAGGAAGAGAGGGAGAGGGAGAGGGAGAAAAGAGGAAGAGAGGGAGAGGGAGAGGCAGAGAGAGAGAAGCAGACGGGAAGAGAGAGAGAAGACGCCGATGCCCAGCTCCGATCGTCGCCCAGCCGCCGATCGTCTCGCCGACCGCCGTCGTGGCCTCGCCGCCCGCCGTCGTCGCCCAGCTCCAGATCGTCAGATCGTCGGCCTCCGCCTCCGCCTCCACCGCCTCCGCTTCCTCCTCCCCTGTATTAGGGCCCCCTCCCCCTCCCCCTCCCCTGTATTAGGGCCCCCTCCCCCTCCCCCTCCTCCCCCTCCCCCTGCGTCTTCTTCTTCTTCTGCCCGTCTTCTTCTTCTTCTGTCAAAAAAAAAAAATATAGTAAAGGAGGGTCAACGAGAAAAAGAAAAGAGAAAAAAAAAAAAAAAAAGGGTCAAAACGATATCGTTTTGACCCTCGAGCCAACTCTCGAGCCTCAACTCTCGAGCTACCAATCACTACCGTGGCAAAAAAAGTCCTCTCTCAATTATGCTTGACAATTATGATTGGTGCCCCGAATATGGGGGGCACTAATGCCCCGAAATTTCCTAAAATGGAAAAACAGAAAAACAGTTAAGGCAAAAAAAAATAATAATAATAATAATTACCCAAAATAGAAATTAGAGGTATTAGTGTCATTCTTTTAGTGCCACAAATCATTTTTCTTATGCTTGATGTTATGAGTGTTGTAACAAGGTACTGAATTTATAATGGATGCTCAACCTCCCACGTCACCCCCTAGGACAAGATTTTCCATGTTATTATTTGTATTTTCTGTGTCATCCTTCACATTTCCTAGAAAATACACCAGAGGAAAAGCAAAGGAAAGTAGAAAGAAACATTTTTAAATTTTTTTTTCTCTTTGGTTAAAATTAAATATTAAATTACTAGAAATTGTATAAAATTAATAATAAGAGAAGAAGAAAAATTGAAATCTTATTTACCAAGAAGAAAATAAAATACTCAAAAAAGTGTCAATAATTTGAATCTATTGTATAGTTTTAAATTTGGTCTGGCATGAGTCACACCCAGGATAATTTTAAATTTAGAACACTTTTTTGATTTTTCATGTTATTTAGCCTTTTGGAAATAGTTTTTAGCCTACTTTTTGGTTTTTTGACTAATTTAATCTGACTAAATTAGTTTCATTTTAAAAGAATTTTTTATTTTTTTTTGTTTGAATGTGATGGTTGTAAAAGAAAAAGTAAAATGATTATGGTTTGAATGTGACATTTTATCTTATTGATTAAATTAATTTATTTTGTCTTTTTGTACTTATTTAGCCATTTTAATTCTTCCCAAAAAAACTCTAAGTTTACTTTTTCTCTGATCATCCTTCAAATCTGAGGGCGATCATGAGGATGATTGAGAAAGAATATTATCTCTGGTAAAAAAAAATTTTTTTTTTTAATTACTGTAATGGTTTAATTTTCAATTTTTGTAGGGGGTGGTGGAATGTGATTTTGCTTTCTATCAACCCTTTTTTGTCATAGGGATTGATGGTTGTAGATAGAGATAAAAATAACTGTTGTCTCTTTGTCTAGAATTGGTCTTTGAGACTTTCACGACTTTATTTGCTCTTTTCCTCTTGCTTCAAAAAGAATTTGCTGTTAAATGTATTTTTAAAATTCTAACCACAATTGATTTTTATGGACAAAATGTGACTCACAATCCAACAACTTTAAGAATAATGCTTGGGACCCCTTTTGGGGGTCACCCCCTCACCCCCTTTGCCACGTGGCGGGGGGTGATTGGAGGAGCAGGAAAAAAAAGAAAAAGAAAAAGAAAAAGTAACCAATGAGAGAGAGAGGGGGTTAAAGGGGGTGGGGGGAAAAGGGGGGATGAATCATTGTTGCAACTTTAAATACGCATTAGTAAAATTATGATAAGATTATTGGACAATGTTCACTGTATTTAAAAATAAATTATGTTTGTGTACTTAATAACAAACAGAATACAGAAGAAATAAAGGAAATAAGAGAGATTATTTGATTATAAAAATCAAACCAGAAAATAAAATAAGTAAATAAAATAGATTTTTATTTTGTTATAAAAACAAAATCAAAATTTGAAGCAGAAAAATAATAAAATAGAAAGTAAATTAATAACTTACCAAATTAATTTCTTGAACAAATTTTTTGCTCAAGTCCAATGTTTAACACTGTGTCCTTAAGACAGATTCGTCCTCTCTACGGTGCTTTCAGAATGTGGACGTCTATCTTCTAGGATAAAATGATCAACAACAAACAATAGCAGCATTACAAACTGTTTGCACTACGAATACACTTTGTATTTATACACTTTCTCACAAGAGAATAATGCAGGAAAATGTAGAGAGTAATTGCAGAATTTTTCGGACGAAATTGAGTGAAGAAATCAATTGAGGGACTGCCTTTTTATAGATGAAAATGGTGGCTGTTTGGTTTGAATCTAACAGGTATGGTACCTGTTCAGTTTAAATTAAACAGATACAAATCTATTTAAATTTTAAATTAAATAGGTAAGGGTTTTTTGAACTGAATCGGATAGATTTGAAATATGTACAGAAGGAACAGACATATTTCAAACAGAAGGGTGCAAATTGTCCAACCAAAATTTGAATTCAAACGGTCAGAATTTATTTTTCAAAAATTAAAATATAAATTCAAATGTTTTTGGACCAAAAAGATAAGTATTGGGCCGGCCCAACCTCACACCACGCACCTGTGCTTGGCCCAGCCCACTTGACCGACCGGATAGACGGCCGACGATGCGCGCGTGTTTATTTTTGGGTCCAATGGGCCTAGCTCAATTTGTCCATAACCTCTTCCTTCTAAAAACTTGGGGTGCCGCTTGGGGCCCTCTCCAAGTTACATACCCATGCCTTATAAACCCACAAAACCAAACCAATGTGGGACAATCCTTTATTCAAACATTAAAGAATTTTCACCAAAAACTCTATTTTTATGGAGCTCATTTTGGTTTCAATTTCTAATTCACCCGATAATAGTTTTAGGCAATCAAATATATTACGTGAATCACAACGCGACATAGAACGCGTTACTACTTAGACCCGCCAACTTTGACATATGAGTCCTACTTAAAAAATAGATCAAAGTTGAGGAAAAATCTAATTTTTCCAAAACTTCCAAAATCATTTCTAACAAAAATTTTCATGGTAAACTATGTTACAAGCATGCTATGAAGTTTTAACTTTTGTGTTGGATTGCATCATGGATTCCTTCCTTAATAAAGCTAGGTATCTCGAATTCCAAAAGTATGAAATTTTATGTTGTACTACTAATCTCATAACAGATGGCTCATGTCAGTATGAATTTGGTGTGTTTAGGTAGAGGATTTGATATGTAATTCCAATTTTTGTTTGTTTATAATGGAAAGCGAAAGGGAAATGTAATCTTATTTTATTTTTATTTTTTTTCCTTTCAGATTCACCTAGTCTTTTTTCTTTCTTTATTTCCCAATTCAACCAACATAGTGTAGTATGGAATTCAAATCATACTAATTCTTGCTCATTTTCTTTTTATTTTCCTTTCCTTTTCATTTTTCATATCCTTTATCAAATTCTCAAATTGAACATAACCTTACGCTGGGTTTGGTTGAGAGATTTGAAAAAAAAAAAAATGTCTGAAATTAAGTAAAATGTAAATATATTTTATTTATATTTCACCTACTTTTTCTTTTTCCATTTTCAAATTCTTCCAAAATCTCTCAAGCAAACATAGTGTGGGGATATATTTTCTGAGTACCAACACGTGGCTAACGTGACGCCGACGTGTCAGCCGAGATGCCACGTGTCCTGGTCGTGACGCCAAGGTGATCTCGGATAGGCCGAGGTTATCTCCGAAGATATCGAAATCCGGGATAAGCGGATAAGGGACAAGAGTCCTAGAATGAGAAAGGACTTCAGCCTGGATAAGGATAAAGCTCTTAGGGAGTTTATCTTTATCTATTGGAGAATCCAAGATAAGCACTGAGCAGAAGTCCATTGAAGCTAGGCTTCTATTGGGACTAGGATTGAGTTGGCTATAAAAGAGAGGCACCCCCGTGGGTCTAAGGTATGCAATTTATATTCAGAACAGTGAGTTAAACACTATTGATTATCTTTGAGAGATATTTGATTACTGACTTAATCATCGGAGTGCCCCCGAGTGGACGAACCACCGCCGGAATCTCTTCTTTCTGTTGCAGGTCATTCAGGCGCCATCTATTCTGCCAGTGCTTTCCAGCTGAATACTGAGTTGGCAGTGTGGTCAGAAATTCACTCACACAATTTGGCGCCGTCTGTGGGAAAGAAAGGAGAATAGATGGCCAACGACGGATAGAAAGAGAAGATTGGGGATAACACTCCTACTGGGAGTGGGAGACCTGTCGACCTTGACGTCGAAGAAGACAATTGTAACGAAGAAACTTGTGACCAGAATCACGGAGGAAAGGACGTCGGCCAGAAAGGCAACGTACCAAAGAAAACGGACCAAAGCGGGTACTACAACGAGGACGACCTCCAGATATGGAAAGAAAGATGCCTGCGGAGGGACGATAAAGTGAAAACCATGGCGAACAAATTGGCGGACCTGCAAACAATGGTCAATTTCATGATGCAGAATAACGTCATGCAGCCACTGTTTTCGCTGCAGGACACGCCGATTCTAGCGGCCAATGCCCAGAAGGGAGGGCAGAAAACAATCCCTGTTGCCTCCTAGCACGCCAGAAGCAAAAAACACTCGCATTGGCCGTCAAGGGAGGTCGGGCGAGGAGAGTCAAGAAGAGAATAATCTCGAAGGACACATCGCACCAAGGAGGCAGACCCTAGAGAACATCGGCATGTTCAAAGACAAGAGTTGTGCTTTGACGCGACCAATGGAGAAAGGTCAAAAAGGGCTCACAACGAAGCTGAAAGCAGTGCACCTAAAAGATTGAAATCAGGAGATAGCCGAGCTCCTGGGCGGACCAAGGAGGACTTGAGAGATTACCTCAAGAGGAAGCAACAAAATGCCGAGGTAACTTCCCCTGTTAAGCTGAGAACACCATTCTCGGTGGAGTTGGACAAATTTGAGGCACCAAAAAGATTCAGTATGCCGAAATTCCAGATATACGATGGGAAGTCGGACCCCACCTTTCACGTCGAATTATACCTGAACTCGATGGCACTGTACACTGGGAACGAGCCGTTGCTCTGCAAGGTGTTCCCCTCATCCTTCGGAGAGATTGCATTGGACTGGTTTCACAAATTACCGAAGGGAAGTGTGAAGACCTGAGAAGACCTGGCTAAGATGTTCATGGCCAGGTTCGTGACAAACAAGCTACAGCCATTAAGGGTAGACGCCCTGATGGCTCTGAGAATCAGTGAGGATGAAGGCCTTAGGGCCTACGCAAAAAGGTATTATGAGGTGTTCAACCGAATACCCGAGTGTAACCAAGAGGTGGCGGTCATGTCTTTCAAGAACGGCCTGAAAGATGATTGCGCACTACGAAAGTCATTGGCAAAGACATTGCCAAAAAGCATGGAGGAGCTCACGGCCATAATTGAGAAATACGCCAGAGCCGAGGAAGACACCCCAGGGATTAAGGCGACAAAGCAGGAGAAAGCAAACGGCTCGCCGAAGCGAAGCCGAGGTAACAACAGATCCAACAAGCAAGAAATAGGGTTGAGAACTGCACAGGTAGTCACAATTGTATTTCGAATCCCAATTCACAAAGTCCTGGATAAAATCCAAACCCAACCCTATTTCAGAGCACCAACTAGGGTACCAGGAGAGTTTATGGGAAGGAGCCTTGGTAAGCATTGTGCTTACCATAATGAAGATGGGCATCTGACTCAGGGTTACAGAGCCCTGAAGTCACACCTAGAAGACTTGGTAAGACAAGGTCATCTGAGGGACCTTGTAGATAAGGCCAGGACAAGGGAAGAACAGGCACGATTGCTTCAAGCACCAGCAGCTCCACCTCCCCCAGCATAGCAGCCGCAGGCAGGCGGACCTCGAGTAATTAATGTAATTCGCTCGAAGGTCAACGAGAACGAAATACAGAGGGAGATCCAGAAGGTAAAGCACTTACAGTATGTGTACCAGGTCCGGCAAAAAAGATCTCGGGCTGAGGAGTGCCAGGGACCAGTAGTGTCTTTTACTGAAGCCGACCTGGAGATAGTACAACATCCGCACAATGATGCATTGGTAGTATCCCTCCAGGTTGGGGAGTGCCAAGTGAAGCGCATCCTAATTGACCAAGGCAGCTCTTATGACATTATGTATGCCAGATGTTACAAGGAGCTTGGCCTTCACCCAGATGATATGGAACAATCTAATGGCCCAATGGTCGGGTTTAATGGAACGCCGACATGGCCACTGGAAGCAGTAAGCTTAGATGTGCAAGCTGGCACCAAGAAGATAAAAACAGAGTTCACCGTAATCTACACACCCTCCCCTTACAATGTTATCTTGGGAAGGCCATAGTTGCATGCAATGGGGGCTGTTCCCTCAACATTGCATCAGCTACTGCGGTTCCCAACAGAGCATGGGATAGAAGAGGTCAGAGGGGATCAGCTGCAAACAAAGAACTGCTCCATGGCAGCAATGAAATCCACTTGCAGCATACGAGAACCAAAAGGGGCGGAGATCGAAGACAAGGACGTGGAAGTCCTAGAGGACGTCGGCAAGGAGCCAGCCGAGAAGAGTAAAGAAGCCCTAAAGAAAATCCTCGTCCAGCAGGGGGATGAAGAACGCTACTTCCTTCTCAGCTCGGGCTTAGCCGAAGAAGAGGAAAAAGAACTGAAGGCGTTCTTAAGAGCAAACATTGAAGTGTTTGCCTGGATGCCTTATGAGATGCCTGGCATTGACCCCGAGGTCACTTGCCATAAACTGAACGTAGACAGGTCGGCCGAACCTGTAATCCAACGGTCAAGAAGACCGACGTTGATGCATGTCGAGGCAGTGGAAAAGGAAGTAGACAGACTTCTGGAAGCCAGAGCCATTTGAGAGGTAAATTACCCAACATGGCTATCGAATACAGTGGTGGTAAAGAAAAAGAATGGTAAATGGAGGGTCTGCGTGGACTTTACCAGCTTAAACAAGGCCTGTCCCAAAGACAGTTTTCCTTTACCCAAGATTGACCAATTGGTGGATGCCACTTTAGGGCATGGAAGGATGAGCTTCCTGGATGCCTACAGGGGGTACCATCAGATAGCTATGTACCCGCCAGATGAGGAGAAAACTGCGTTTAACACTCCAAAAGGGCTGTATCGCTACAGAGTAATGCCTTTTGGGTTGAAAAACGCTGGAGCAACTTACTAGAGATTGGTAACCAAGATGTTCAAACATTTAATTGGCAGAACAGTGGAAGTCTACATCGATGACATAGTCGTGAAGACCAAAGAACCTGAGGGTCATCTGGCCGACCTAAAAGCAATCTTTGATATCCTTAAAACATATCGGCTTCGACTCAATGCATCGAAGTGCGCATTTAGAGTCGGATCTGGTAAGTTCTTGGGGTACCTGGTGACCAGAAAGGGCATTGAGGCAAACCCAGATCAGATCAAGGCCATTCTAGAACTGAAAAGCCCAACATCGGCGAAGCAAGTACAGATGTTAACTGGAAGGGCTGCAGCCCTGAATAGGTTCATAAGTAGAAGTTCTGACAAATGCAAACCCTTCTTCAGCTTAGTAAAGAAGGCCACAGACTTCTTGTGGACAGAAGAATGCGAAGTCGCCCTGGCCGACTTGAAGAAGTATTTGACCACGGCTCCAGTTCTCTCAAATCCACAACCTGGAGAGGAGTTGCTCCTGTACTTAGCAGTTTCGGAACATGCGGTAAGCGCAGTGGTAATCCGAGAAGAAAAAAAGAAACAAAGGGTTATTTATTATGTAAGCAAAACTCTGGCTGATGCAGAAACCAGGTATTTACCCTTGGAGAAGTTAACGCTGGCCTTAGTAATGGCTTCAAAGAAGCTGAACCATTACTTTCAAGCCTACAAAATTGTGGTGCTAACTGAACATCCTTTGAAGTCCCTGTTGCAGCAGGGAGACCTGACAGGCAGAATAGCCAGATGGGCAGTGGCCTTGGGCCAGTATGACCTGGAATACAGACCCAGAACAGCAATCAAAGGCCAAGTCTTGGCCGACTTTGTGGCTGAGTTCACTCCAGGAGCCATCGTACCTCGGGCTCCATTGAGCCGAGGTGTATGATATCCAAGCGAGCAGAGAGAAGCCCAGCCAAAGGAACCAGAACAAAGGAAGGAAGAAAAACTCAGGCCCTGCAGCATTTACATCGGTGACTCCTTTCGACTGTTTGTTGATGGGAGTTCAAACCGACAAGGAGTGGGGGCAGGAGTAGTACTGGTATCTCCAGATGGACAGATACTAGAATAATCCATTCGTTTGGGGTTCAAAGCCTCAAACAATGAAGCAGAATATGAAGTACTAATTGCAGGACTGAAACTGACAGTAGTAGTAGAAGCAGATGAGGTGATAGTCTTTTGTGACTCTCAGCTCATAGTCAACCAGACAACAGGCGAGTTCGCAACCCGAGATGAACGTATGTCGGCATACGCAAAGGAAGTAGGCAAATTGGTGACCTTGTTTCAGAATTGCCGACTACAGCAGGTTAGCCAAGATGATAATAGTCACGCCGATGCCCTGGCCAACCTGGTTAATGCAATACAACCTGGGAAGGCAAGGACGATAATGGTCGACTACTTGTCGGGCCCGAGCATCAAACCATAGACCACAGAGCGTGAAGCAATGTATGTGGACATGGGACCAAGCTGGATGGACGCAATAATAACATTCCTGAAAGAAGGAAAATTGCCAGATGATCACAAAGAGGCACACAAGATCAGATTAAAATCGGCAAGATTCAGTCTGACAACAGAGGGATATCTCTACAGAAGATCCTTCACTAGACCCCTTTTGAGGTGTGTACATCCTTCACAAGTTGAAGATTTTTTGTACGAAATACATGAAGGAATATGTGGAAGCCACGCTGGGGGCAGATCACTTGCCCATAGGGCCATCACCCAGGGGTATTGGTGGCCCTACATGCAGAAAGATGCAGAAGCCTATGTTAAGAAGTGTGAAAAGTGCCAAAGGTTTGCACCTCTGATACACCAACCAGCAGCAGACCTAAACCCAGTATCCAGTCCTTGGCCGTTTTCCCAATGGGGCATGGACCTCGTTGGACAACTACCCCAAGCAACTGGGCAAAGGAAGTACCTGCTGGTAGTAACAGATTACTTCACCAAGTGGATAGAAGCTGAACCCCTTGCCAAGATTCGAGACGTGGATGTAAAGAGCTTTATATGGAAGAACATCATTACCAGGTTTGGGATCCCAAGAGCACTAGTTGCAGACAATGGAACACAGTTTGATAGTAAGCTAATTAAGAGCTTCTGTGCAAAGTTCAAAATCAAGAACTATTTTTCCACCCTGAGTTTTCCTCAAAGCAATGGACAAGCAGAAGCATCCAACAAAGTCATCTTGGATGAGATTAAGAAGAGGCTGCAAGTAGCAAAGGGAAAATGGGTGGATGAACTGCCAAGTGTACTCTGGGCATATCGGACTACGCCGAGAAGATCAACTGGAGAATTCCCATTTGCCATGGCTTATGGCACAGAAGCAGTCATTCCTCTGGAAGTCGGCATCCCGGGGATCAGAACCCAGGGAGTAGAGAATGGGACTAATGATGTATTATAAGCTCGAGATCTGGATCTGCTAGAAGAAAGAAGGGAGAGAGCTACAATTCAGCTGGTGGCATACCAGCAGCAGCTTGCCAGGGCTTATAATAAGAAGGTCAACCCAAGGGAGTTTCAAATCGGTGACCTCGTCTTGAGAAAAGTCGTCGGCAACAAAAAGGATCCCAGAGAGGGCAAGCTTGGCCCAAATTGGGAGGGACCCTATAGAATCATCTCGGTATTGGGCAATGGGGCATATCGACTTGAAGATAATGAGGGCAAAGAGTTGCCAAGACCCTAGAATACTTGCAATTTTAAATTTTTTTATCATTAGACTTTCCTGTTCTTTGTTATTTGTCGAAGTAATAAATAAAGTTTTAGCTTGATTTTTATAAACTTATGATTGATAAGATAATTGACGATGTCTATGAGATACGTACATAATGAGAACCCAAGTGGAACTTAAGTTCACATTAGGGGGCAGAGAGTTGGAAAATGGTTCCTGGAGAACATGTTTAACACTTGTTGAAATTTGTGAAAAATTTACAAGTTGAAGTTAAACCGAGATTATGTTTAACACTTGTTGAAATTTGAGAAAAATTTACAAGTTGAAGTTAAACTGAGATCATGTTTAACACTTGTTGAAATTTGTGAAAAATTTACAAGTTGAAGTTAAACCGAGATTATGTTTAACACTTGTTGAAATTTGAGAAAAATTTACAAGTTAAAGTAAACCGAGATGATGTTTAACACTTGTTGAAATTTATGAAAAATTTACAAGTTGAAGTTAAACCGAGATTATGTTTAACACTTGTTGAAATTTGAGAAAAATTTACAAGTTAAAGTTAAACCGAGATCATGTTTAAACACTTGTTGAAATTTGTGAAAAATTTACAAGTTGAAGTTAAACCAAGATCATGCCAAACACTTGTTGAAATTTGTGAAAAAATTTACAAGTAAGGGCCAAGGTTGTATTAAAATGAGTACTTATGTACTTGCTGATGTAAACCGTTGGTGGGTATAACCGAGGTATTTCACCCCGAGAAGATTACACAGTTAAGGAGTACATTAAAGATATGCAGAAATATTTTAAGTATAAGAGCCATACAAGAGCAGTAAAGGGAAGACAAACATACAAGCATTCGAAAGAGAAAGTTGTACTTATATTCAAAAGAAGGCACATCGGCCACATGAAATGCTTACATTGTTCCAGAGAAAGAAGAAGTACAAGGTACAGAAAAAAGAAAAAGAACATCAAACTAAGATTCTTCAGCGCCACTAGCAGGTTGGGTCTGAAGCTCGGAAGACTGCTGAGAAAACATGTCGGCCGCCTTTTCAGCCACAAGCTCGGCATCTATTTCCTGGAGGGTTTGGTCAAGGCTCTTATCGGCAATAGGCGCATCCGACGTTGCCTTCTCAGGAGTAGCGTCTTTGGGAACCTCCTCACCCTTCTCATCTTGAGTCAAGTCCAGGACTTGCTCATTTGAAGTAGGGGACTTAGCCCCAGCAGCTTCCTTTGGACTTCCTCACCAAAGCTTCCTTCTCAGACTTAGAATCATCGTCGGATTGGCTTGGAGTTGGGGGGAATGGCAGGGCGAGGACGTCGGTGTTCCTGAGGGGGGAGTCCTCGGGGATTTCAAGCTTTTTCAGTAAAGTCATCCAACTAAGGGTGAAACCCTTGTTGCATGCCTGTTTCACCTATTTCTCGTAATCCGCCGTGATATCGGCCACCCCCTCATTGTATCCCTTCTCATCAGCGGCCTTGAGCTTAGCGTCTTTTATGGCCAAGGCATCCTGCAGCTCTTTCTGGGCCTCGACCGTCTTTTCTTTGGCCTCTTTTTTCTGGGCCTCAAGAACCTTATTTATGGCATCAGCAGCATCTGCCTTTTCCTCGCCCACGTCTTTGGCTTTGACAGCAGCCTCGGCCTGGTCTGCCAAAGTCTTCATTTTTTATTGCAAGTTTTTATTGGTCTTCTGCAGACTAGTAACCTCCCTAGTCTTGTTGGCCAATGCCTTCCTTGTTTCAAAAGATTGTATTGAGAATGAATGGGCGTGCTAGATTGCTTGAAGAAAAATGGACAGAGCAGAAGTTATTAGAAAATTTTCTAAGTATAAAAAAGAAAGAAAGGTACCAAGTGTGAAGACTTACTTGAATAGAACGCTGGAGCATCAGAGTAAAATTTTCATACTCGCTCATCTCGGCATTTCGGTCAAGATCGCCAGGAAGAAGCAAAGCGGTACTAAGAGTGGCGCCGATATTAACATCGTCGGCACTATCGCCAGCTTTAACTAGCCTGTCCTCCAGAGTGATTTGGGGGGGCCCAGGGAGAATCACACTTCATGGAGCCCGAAGCTGTTGCAGAAGACGACCTCGGCCTCTTTGATCTTGTGGACTTGGATGGTTGGGCCTCGGCAGGCCTCTTCTCGACGGCAGGTAGAGCCTTATCACTCTCAGTCAATTTGGAAATTGGTAAGGTGTCCTCAGTATCAATCTGAGTCACCGTTGCCTTTGGCTGAGCCTTCTTTATTCTTTTTTGTTTCAGCTTTGGCTGAGATGGTGCTGGTTCAGTGTCAACAGTGGCCGGGATGTTGGCCAAGTGGTCCTTAGCAACTGCTTTCTGGCGGCCCATCTCAGCGGCAAAAACTGTTCGACGTCGTCGACAGCATTGAGATGGCGAGATCAGCTGTGGAACCGAGGTAGATGGTTGTTCTGCTGGATCTGAGGTTGAACCTTGATCCGGCCGAGATGAAGAAGCTGTTGGTGGAGTTGTGGCGAAAGGAGGAGACTTTCTTTTCTGCTTCCTTGGGACGTCGGGAAATACCGACTTGTAGGTCGAGATGAAATTGAGTAGCAAAGGGGCTCTCCGCTTGTGGACTGGCAAATCTAATAGTTTCATCAAGTCTTTGCTGGGAAAGAAAAACTGGCGAAAGCCCTTTGGTGGCTAAGGAAGAACTGCAAAAAGAAGAGCACAGACATTAGAACAAAGTATTGAAAACTTTAAAAAAGAGAGCAAGAGAAAGTGACACATGGCCCTTACCATCTCCTTCTCCGAAAACTGTTCGGCTTAAGGGATAAAGGTGGAGGTCATCATTGGGCTGAAACTCCCAGTTGCTCGAGATGATGAAGTAATCGTCTCTAGCACCCTTGTTTAAGTCAGGGAGGTCGGCAATGAGCTTGTACTCAGTGGACCTCGGCTTGAGGTAATAGATGTGGCATTTTTCCGATTTCAGGCGACACATAGTGTAGCAGTACTAGAAATCGGCAAGAGTAACCCTAGCATTCTCTTGTTTGGCTAAGGCTATTGTGCCATTGATAACTCGGTAGGAATTGATGGCAAGTTGCATTGGGTTCAATTTATAATAGTGAAGGATTTCTCGAAAAAATGTGTCAAGTGGAAACCTAAGTCCACACTCGATAAAGGCCACTACTGGGAAGGGCATGAGGTTCACATCGGGCATTATGGAATCCTCCTCCCCTGCCAACCTGAGGTGGACGTCGGCAGGGATGGAAAACTCCCGCCTAAAGTACTCTAATTTGGTCGAGGTGTCTACCCTATGTTTCCACATACCCATGACGTCAGCTTAAGGGGAAGGTGTATAAATTGGAAATAGAGGTTCTGTAAAGGCTCAGAAGACCTCGGCAAAACCTAAAGTTCACACTGGGGTAAGAATTTATGAAGATCAAAAGGGAATTCATCTCAGTTTTTCCTAAAATCTCAAACCTAAGTCTAAACGGAGATTGAAGGCAAGAATCTGGAGAAAATACAGAAAAACACAAACAAGAGCAATGATTCAGAATCAAGAATAGTGGTGAATCATCAAGAACACTGTGATAGAATGTGTGCAAGGGTACAGAGCCAAGAACAGTGACAAAATTGAACAAATTTGTGAGCAGTATGTGAATGTTCAAGACACGAATTGGGCAAAAGCAAAATCGTAAAATAAATGTGCTCAAATACGTGATTTATAAATCAAGAACTTGAGCAGAACAGCAATGGCAAGCAAATAATAAGGTAAGGCTTTCTCAAAAACTGGAAACCAGGAGGGAACGGAAGCTTACCAGAGGAGTGAAGCCGATGTTGAAGACGCCGGAGTCAGGAGATGGTTACAATCAGAAAAGGACAACGAAAGCTTCACCAGATGAGAGAAATGAAAGCTGTTACAGAGCTTAAAAATCTGGAAACAATGGTGTATTATGCAAAAGTGAAGAGATGGAGAGAGAGAAATTGATTTTTGATCAAAACGCGAAGAATGGCGGCAAAACACCATCAACGAGCCTAGAACGACGTATTGATCAGACGGCGCACGCAGGTGCGAGACGACTTCCAGGCACGTATCTAGTATGGTCCAGTAGGGGACAAACGCGTGGCAGAAATGGATGATCTATTTTGCGTAACAGCTCATACGCATGATAAAACTCTTAGAGTTCTTGGTTTAATGAAGTAATGACATCGGCTGATAGGAAAATCTCGGAAATAAACTCGAATAAACTTGGTTAAAAATTCTAAAGCCTTGATAAGACAGACTACAGGACCTGGTTGTGAGAAACCGGTGCATTATGACCTCGGTAAATTTATGATACAACAAGATTGCCGACATAAACGATACAGGTTCCATCACCTCAGGATACCGAGGTAATAGAACCTAGGGTGGCAGTTGTGGGGATATATTTTCTGAGTACCAACATGTGGCCAAGGTGACGACGACGTGTCAGCCGAGATACCACATGTCTTGGTCGTGACGCCGAGGTGATCTCGGATAGGCCGAGGTTATCTCCGAAGATATCGGAATTCGGGATAAACGGATAAGGGACAAGAGTCTTAGAATGAGGAAGGACTTCAACCTGGATAAGGATAAAGCTCTTAAGGAGTTTATCTTTATCTATTGGAGAGTCCAAGATAAGCACTAAGCAGAAGTCCATTGAAGCTAGGCTTCTATTGAGACTAGGATTAAGTTGGCTATAAAAGAGAGGTATATTCAGAACAGTGAGTTAAGCACTATTGATTATCTTTGAGAGATATTTGATTACTGACTTAATCATCGGAGTGCCCCAGGTGGACGAACCACCGCCGGAATCTCTTTTTTCTGTTACAGGTCATTCAGGCGCCATCTATTCTGCCAGTGCTTTCCAGCTGAATACTGAGTTGGCAGTGTGGTCAGAAATTCACTCACACACATAATGTTAGAGAATTTTTGGACAAATTATGCTAGTAGTATTTATAATTTATTTCTTGTGTCATTTTAGTCCATCTATTTTCAATTCGCTCAGTTTTAATTTTAGATTTTATGTCTAATTAGAGTTTCTAACCAAAAAAAAAAAAAAAAAATTTGGGTGGTGGGCATTCAATGATATTTCAATGGGATAATGATGGTAGACAATAGAGGACAGTGAAGAGTCTAATTCAACCGTGTAGATTTGGGTGGTGGTTGAGAGGGAGATTTGTGCCGAACAATGGGCCAAGCTACACCAATGCGGAATATGGTGTTGGGCCGTGAAAGAAGAACTTTTAGCCTGTTGTGAGGCCGAATCGGATCCGCAATAAATATGGTGCACTGACGGATTAGGGTTGTCGATATGTTGGGCCCGGCTAAGATTTCACGGAACGCGATTTCGGACCAACGGTGATTACAGTGTTGGACTAGTGTAACAACCCCGACCTCTGATTAACGTTGATCCATGATTAATTATGCCTAATTAGTAATTAAGGTGAAATTCTGAATTAAAATGCATGTGTGTGTTGCATTGTTGTGTTTATATCTGTTAGGAGTAGAAAGATCTGTTTATGTTTTAGTTTCGAATTGCGAATTGCGAATTGCGAATTGAAAACCATATCGGTGACTGATTCAGAAATTGATTAGTGTTATGTGCTAATTAGGATTTATATGATTTTATGGTAGGTTTAATTAAAATCCAATTTAGAATGATTAAATCAGATTAAATAATGTTAAACTAATTGAACCTAGGTAATTGCACTTGTGCCATTGAGTGGTTTAATTCAAGGCCACTACTTCTCACACTTTACATTTGTTTAGCATCATTCTTCATTTCCTCAGACCAAACTGTGAGAGAGAGGGTGCATAGGGGAAAATTGAATTCATCTAGGAATTTTTTTTGAATTTGGAAGGAATTGAAGAAACTTTGAAGAATTGTTCATTTGCTCAAGAACCTTGCTTAAGTAAAGCTTAATTGAAAAGCCTAGGTAAGAACTCAACCCTTTAATCTTGTTTTTGGGCCACCTAGAGCTTAGGTATGAATGCAATAAGTGAATTCATGGGTTAATTAAGCTAGAATTTGAAGTAGTCAAGTGAATTCATACATGCATGTACATGTCCTTGAATTTTGAAGTTGTTTTGCATAAAATTTCCACATGCATGTCTAGATTATGGTTGTAATCTTAGAATTTACCATGTTCTTGAGCTCAATCTTGCATTTGATCATGTTTTGGAGCATTAGAGTTCATGAGAACTCATGCATGTTCTGTTCTTGCATCGTTCTTCAAGTTTCATTGATAATTGTGTTCAATTGGCATACTTATGGGCTTTGATTTTGTAAAATGATCTTCAAAACATGTTGTTTTATGAGTTTTCATGTATTTCCTCAAGCTTTGGTCCAGAAAAATGAGTTTTGGATGCTTCAAAGTTGAATTTGAGCTTGGTGATCAAATCTGGAATTTCTAGAAATTTGATCCACGCTCGAGAGGGGAACTTCACGCTTGAGCGTGCACTCTGAGTACATGCACCTCCGCTCGAGCGACGAAGGTTACGCTCGAGCGTGAAATGCATATACCCAGAAGTTCTTGTGTTTTGCAGTTCGCTCGAGCGAGGGAATCCACGCTTGAGAGAAGGTCTGAGTCTCACGCTCGAGCGTAGGTCGAGCGTGAAAAACATGCAACCAGTACTTTTTCAAGAGTTTACAGTCTGCTCGAGCGAGAAAAGTCATGCTCGAGCGGAGCTTCATTGTCTGTATATCCGCTCGAGCGGGGAACGCCACGCTCGAGCGTGGACCTTATTTTCAGCAAGTTTTAAGAGATGTTTTCCAATGCATTCTTGCATCCTCATTTCATCCTAGGCCATGTTTAAGACTCCTTAATGAGGATTAAAGGTTAGAAACACACTAAGAGCCAACGAAGTAAGTTATGTACAATTAGAACGTGTGTTTCAAGTGTGTGTCTGTTATGTGTTATGTAGGTCACGTGTCGCATACCGTTTGACCAATCTGCTCCGTCTATCTGTCTCGAGGCCAACTGTGAGTAATAATGTAGTAAAGCTATGTTCAACCTTATTTATTTTCTGTACGATGAAATAAGAATTGCTTTATGAAATGTTATGTTCTGTACAATGAATGATTGTCCAATTTCTGATTTGTAATCGTGACATCCTTAGCATCATGTGATATCTGTTGGCTGTTACCCAGTATCGGAGGTTCCATCATGGAACTTAATATGTCTGCACTCTGTTACTCGGTACCGGAGGCTCCATCATGGGGCTCAGCGTGTTATTCTCTGTTACCTGGATCCGGAGGTTCCTTTATGAAACTGGTTATTCGTAACCCTCACGTGTCTGTATCTGTTCTGTATCTGCTTTGTCAATGCTAAAGGATGTATCACGTATACTTAAGTGTATCTCATGATTTCTGTATATGATCTGGACAAATTATGAATTTGATACGAAACTGAATTATGATTTCTGAATCTATACGGACTCATTCGTTGAAACCCCTTTACTCTGTTATTGTTCACTGAGCTTTCGCTCATAGTTTATATTATATATATAGGTGAGCCGGCGCGTGATCAGGGCCAGAGTTGACGGCCTTCATTTCTGTTTTTGTCAGCCAACCTTTGTGCCTCCCGAGGAGGTTCCGACCGAAGTCTAGTTACATGGCTGTTTTTGTACTTATGCTAGTCTCTGTCTGTTTTGTAAGTCGGGTCCTGGGAATTACACTTCTGTAAATGTTCTGTAAATATTGATGTTCTTCGACCAACATGCCTATGTATATGCAAGTTTTGAAACCTTCTGTCCCATGTATGTTATCATAGCTCATTGGACCTTATCTATTTTGTATAATTGCTTCCGCAGCCCCTTATTATGTGCTTATCTGTTAAGAGGCCTTTGGTAATCCACGGATTACTGGCCGGTTACGATGCTAAACCTACAGGGGCAGGTTTGGGTCGTGACAACTAGACTAGGCTGAATAGGCTAAAGGCGAAGACTGAGCTACGGACGGTTTAGATTGGAGTTGCGAAGACATACTGTCCACGAGACCGCAGTGCGTAGCCGAGATGCCATACAAGTGCCCAATTTCGGTCGGCGTTGATAGGTCTGTTTGGACCGGTTTGACATTAGGCAGTATAACGTGATGTTTACGCCAAGTAACAGCTTGATTCATTGTTCCACGTGGACCAATGACGAGAAGAAGGGAATCTCTACTCTTGGTATGCGTCAATACCGTTTGGTGGTGCGACAAACACTATTTGGCTGTTTCGATCTCTACACGTATAAGAATGGTAGAAGGGAGCGCAGCCGCCTGTCTAGGAAGGACAACAGAAGTAGTGCGCCCACAATCTCTGTGGCTGCATGGCCAACCTTGAAAAGGAGGAAGAGGCACACGTTGGAGGTAAGCAACCTGGAGCTATTTTTGATATACTCTCTCTCTAGAAAGTGCTCTGCCTTCTCTCTTCTTCTCCAAGTGTGCTGACTTGATCGTCAGAGGGTTTATCCGGCAGCTCACTATTTTTCTGTTCTCAGGTTAAGCGACACTACGTGAGGCTTAGATTCAAGGAGTACGGAGAACAACGAATATTTCCTTCCTGTACAGTGGTCCATAAAGGAGAGCGTACAGAGTAAAGATTGGAGAAAGAGTAAAGATTGGAGAAAGAGTGTGAGGATAAACTACTTTTTGTGTTGAAAAGATGTTCTTTCCTAACGACTAATTGGTGGTGATTTTTATTCGGCACTCATGGTTTCTTTTGATTGAGATGAGATGGTGGTACCAGAATTAGTGCCATGTTATTCTGGTGCCATGTTGGTGATTTCATGCATGGAATAATATAGGAGAAATAGCAAATTAGTAAAAAAGTGAAAAAATAATTACACTATAGATAGAAATTTTGATGGTATAACTCTGACACAAAGGATGGACTTACACCATTCACAGGAATAATTTGGATCATAAACACAGAAAATTTGCACCATCATAAAAATAAAAATATTTTTTCACTGCAGTATTAATAATGTAATTTCTCCAATAATATATCCTTAAGTAGAACAAATATTGAATGTAACAGTAATAACATCTTATATGATATCATCGGTTAATAAAAAGAAAATTTATAAAGTCATTAATTGGATAAGATTTGTCTTTTACGACGGATTATAAAATTTTCTATAGCGGAACAGAATTGTTTTGAAGGCGGATTATAAAATTTAAAGTTTAAACCGCAGTTAGTGGCTAGAGCGGTACGAATTGATACAGATCGGTGCGATTTTAACATATTAGGCAATATTTTACACAACCTAAGTCCAACAAGTGTATCAATTAATTTAATAAGAGGATATTTGTTTGACGGAATTGAGGCATGAAATTAGACTTCATATCTAATAGATTTACTAGTCTATCATTTAGTTACAAAAATATAAAGATCAAACTAATAATTAAATACAATCATTTTTAATTTCAAGACTAATAATTTATTATATTATAATTCTCTTATTCAGCCTGGCCAAATAAACACCATAAAAATGGAGTAAATAATAGATTGATGCCAGGCTTGACTAATAATAGAATCATCTGCTGTAAAGTGATGCTTTGAAGCATCATCTAGGAAAATATAAGAAAAAAAAAATTCCATAGTCAATAGCTTAACATGTCTTTCTTTCATTTTAATTCTTAATTTTTAACTTTTGTCAAGCTGAAGAAATTTTATTGAAAGACCAAAAGATTATTATTATTATTATTTTGTTGAAAATGATCATCTTTTTATGAAATACCGAAAAAAAACCCAATTTTTTAAAATTTATTTTGAACAACAATGAAAAGGCTGTGAAAACGGTTGATGTTTGCTAACATTTCATTGTTTTGTTTTTTAAAAATACAAAAAAAAAAAAACCGAAATGTAAAAAAAATTCAAAAAACACAACTAATCACACTAAGAACACCAACGAGGGAACCCTTATATCCACATTAGCAAACAAAATAGTCTAATTACTCTGAATTTTTATCAAGAAAATTACTCAAAATAATAATGAAAGGTTAAGATTTAAACGGTGTATTATAAGATTCATGTATAAATTAAAGTTGAACCACACGATCAAATTTTCGAATAAAATTACTCAAAAGATACTCTTTCCCTTTCTTCCTTGTTGGTCATCTCCTTTGCTCCCCCTCTCTGTCTCAAAAGAACCCACCTCCTACCACGAGATACCAAAAAATTATTTGGTGAGCTTACAACAAATCTATGTGATGTTGTAATTTAATATTCATTAGTTAAAATAATGGGACCTAGTATTTTTTATTAGTTTTTTGAAAAATAATTTAATAAGTGTCAAATAGTAAATAGTATAGAATAACATTTCAAAATCACTTAAGAATCACTCTTAGATGTTTGTTTCAAATTCATAAATCCACAACAAAAACACATTTTTTCAAGGAAAAAAATTAAAATGATGAAAAGAAGATAAAAAAGAGAGATAAATACGGGAGAAATTAACCTAAGTGGTAATTTAAAAAACTACTTCATATATTTGAAAAAATTTATAATTATAATTATTAATATTAGTAATAAAATTTGTAATTAATTTTATGAGGAGGCTTTGCTGGTGAGATGTGGGCTTGTGGGCTAAAATACGACTAGCTTTTTTTTATGAGGTTTTTATATTCTAGTGATGTTAGAAACAAAAATATAAATTTATAAAAATATATATATTATAAATTTAATTATTAATATTTATAAAAAAATTTCATTCATTTCGAATTACATTTTCAACAATTAAATGAGGTGATATTTCCTTTTCTTTTTTTTGGTCTAGCTTAGCCTAGGACCCAAAACGAATGGGTCCCGCCCACAGTGCGGAAGAGGTGATTACGTACCAATGCCTAATTTCAAAAAAAAGAGCTAGTGCCACCGCTGTGCGGTCTGTGAAATTCATTTCGGAACTTATTTTGATGATTTGAGTCGTTGATGATGATACAGTGTGTTTTAGATGGAACGGATCGGATTGATCCACACTTTCCAAACCGGTACCCGAGGTACCAAACTCACAGAGAGACCTACACAAGAGTTCAACGGGGAACGGGGAGTCCTCCAGCGAACCCTTCGACAAGCAAGTTAGAGAGATGAAATGTAAAGATAGATTAGTAATAGAAGAACTTAACCCTTTCCTTGTCTTCGATGCTTGCTTATATCCTCTACTAATCATTTCGTTGTCCCTTCCGATCTGTCACCTTGACCAAAAGTCTATGTTCTAACTTACCTTGTTCATGGTGAGGCCGTTCTGTCCCGACGGGGAAGGGTTATCGCAATAAATGCTGCAGGAAAACTCATTAATGGCTGATGTGTGGTGCAATAACTTTGCAGGATCTTTGTCTACTGATGTGGGTGATTTTCTACTTGCCAAGTGTTTAGATGTCATTGGTGTTTGGTGTAACGTTGGGTTTCACGAGTGTTAGGCTTTAGTATTTAAATCATGGATTGGACCTTAGGTGGTGGGCCATATCCTTTATGGGCTTACCCATGTCAGTAGTCCCCTATTCCCAAGTGTAGCTTTAGTCCAACGAAGGGAATAATGAAGCAAACGAGGGTTGTAAGAGAACGGTAGGGCGAAGACCAACTGAGAGATGGGCTGATGGCGAGGGGTGATCGAGCAGAGGAACCGACTGTGAGGAGGGCTGACTACGAAGGGTGACCGAGTGGAGGAACCAACCGTGAGGAGGACCGACCGCGAAGGGTGACCGAGTGGAGGGACCGACCGTGAGGAGGGCCGACCGTGAAAGGTGGCCGAGTGGAGGGAGCGACTATGAGGAGGGCCGACCGCGAAGGGTGACCGAGTAGAGGGAGAAGTGGCGGTGCGCGGGGCTCGAGGAGTGGCAGGGCACGTGATGATTTGAAGTGGAAAAGACAGGGTAGAAGAAGGGGGCAGTGGATCGTGGTCGTACACGTGGCGGAATCCCGTAATGGGGAAGGTTAGGCGTTGAGCAAGAAACGAAGGGATAGGTCAATATAGGGTGTTTGAAAAGGCAATTTTGAAAAAAAAATTGAAAATTTTTAAACTGGCAAAATTTGACCTTGACCCTTGGAATACAAGCAAGCCTTGGGCATTTGGTTTTATCCGTTTTACCTATCTTTGTGCAAAAAACCAGCACGTCCCAAAAATAAACTCGTTTGTTTCCAATGATACACCTCTGCAACATTTTGTGAACTTTTTTGTGCCCGCGTCCGAAGCCATTCACAGACACACAAGAGAAATGGCCCAAGAGGAAGTAACAACCGCAAGACTTGATTCGTTAGGCGACGACAATGTGGTGGAGTTGGCGGAACAGTACCGTGCAGAGCGAAGGGAGGGGGGGTAATTAGTCAGGCAGTGCGGGCTCGTCCTATGACGATGATTGCGACCGCGAAACCTATTAGTCAAGTGGGCCCGGACCATTGGCACACGAAGGCCGATAAATCGACATGTACGGCGGAGGAGTTGGAGGAGATGGACGAGAGGTATCAGATTCCCGCAGAGATAGAGTTGAAATTGCCGACGTCGAAGGAGAGGCCATCCGACGCCCGACCGGGGGAGTTTTCCCTCTACAAAGACGCGCTAAATGGGGTGTTGAGGTTGCCGCTTCCCCAGATAGTAGTAGACATGTTGAATCAGCTGGAGGTGGCTTCGCGTCAACTCATGCCCAATGTGTGGAAGATTTTATTGGCTTGTGCAAGTGCGTAGCCACGAGCGAACAAGGGGCCTGCAATGACGGTGGATGAGTTTTTTGCATGTTACAAGGCTTCGGGCCAGCAAGAGACTTGGGTCACCCTACAAGCGGCGGCAGGGAAGGGTCTGGTAGCGTGGTTGCCGTCGTTAGTGAAAGGGTAGAGGCTGCGGTGGTTCTATGTGTCCGCCAACGGGGGAGTAGGAGTGCGCACGGTATGGAAGGTGCCAACCAAGTCGGTTGTGCCAAGGTTAGAGGCGGAGGCAGATGAGAGGGTGAAAAAGGTGAAGGCATGGAGGGAGAAGGAGGGCGCCAAGTGGGACGACCTCGTTTAGCCCTTAGCCTTGTTTGCCTCAAGGCTGGGCCCTCAGCCGACCGGTGGAGATCTTGCACCGGTAGAACTAGAGGCGAGGAGGAAGAGGCAAGAGGCGGAGGACAGAACCACCTTCGCCAAGGCCGATCAGTACAAAGAGGCGAAGTTAGGCCGCCCGCCCAAACTGATCATGAGGGAACGAGTCCGACCACGCCCCAAGCCGCTGGGGGAGAAGGACCTGAGCGGTTTTGAGCCACAACTACCTCCAATGGATCCTCTGAAGGAAAAGAGCAAAAAGGAGGTGGAGGCTATGCTGAAAAAGAAGAAGAGAGTAAAAGAAAGGGAGGAGGGGCCAGCCTTGAAGAGGATGAAGGAGGAGATGGCAGAGGAGACCCCCGAAGTGGAGTTGGAGGGAACAGCGAAGGGGATGGAGAGTACCCTGGGCCCCAAAACACAAGTGGAAGGTGGGGCGACTGGCCCTGAGCAAGGGACAAAGCAACAGCCCAAGGGGGGTCCTGTGCCCCAAGGAGAATGAGGGAGGGCCAGGTTGAAGACCGCTATTTACCACGCTCCAGCAGTATCCGGGCGACTGGAGGGAGAAGGAGGTGAAGCCAGGACTGTAGGGGTGAGCAGCGGATATACCGATCCGCCAAAACCGACCGAACCGAACCGATCCGCCGCATTTTGGACGGATGCGTGATGACGAGCGGACGGTTGTGGATTGATTTTCTCCAATCCGCTAACTTGGCGGACGGATGGCGGATTTGAGGTTCCTTTGGCCGCAACCGAACCGCCAAACCGCGAGCACCCTTAGTAATTTATAAGACTTTGTGTTTTTAATTTATTTAAATATTTTGTTTGTGTTTTCAATTGAAAAAGAGTTCAAATATTCTGTTGAAAAAAAAATTTCAACTTGAATATATTTTTTGAATTAAAAAAAATAAACGTATTATTTAACTATATTTTTTGGTTTTTAAATCTAACTCTAAAAGTAATAAATAGAAAATATGATACATGCTGGTTGGTTTTTGTTTTCAAAAACATATATAAATGTAACAATACAGAGACATACAATCTTTACTATTACTTTGTTCATGGTTTTGGTGGTTTGAATTATTTTTATATTTTAAGAATCACATATTGTAATATTTTATGTGGATGAGGCATGCTGTGATTGTAATATCTGGATGATGCATGCAATGATTGTGATATTCTAAAGTTTCAAACTTTCTTTCTTTGGATGAGGCATGCAGTAATTGTAATACTTTTTTAAGTTATTGACTGTAATACTCTTTTTTTTTTTTTTGAAGAAGTGCACAAGTTGAACTATGTTGAAAATTTATAAATTTCAAACCGCCAAACCGATTCGCATCCATCCGCCAAACCGCCAATCCGCTCAATCCATATCCGCCGGATTGGCGGACGGATACGGATTGATTTTCTTCAATCCGGCAATCTGGCGGACGGATAGCGGATTGAAGGTTTTGTGGCCGCAACCGACCCGCGCCCACCCCTACAGGACTGCTGCCGATCGGCTCTTGGGAGTAGTAGAGGACGCGGTCCTACGTTCGATGGCAAGTTTCACAGAGGACGAACTGCTAAGGGGGCTGTGCTCGGCCCAGATAGAGGCGACGGCCTTAGCAAGAGCCTTACTGAACAAAGCGGTGTACGCAAAAGGCGAAGTTGAGCCACTGAAGGCAAAGCTGGAGAAGGTGAAGACCGAGCTTGAAAGTTTAAGAAGGGAGACCGGGGGCTGGAGGAAAGCCGCGCGAAGTGCGTGTGTTAAGGGGCTGGAGTATGCCCAGAACGCCAAGAAAATGGAGGTGTTGGCGATGGTGCAGGGCTATTCAGCATACCGTGCTAATGCTGAGCTGCTCACGACCAAGTTAGAGTTGGAGACGGAACGCCGCAAGGTGGTGTCGCTCGAGTTCCAGTTGGCTGGCGAGCATAAGAAGTTGGAAGAGGCCCAGAAAGCCTGCACCATCGCCAACGAAAAGTGGGATGAGGCCATGGTCTGTAATGAAGATCTACGCGTTCAGTCGATCAAAGAAAAGGAATAAGCAGATCAGAAGATCGCTGAATTGGAGAGGGCGCTGGCGAACGAGCAGGCTAGACTAGCGGTTGAGAGGGCAGAGATAGAGAAGGCCCTGGCCAGCGAGAGGGCTAAGTCAGTGGCTGAGAATGCAGGGTTGGAGAAGACCTTGGAAGAGGAGAGGGCCAAGTTGGCATCTTAGAGGGCGGCGTACCCCGACCTATATGTTGCAGCGGTAGAGCAGTTCAAGGGGTCCGCCAACTTCTAGATGACTATTGATGCCGCTATTGCCAGTAGCTTAGCGAGAGAGGGGGATAGGGGGCTGGCCCGTCGGGAGCGACTGCTGGAAGTAAGAGTGAAGAGAAAGTGATCCAGAGCTTCCAGCGGTCGGACTTCTACAAGCATGAGATGGATGAGTTCTGGGATAGCGGCTAGAAGACTTTTAAACATAAAGCAGAGGAGTTGTTCCCAGACTTGGACTTCAGCAATGTGAGAATAGATGAAGACGATGTGACCCAGACCTCCCTAGATGAGGGGGTTGACGAAGAAGACCTAGCCTCGAGCGAGGATGAATGATTGATCTAAAATTTTTGCGTTTTGCGTGTTGTTGTTTGTAAATAAAATTTTTGTTGTTGTTGTTTTTTTTTTTTTTTGGTCGAGTAATTTCTGTAGTGAATTTATGTGTAAGTTTGTAAATAAAATAATGAGTTGTGCTTTTTCGTACTGTTGTCTTTATTTCTTGTAGATCTGAAAAGAATGAGAATGGGCATTGAAATAAGGCTTGTGTATAAATTGTAGTAAAAGTTGAGAAGTAAGGAGCCAGTCTAACTTGTGAGAAAACCATGATGCAAATAATGTTAACAATAAAAACGTTGAAATGTAAAGGTTTTAAAGTGTGAACTTTTGAATCATGTTATAAGAGTGTTGAGAAATGAAAGATTGGGTTGGGCGACGAGGCGTGTGGATTGTAACGGAATTAAAAATGAAAGTCAAAAATGTAAAGAATGTTAAGAGACGTAAAAACATAGACCTGGATTTTAACTAAGTATGGCAACTATGCTACAATCATGAAGTTGCAAGAATGGCCTTGGCCGAACTCTTCATTCATGCTCAGTTTGGCTTGCGCCATAATTAACTCAGTCTGGCTGAGCCCTTCGTGCTCAGTCTGGCTGAGGCTTTAAGTAACTCAGTCTGGCTGAGCCCTTCGTGCTCAGTCTGGCTGAGGCTTTAAGTAACTCAGTCTGGCTGAGCCCTTCGTGCTCAGTCTGGCTGAGGCTTTAAGTAATTCAGTCTGGCTGAGCCCTTCGTGCTTAGTCTGACTGAGGCTTTAAGTAACTCAGTCTGGCTGAATCCTTCGTGCTCAGTTTGGCTGAGGCTTTAAGTAACTCAGTCTGACTGAGCCCTTCGTGCTCAGTCTGGCTGAGGCTTAAAGTTACTCAGTCTAGCTGAGGCTGTAAGCAGGGTGTTATTGAAATACCGCGCAGATAACTGAGATATAAGATCGTTGTCATTTAAAGCGTAGCCCATTAATCACAAATTTACACCATGTGAGAAAAGGACAAAAACATCCAAATGTGTAGATTGTCAAAAAGAACATACAGCAATTGATCAATACAAAAATAGGGCTTTATTGACAATAACGCTTCAAGTGCTCGATGTTCCATGGATGGGGAGATCTCAACCTTCCATGTCCTGAAGTCGGTAAGTGCCCGGACGAGGTCTGGCCTTAACAACGTAAGGTCCTCCCCACTTGGCTGCCAGCTTGCCCTCAGCCAAGTTTTTGGTGGCAAGAGTTGCTTGGCGCAAAACAAGGTCCTCCACGGCGAACTCCCTCGGTCGGACTTTGCGGTTGTAGTGTGTTTTCATTTTCTATTGATATGAGGCCCCGCCTGACAGCAGTGGTCTCTCGGAGCTCTTCAATTAGGTCTAAGTCTACCTAACGCAGTTCTTCAGTTAGTTTTGGATTCGGGTGTAGAACCCTCGGGGTAGGCAGACCAATTTCCATTGAGATGACTGCCTCAGCGTCGTATGTTAAGCGAAAGAGGGTCTCCCCAGTGGGGGTTCGAACGGTAGTGCGGTAGGCCCAGAGTACGTTTGGTAATTCCTCAACCCAGAGTCCCTTAGCAACTTCCAACTTAGTTTTGATAATCTTCAGAAAAGAACGGTTGGTAACCTCAACTTGGCCATTGGCTTGGGGATGACCTAGGGAAGAGAAACATGGCTGGATTTGAAGTTCTGCACAGAATTTCCTAAACTTGGCATTGTCGAATTGTTTGCCGTTGTCGGAGACGATGGGTTGAGGGATGCCAAATCGGCACACAATCGACTGCCAGATGAATCTGGTTGTGTTCCGCTCAGTAATTGTGGCGAGGGGTTCCGCCTCCACCCATTTAGTGAAGTAATCAATGGCGATGATTGCAAATTTGGTTTGGCCTCAGCCGGTGGGCAATGGGCCAACTAAGTCGATCCCCCATTTGGCAAATGGGTAAGGACTGCAAAATGTGATTAGTTCTATAGGAGGAGCATGAGGGATGTTGGCAAAGCGTTGGCACTTATCACATTTAAGCACGAATTCAGTGGCATCTTGATTGAGAGTAGTCCAGAAGTAACCGGTGCGAAGTATTTTGTGGGCTAGTGACCTGGCACCCGAATGATTACCACATACACCCTCATGGACTTCCCTCATCACGTAGGTCGCTTGAGTAAGATTGAGGCATCTCAGGTATTGGCGTGAAAAGCCACGTTTGTACAAGAGGCCGTTGATAAGAATGTAGTTGGACAACCGGGCCCTGACTTTGGCGACCTGGTGTTTGTCGGCAGGCAATTCCCCATTTGTCAAAAATAACAAGATATCTGCCGCCTATGGAATAGGTTCATTTTGGAGGAAGTGGACTTGCTGTTGTTGTGGGGAAATGGCAGGGTGGGCCAGGTATTCAAGGCGGACGCCATGGTTGAGGTCTGACTGGTCGGTAGAAACTAATTGAGCCATTTCATCTGCTTTGGAGTTTTCCGTCCGAGGGATGTGCTTGATGTGGAAAGTGTTGAAGAGGCGAGCAAGAGGGAGTGCAATATCCCTGTAAGCCTGCATTGTGTCTTCCTTGTCATCGAATTCACCCGTAATTTGTTCGACAATGAGTTAGGAATCGCTGAACACCTGGATATGGCTGACACCAATGTCTCTGGCTAGGCGGAGACCTGCTATCAATGCCTCATATTCAGCCTCATTATTGCTTGTGTCGAACAAGAAACGGAGAGCACAATTAAAATAACCACCCTTGGGGGCGGTGAGGATGAGACCAGCCCCACTACCTTCTTTGCGGGATGATCCGTCGACATTGAGGGTCCAAGAGTGGGGGTCTTCTGCCTCAGTGTGGGATTGCGGGGGCGGGGGGGCCGTGGTTGGAGTGGGATTAGTGAATTCCAGGATAAAATTGGCAACAGCCTGTCCTTTGATCGCTGTTCGAAGTCAGTAGGAGATGTCAAATTGGTTGAGCTCGACTGACCATTGCATAAGTCTGCCGGACAACTCTAGTTATTGCATTATCTTCTTCAAAGGTTGGTCAGTGAGGACCACTATGGAGTGGGCTTGGAAGTAAGGACGGAGTCGTCTTGAGGCGGTGACCAAGGCCAAGGACATTTTTTCTAGCAATAGGTAGTTCTGTTCTGCGTCCCTGAGAGCCCGGCTAATATAATAAACTGGGCGCTGTACTGAACCATCCTCTCTGATGAGGGCCACACTGACTGCGGTGCTCGATACGGCTAAATAAAGAAAAAGGGGCTCACCCGTGAGTGCCTGGGAGAGTAAAAGGGGGTTGGCCATGCACTGCTTCAATTGTTAGAAAGCCTCTTCGGATTTGGTCGTCCACTCGAAAGCCTGCCGAAGAACTTTGAAGAAGGGGAAGCACTTGTCCGTTGCGCGGGAAATAAAGCGGTTGAGGGCGGTGACTCTGCCAGTAAGCTTTTGAACCTCCTTAACCGTTCTGGGTGACTGCATTTCTATCAAGGCCTTGATCTTTTCAGGGTTAGCCTCGATACCCCATTGACTGACCATGAAACCCAAGAACTTTCTAGATCCTACGCCGAAGACGCATTTCTCCGGATTGAGCTTCATTTAATACTTTTGTAGAGTACCAAAGGTCTCTCGCAGGTCGGCCAGATGATCAGAGGAGAGTTTGCTCTTGACTAGCATGTCATCGACGTATACTTCCATGTTCCGGCCTATCTAATGATGAAAGACGGCGTTAACCAACCGTTGGTAAGTTGCTCCAGTATTTTTCAACCCAAATAGTATGACTCGATAACGGTAGGTTCCCCGGCCGGTGATGAAGGAGGTGTGTTCCTAGTCAGACAGGTGCATCAGAATTTGGTTGTACCCAGAGAAGGCGTCCATGAAGCTGAGCATTTGATAACCGGCCGTGGCGTCAACAAGCAGATCTATGTGAGGAAGGGGATAACTATCTTTAGGGCAAACTCGATTAAAGTCGAAGTAATCGACACAAAGTCGCCATTTACCGTTGTTTTTACGGACCAAGACCACATTCGATAACCACCTGGGGTAGTCCACGTTCTTGACAAACTGTGCCTCCAGTAGCTTATCTACTTCAGAGGCAATAAGAGCGTTGCGTTCCCGGTGGAAGATGCGTTGTTTCTGGCGGAAGGGTCGGAAATGGGGTTCGATACTCAAACGATGAGTGATGAGGGAATGATCGATACCCGGTATGTCGGAATGGGTCTAAGCAAATACATCATTGTGTTCAGTCAGGAGGGTTGTAAGATCGGCCTTGGCTTGAGGGGATAGTTGGTTGCCGATCTTGGCTGTTTTTGTCGAGTTTGTGGGATCGATAAGGACCTCGACAAGCTCTTCCACTGGTTCTCCTCTGACCAGCTTGTCTTCGTCTCTGACATCGGGTCCTTCAATGATCATAGCCTCCTTTAGCTTGACCTCTTTAAGTGAAGCGACGTAACATTCTCTGGCCACAGTTTGCTCTCCCCTCACCGTGCCCCAAGGTCGGTGGGGAATTTGACGGCAAGATGGAAAGTGGATGTGACAGCTTGGAAAACATTTAGGGCGGTATGGCCGAGGATAATGTTATAAGCAGAGGGACAGTCGACGACGAGGAAAGTGAGCAACTTTGTGGTCTGCCACGAGTATTCTCCGATTGTGATGGGAAGATCGATGGAGCCTATGGAGGTCACCCGATCTCCAGTAAAACCGACCAATGGGGTTTGGAGAGGGGACAGACTTTCTTCCTCGACCTTGAGCTGGCGAAAGGCATTTAAGAAGATGATGTTTGAAGAACTGCTTTTGTCGACGAGAACCCATCTGACTTTGTAATTGGAGAGGAGGGCAGAGATGACGAGGGGGTCGTCATGGGGGTAACGGATGCTTGTGCAGTCGGCCTCTGTAAAGGTGATGGGCTCCATCCACTGCTTGGGCTGTTTGGAAGGGCGGTCCAATGTGACAACTTCTTTATCTGAGCTTTGCCTTATTTTTCTGAGTTCTGCCCGCTGAGCCGAGCGGAATGGTCCTCCACAAGCAAGCCCACCAGCAATAACTCTGATTTCTCCAACAGGGGGGGGCAGGGTTGCCTTGTGTTCGGGATTGCTATGGAGGCCTATCATGACCTTGGTTAGGTTGTGCGAGTTGTCGATGAAGGGTACGCCAGTGGTTGTTTCTGATAGGTTTAGTCATTTGCCTTTGCTGAGGGCGGGCTACCGTGAACCGACTGAGACATCCCTGACGTATCAAGCCCTTGACCTGGTCTTTGAGGTTAACATACTCCTCCGTATTATGGCCGTGGTCTTGATGAAAACGGCAGTATTTGGACTGGTCTCACCGGTTGGAAGGAGACCGTGACGATTAGGGCCATTTTAGGGGATAATCTCGTTGAATCTGGTTCAGGACTTGTTCCATGGGGGAATTGAGGGGTGTGTATCGTTTGATCCTGCCGGGCGGTCGTGTTGGCGCCGACCGGTCGGCTCGGGCTGGTCGGTCGGTATACTGAGGTGTTTGGTGAGTGTACTAGGTGTTTTTGATTTTGGAGTCCTTTCTCTTCTTTCTGGGGGTCGGGTTTTTGGCTGTAGGATCTTATCGGGCAGCTAGGGAATCTTCGACGTTCATGTATTTTTGGGGTTTGGAAAGTAGGGTTGCCATGGAGGTCAAGGGGTTTTTGGAAAGAGAAAAAAGGAAATCAGATGATCATGGACCGGCCATGAAAGTCGTGAGGATGACCTTGTCGTCGTTTTTCGCTACCTGCAGGGCTTCGGTGTTGAAGCGGGTGACAAAGCTGCGTAGCGACTTCCCCTCGGTCTGACAGATGTTGAGGAGCTGGGTTACCGGATGTTGCTAGCGTTGGGCACCAATGAAATGGCTGAGAAAGGAGTCACTTAGGTGTTAGAAAGTAGAGACAGAATCTGTTGGCAGTTGACTAAACCAGAGTCAAGCCGACCCTTTAAGTGTTACGGGGAAAACCCGACACATGATCTCGTCAGGGAATGCATGGAGGACCATGAGGGTCCTGTAAGTTTCCAAATAGTCGACCGGGTCTGTTGTGCCGTCGAAAGAGTCGAGCGAGGGCATTTTGAACTTAGGAGGTAAGGGTTTGTCCTTGATAGAGGCAACGAACGGTGAGTTGGCTGTGGTAGATGGTTTATTTTGTATGTTCTACATGACTCCTTGGAGCTAGAGCTTCATGGCTCGGAGTTCTGCATCCCAAAGAGAAACGTTGTCACCACCAGAATGCAGCGGAGGCTGGACACTACTGGCCTCTCCCTTGGGGGTGAGTGCCTGGACCGATGGATGTGGAGCCCGAGGTGGCGGGTTCATATCTGGGGGAGGGGGTCGCAAGCCTTCCAAGTTGGGTAGGTAGGGCTATTAGATAGGATGGCTCAAGGCTTGTTCTTGGTTGGGTGGGATATCTTGAGGTGGAAGAGGAGGGATGGGAAGGTCTTTTTGAAGCAAAGCATTGATCAGGGCTTGGTTTTGCTCTGCTAAGCTGTTGATGCTGTTAGTAAGTTCTGTGAAGTGCTGCGACGGGTTGTTTAGATTGGGAGGGTCGGCTTGGTGGTCGGCAACATTTGTGGTGAGAAGCCATGGATTTAGTTGTGACCATCCACCTTGGTGGGTGGCAGGAAGGGGTTATTGGGAAGGGGTCTCCGGCGACAATGAGCACAACTAGCGCGCGGAGCAAAAAGTTTCCCACAGACGACACCAACTGATGATACAACGTGTTCCAGATGGAACAGGTCGGATTGATCCACGTTTCCCAAACCGGTGCCCGAGGTACCAAGCCCACAGAGAGACCTGCACAAGAGTTCAACGGGGAGGGAGTCCCCCAGCGAACCCTCCGATGAGCAAGTTAGAGAGATGGAATGTATAGATAGATTAGTGATAGAAAAGCTTAACCCTTTCTTTATCTTCGATGTCTGCTTATATCCTCTACTAATCATTTCGTTGTCTCTTCCGACCTGTCACTTTGGCCGAAAGTCTATACTCTAGCTTACCTTGTTCATGGTGAGGCTGTTCTGTCCCGACGGGGAAGGGTTATCGCAATAAATGCTGCAAGAAAACTCATTAACGGCTGATGCGTGGTGCAATAACTTTGCAGGATCTTTGTCTGCTGATGTGGGTGATTCTCTACTTGCCAAGTGTTTAGATGTCATTGGTGTTTGGTGTAATGCTGGGTTTCACGAGTGTTGGGCTTTAGTATTTGAATCATGGATTGGACCTTAGATGGTGGGCCATATCCTTTATGGGCTTACCTATGTGAGTTGAAAATTTAGAAAATATCGAAAACAATATACCTGTAAAAAATTAAGTTGATCGGATATTAATAACCTATTCATCAAATAACATCTTTATATAAAAAATAAATAAAGATGTATGTATCAAACTAAATACAAATGTTATTTGATGAACAGGTTATTAATATCTGATCAATTTGATTTTTTATAGATATATTGTTCTTGATATTTTTTAAATTTACGATTCGGATCATCAAAATAGGACCTGGAATGAGTTCCACGGACTGCACAACATGTTTTACTCTGCTCTGTTTTCAAGAGTTGACTGAGACCTCAGTTGAATTCAAAAATGACAGTTCTTGAGGAAAAAGAAGATGTAGAAAACGATGGGAATTGCGGTAGTGATAAATTGGTGATAGAAGAGAAGGAGAAGAAGGCAATCGCGGTGATGAACAAATTGGGA
The DNA here is from genome assembly GCA_036172215.1 of Camellia granthamiana. Classification (NCBI taxonomy): domain Eukaryota; kingdom Viridiplantae; phylum Streptophyta; class Magnoliopsida; order Ericales; family Theaceae; genus Camellia; species Camellia granthamiana. Next base: position 36,529,630 of record CM069916.1, read on the forward strand.
TAAGTTCAATGAATGATCGTCGTCAATAGATGAATTATCATGTAAATGATTTGATTCTTGTGGTTGTCTTCTTGTTTCAATAAACAACATGTTTTGTGCTTTTTTTTATTTTTATTATGTATTACACAAGTATCAGGGACGGATAAATATCTCTGAATTAATTTTCACCACATTGAAAATGTAATTGTTTTCTTCCTCAATTTTCAAAAAAATATAAAAAGTAAAAGACTTAATTTTTAAAAAAAATTGATGAATAATAATAAAAGAAGAAATTTTAATATATGGTATGAGTTTGCAATTGTTTTGGTTTTTGGGTCAACCCTCTAATTCTCTTTCTCTTCTCATAACCAACATTAGCGATGGGAATTATATCCTGGTGGGGAGGCAAGAAGGAGGCTCCATCCTCCTCCGGAAGCAAATCTGCCTAGGAGTATTGAATTGTTTCTCCTACTTCCCATGTTGTGTTTACATGTTTATAACGGAAAAATCAATACCGATTTGAGAAGCCAAAATTTTATCTCTAAAATTTTGTCTCCATGAGGTGTCAACACTAGCAGATGCAATAATGATGGCAGTGATAACAATGATGGTTATGTGGACGGAGATGACATTCATGCAAAATTTATTTTTTACTTTCATTTTACGGGCAGTAATTTTTATTTATTTTTCCTTCCATAAGCATAGCTCTATTCATTTCATTCGGTTTAATACTAATATATGATGTAGTAGAGTCCAAAACATACCCTAATAAATTTGACACTATATTATCAACAAATTTATACTCAAATAAATATTAATAACAAAAAGACGGACATGATTATAAAATATTAACAATACTTGTTGGAAAATTTATAAAGAGGTAGTTGTGAATTGAAATAGACTCCATTTTGAATGAAAGGGTGTAACCTTTCATGGTGTCTTTTTGTTTTAAAGGAAGGGTCAAACCTCCATTTGAATGAAAAGGTGCAAACCTTTCATGGTGTCTCTTTATTTTAAAGGAAGGGTTATGTCTCTTCTTCATACATTTTCTATTCAAATTGAATAGGTGCCAACAAAGCCTATATAAAGGCAACCCCATTCCAATTTTGATTGATTCCGAAAATTCATTTTTCTTGCTTTCATTTTGCTCTCTTGCGTCCTTTATTCTTCATATTATTTTAGAGAAAATTTCAGAGAGTTATAGAACATAAGGTTCTAGTTCACCGGACAAATTTATTTGAAGTGCTACTACAAATTTGTAAAGATCATTGTATCCTGGGAGATAGACGCCACATAACCGTAAGTACCGTAGCGGGGCGAATCTGTCTTAAGGACAGGGTGTCACACACTCGATTTGGTCTTTTATTTTTTTCGGTTCAATAAAATAAACTCTGTAAGTTATTGATTTTATTTTGTTTGATTTAGTTTCAATTTATTTTATTTACACAGAAGATTGTTCTAACAATCTTAAGACATATTCGAATTATTCTGTTTACAGAATTTTTCGTTTGTTTCCTTTTCTCTTTCTTCTTTTAAAGAAAATTATTTTCTATGGATTTACAAAATAATATTCTGGTTGGAAAAATAAATAGTGATTATATGCTATTTGATAGATAGTAGTAATATACTGTCTATTTTCTTTAACAAATAGTAGTACGATACTGGTGTCATTAACAATTCTGAATATATTTTTGTGGAATTTTTTTTCAGAAATTAATTTTGGATTTTAGAAATTATTTTCTAAGTTTTCTTTACTTAAAATTCTGTTTTAGTATTTTAATTATTGAAGTGTTACAGAAATTAATTTTCTGTGTAGAATTAATTTGGTTAAATAAAATTTTATTTTATTTCTAAATTAATTGAAAAAATAAAAGTTATTTTCTTATTTCTTTTGTTTTACAGAATTTAATTTCCTGTGTGGAATTAATTTGGTTGAATAAAATTTTATTTTATTTCCAAATTACTTGGAAAATAAAAGTTACATTCTTGTTTCTTTTATTTTTTACAGAATTTAATTATGTGAATTTGGTTTAATTTTCTATGTAGTGTAAATTCTAATTATAATTTTGTTTTATAAATTAGAATTGATGGCTACTGAAACTAATGCCCAAACAAGTACTACTGTGGTGGCTGCAATGACGCCAACCCCCTCTCCTGTTGTAACAGTACCGATAAATCACGGTGAAAAGGCAGAGAAGTTCTTAAGAACTGACTTTAAAAGATGGCAACAGAAAATATTGTTCTATCTTACAACTCTGAATTTGACTCGTTTCCTCCGTGAAGATGCTCCTATCTTGAAAGAGGATGAAACCGATCGGCAAGTGGTTGCTGCGGTTGATGCCTGGAAACATGCCGATTTCCTTTGCCGAAACTACATCTTGAACGGACTTAACAACACATTATACAACGTCTACAGTCCTATCAAGACAGCAAAGGAACTTTAGGAGTCTTTGGAGAAAAAATACAAAACGGAAGATGCCGGCTCAAAGAAATTTGTGGTTGGCAGATTCTTGGACTTTGTAATGGTTGATTCAAAAACTGTGATCAGCCAAGTTCAAGATTTCCAACTCATTCTGCATGACATTCACGCAGAAGGCATGTCTCTCAGTGAATCCTTCCAAGTTGCAGCCTTAATTGAAAAATTACCAAAAGGTTGGAAGGAATTCAAAAACTACCTCAAACACAAGCGCAAAAAAATTTCTATAGAAGAATTAATTGTGTGTTTGAGGATTGAGGAGGACAACCACAATTCTGAAAAGCAGGTTGGTAAGCATCCTATGGAGTCTAAGGCAAATGTGGTGGAACATGCTTCAAAAACCAAGAAACGAAAGTCTTCTGGAGAAAGTTCATCACAAGGCTCTAAAGGGGGAGAAAATAAAAAGTACAAGTTTAATGGCAAATGTTACATCTGTGACAAAGAGGGACATCGGGCGAAAGATTGCCGTAGTAAAGGCAAAAGCAAAAGAAGAACAAGCAAGAAGCCTGCTCAAGCTCATATGACCGAAGTGGACAATATTTCCAATGGTATAGATGATATCAATCTTTCTGCAGTTGTTTCCGAGGCAAATCTTGTCGGAAATCCTAAAGAATGGTGGGTGGACACTGGTGCTACTCGCCATATTTGTGCTGATAAAAAGATGTTCACATCTTATTCTACTGTGGACAATGGTGAACAACTTTTTATGGGCAGCTCCTCAACTTCCAAAGTTGAAGGACAAGGAAAGATTGTACTCAAGATGACATCTGGAAAGGAACTCACTCTCAACAATGTGCTGCATGTACCGGACATTCGCAAGAATCTTGTTTCCGAATCTTTGTTAAGTAAGAATGGGTTTAGGCTAGTATTTGAAAGTGATAAATTTGTACTTACTAAGAATGGGATGTATGTAGAAAAATGTTACATGTCCGATGGCCTTTTTAAGTTAAATGTAATGACCGTTGTACCCTCAGTTATTAATAATAATATATCTTCTTCTTATTTGTTTGAGTCTTCAAATTTATGGCATGATAGACTAGGACATGTTAATTATGGATCTTTGCGCAGATTAATTAATATGGAATGTTTACCTAAATTTGACATTGATTCAAATCATAAATGTGAAATTTGCGTTGAGGCAAAATTATCTAAAACTCATTTTCATTCAATTGAAAGAAATACGGAACCACTTGAATTAATTCATAGTGACATTTGTAATTTTAAATCAATTCAAACTAGAGGTGGGAAAAAGTATTTTATCATTTTTATAGATGACTATACTAGATATAGTTATGTTTATTTAATTCGAACCAAGAATGAAACTTTGGAAACTTTCATTCAATATAAGAATGAAGTTGAAAATCAACTTGGTAAGAAAATCCAAAAAACTAAGAATTGATAGAGGTGGTGAATATGAATCACCTTTTAGTGAGTTTTGTAAAGAACATGGAATAATTCATCAAACCACCGCTCCTTACTCACCTCAGCAAAATAAAATTGCTGAAAGGAAAAATAGGACTTTAAAAGAAATGATGAATGCCATGTTAATAAGTTCTGGATTACCTCAGAACTTGTGGGGGGAAGCAATACTTTCTACAAACTATATTTTAAATAAAGTATCTCGAAAGAAAGTGAATCAAACACCTTATGAAATGTGGCATGGAAGAGTACCATCCTACAAATACTTAAAAGTGTGGGGGTGTTTGGCTAAAGTGGCTATTCCTAGTCCTAAAAAGGCTAAAATAGGTCCTAAGACCATTGATTGTATTTTCATTGGTTATGCTAAGAATAGTAGTGCATATCGATTTTTGATTCATAAATCAGAACATTCCGAAATGCATGTAAATACTATTATTGAATCTCGGAATGCATCTTTCTTTGAACATGTATTTCCAAATAAGACTGGACAAGAGACTAGTAACAATAAAAGATCTCATGATGCTATTACTAGTCAAGATCAAGAACATGATCAAGAACAAGAGTTAGATCAAAATGAGGAAGAGGAACCTAGGCGTAGTAAATGTGCTAGAACCTCAAAATCTTTTGGTCTAAGATTTCCTAACATTTTTGTTTGAAAATAAGCCTTTAACTTTTAAAGAGGCTATGTCCAGTCCTGAGGCTCCTTTATGGAAAGAAGCTGTCAATAGTGAAGTTGAATCCATCTTGCAAAATCACACTTGGAAATTTGTGGATTTGCCACCAGGTTGTAAACCTCTTGGATATAAGTGGATTTTCAAAAGGAAAATGAAAGCAGATGGATCAATTGACAAATACAAGGCAAGACTTGTGATCAAAGGTTTTAGACAAAAAGAAGGTCTTGATTACTTTGACACATACTCACCGGTTACAAAAATAACATCCATTAGAATGCTAATTGCCATTGCATCTCTATACAATCTAGAAATTCATCAAATGGTTGTGAAAACCGCTTTCTAAAATGGTGAGTTAGATGAAGAAATTTACATGAAACAATCAGAAGGTTTTTCTATTCCAGGAAAAGAAAAGAAAGTGTGTAAATTGGTTAAATCATTATATGGTTTAAAACAAGCGCCAAAGCAATGGCATGAGAAATTTGACAAGGCAATGATGTCAAATGGATTCAAAATTAATGAGTGTGACAAATGTGTTTATATTAAAAACACAGACAAAGGTTATGTCATTGTATGTCTTTATGTAGATGATATGCTCATCATAGGTAGTAATAATGATATGATTAAAACTACCAAGAAAATATTGAATAAACATTTTGACATGAAGGACATGGGTATTGCTGATGTAATTCTTGGTATGAAATTACCAAAACATCAGAAGGTTATACTTTGTCACAATCTCATTACATTGAGAAAATACTTGACAAATTCAGCAAAGATGATGATCATCTTGCTAGAACACCTATAGATGTTAATTTATATCTTTCTAAGAATGTACAGGAAAGTATTTTTCAATTAGAGTATGCCCAAATTATTGGAAGCTTAATGTACTTGATGAACTGCACTCACCCAGATATAGCTTATGCAGTAAGTAAATTAAGTAGATATACGAGTAATCCGGGAGTAGAACACTAGAAAGCAATTATAAGGGTTCTAAGATATCTCCGATTTACTCGTAATATTGGGCTTAATTATACTAGATATCCAGCAGTACTTGAAGGATACTGTGATACAAATTGGATATCGGATACTAGAGACTCAAAGTACACCAGTGGGTATGTCTTTACTCTTGGTGGGGCGGTTGTATCTTGGAAATCTTCCAAACAGACTTGTATTGCTAGGTCTACTATGGAATCAGAATTCATAGCTTTAGACAAAGCTGGGGAAGAGGCAGAATGGCTTCGGCACTTCCTTGAAGATATTCCAATATGGCCAAAACCGGTACCTGCTATATGCATACATTGCGATAGTCAATCTGCAATAGGTAGAGCACAGAGTCATATGTATAACGGTAGGTCTCGACATATTCGTCGTCAACGTAATACCGTAAGACAACTACTCTCTAATGGAATTATTTCCATAGAATATGTTAAGTCTAAAAACAACATAGCGGATCCACTAACCAAAGGGTTAGCAAGAGAGCTAGTTGAGAATTCATCGAGGGGAATGGGACTTAAGCCTATTTAATAAGAGTTACCACAATGGCAACCCAACCTAGTTGACTGGAGATCCCAAGATTTAGGTTCAAAGGGACAACCGAGTTGTGAATGACTCAGAAGGATCACTGGGGAGTCTAACTCTTACCAATTTCTTTGATGAAATAGTGATGTCTGCAGCGTTTTAGGTTAAATAAAACTTTTAATGATTCTTATATCTAGGTTAACCTAGTGGAGTATAGCAGGATACTCTTCATAAGAATCATCTATGTGAGTGTGAACTGGGCTGGTTCTATGAGATTTGTGAAGGGCTACAATTCTCTAGAGCACTCATGAAAGACCAGGTTATTTAGGGCCAAAATGAACACAATAGTGAGAGCTAAATTGTATCTGGGGATATACTGTGTGAGTTCTATTGTCTTGGTTTACACAGACGGCTGAACAGTTCAAGACATCATGTTCACTGGTTAGCTAGTAAATTCGATAGTGTCTCACAAGGGAAGGTTCAAAGCCAAAAGCTACCTATCATTTGCAGAATATTTTCAATTTCTGTACTCTCTGTATTTACATCATGATGTTGCATTTTCTCTCTGTCAATTTCATTCATGTGGGAGATTGTTGGAAAATTTATAAAGAGGTAGTTATGAATTGAAATAGACTCCATTTTGAATGAAAGGGTGTAACCTTTCATGGTGTCTTTTTGTTTTAAAGGAAGGGTCAAACCTCCATTTGAGTGAAAAGGTACAAACCTTTTATGGTGTCTCTTTATTTTAAAGGATGGGTTATGTCCCTTCTTCATACATTTTCTATTCAAATTAAATAGGTGCCAACAAAGCCTATATAAAGGCAGCCCCATTCCAATTTTGATTGATTCCGGAAATTCATTTTTCTTGCTTTCATTTTGCTCTCTTGCGTCCTTTATTCTTCATATTATTTTAGGAAAAATTTCAGAGAGTTATAGAACACAAGGTTCTAGTTCGCCGGACAAATTTGTTTGAAGTGCTACTACAAATTTGTGAAGATCATTGTATCTTGGGAGATAGACGCCACATAACCGTAACTACCGTAGCGGGGCGAATCTGTCTTAAGGACATGGTGTCACACATTCGATTTGGTCTTTTATTTTTTTCGATTCAATAAAATAAACTCTGTAAGTTATTTATTTTATTTTGTTTGATTTAGTTTCAATTTATTTTATTTACACAGAAGATTGTTCCAACAATACTTTACTCTCATTACAAACTCCTTGTCTTATTTTTGTGTTATCTAAAATGAGGGTCTTCTCTTTATACAGTATAAGATTAATTTGATCCAAGAACCATCATTAGCCTTTTTAAATATTCTAAAATCCCTTTATCCTTCTATTACATTCTAGAGTTCACTAAACTATTCTATTACATCCGGAACCTTCTAGATATATCTAGATATTTCCAAAATTTTCTAATATTTTGGATTCTTCTAAGATGTTCTAATTTTTTTTGAATTTTTCATATATATTTTTAATTTTTTAATAACTTTTTAACTATGGTTAGTAGGGGTGCTCACAGATCAGTTCTGTGTTGTTCGAATGACGGATTGGACCCATCCGATGGGGTGCGGGTTGGGAAAAAATGGAACTGTGCCTGCCCACAGTGCGTATTGTAGATTGAACTGGTGGGTCATGCGGTTGTGCGGGCAGTTGTGGACGATTTGTGAAATATATATATATTTTTTTGAAATTTTATTTTTGGGCTTTTGCGTTGGGGCCTTTGCCTTCCCCACTTTCTGAAACCATAAAATAATGAAAAGACAAGGAGAATTCCAGCAACATTTTTATTAAATAAACAAAGCAACATTTTTATTAAATAAACAAAGCAACAATGAAAACATTTTTTTTATTAAATAAACAGTGCAACATTTTCACGTGCAACAATGAAAACATTTTTTTTATTATTAAATAAACAAAGCAAAAAATTACAAACAAAAGTTTGCAAACCCACAACCAAGCTTGAAACACCCAAACCTTGAATTTGCAAGAAAAAAAAAAAAAAAAAAACCAAACAAACAAAATTTCTCCAACCTAACAATGAAAACTGGTGTTGAAGAACTTTATAGTCAAAATTGCTTAAAAAATTATGACCCAAAAAAAGAGAGAGGGTACTTGTATAACCCAGCCAATAAACACCCATACCCACAACACAACCAGCAAACCATAAATAAATGAAGATGGAGGATTCCAGATTTGAGATTCATACCTTCGTGCAATGAAACATTTTTTTTTTTTTTTGCAGTTTCTACATCTTCTAGATCTTGCATCTCCAGATCTAGTTTGTGATTGGCCGACAACGACAAGGAGAAGAGGAGGGGACAATGGCAAGCAACCAACGACATGGCTGGGTTGATGTGCGAGAGGTGATGAATCGGCGATAGAGTAAAGGGCTGATCTATAAGAGACGACGGCGATGGTAGAGTAGATGAGAGAAGAGAGATGGCGACAGAGAGGAGATTAAAGAGACAATGAACAAGGGGCGAGAAATGGTGGTGGTGACGATGACGGGAATGAGAAGAAAGAGGTAGACGAGATGAGAGAGAGAGAGAAAAAAAGATAAGGGCCAGATGAGAGAGAGAGTAAGAGAGAGGATGATCAAAAGAATGAAGATTTTTTTTGTTCAACATGAGTGAGATTTTTTATTTTATTTTAAACATAATCTGCAGGCGGGTTGTGGATTTGTGTAGGTAGATTCAGATCTGACCCAAACCCAATTTTGAATGTAAAAATAGACCTGCACCTACCCTATTTATGCATGCGAATAGGTCGGATTTGTGCGGGTAGGGTCAATTTGTGCGGGTTGCGCAATTGGATAAACCGTTACTGGTTATGAGTTAAAACATCATAAATTTTTGCTCTGTTTGATAGAGTTTTTGAAGTTTAATTTTATCCCGTAATTTTAGTGTGTTGTTTGGATACAACTTTAGAAAATTAATTCCACACTCACTTTTCAAAACACTTTTCAATATCATATGTCACATCACTCAATTCAAATTCTTTTCAAAATTCATAACCATACAAATTTTTCATATTCAAATCATAATTTCAAAACTCACAAAGTTAAAATATAACTTTATTCTCAAATTATAATTCTAAGATTCTACCAAACGAACCTTTATTATTTTTTGGTTTTTAATTTTTTTAATAATTTTTAACTTTTTAATTATTATTGTAATCCCCCATACGTACACTAGTAAAAAATCAAATCTAACCTCATAATCATTTCAATTTTTCTCTCATAAATATCACATTCAACTACAAAAACATCTAACTATCTTTCTAAACACAAATTTTTTTTTTTCCAATAATACTCTACGACTAAAAACACTTATATAAAAACCCACTACCCAAACGCACACAAAATCGACCATTATGATTTGAATCGGAGCAGGTTGCAATGTTTTAGTTTTCGGGTCAGCCCTATATCTTTCTCGTTATCTCTCTTCATTCACCCAACTAACATGGGGATTCTATCTTGGTGGGGAGGAAAGAAGGAGGCTCCATCCTCCTCCGGAAGCAAACCCACCCAGAAACCCGTCCCGAAGGACAAGCCTTTGCCCCAGCAATCCGAGGTCCCGGGTATGAACGGCGCTGTGGAGGTCACCCGTTCCGGAGCTCCGCCGCCCGACGTCACGGTCTTCGAGTTCGGGTCGGTGGCCACTTCCACCGACAAGGTCACCCTCGCCGGGTACTGTCCCGTATCCGACGAGCTCGAACCCTGCCGCTGGGAGATTTTACCGGCCAGTGGCGACGATGCTCCTCAGTTTCGCGTGGTCTTCTGAGAGGGGGCGAAAATTGCTACCGAAGATTGTAAGGAATTTCGGAGACCTTGCTATGAGTTTGACTGAGTGAAATCGAAGATGTTTTTTTTTGGTATAATTCACTGAACTTGAATGAAAAAAAAAATTTAAAAATTGTACTTCTTAGTTTTAATTTGGCTGTTTTTGTGGAGGTTTGTGTTTTTCTTGCGTATTTAAGAATTGGGTTTTGGTTTGATTAGTTCAGTTTAAGTTTTTGCATATGCTATTCTGTTTAATTTTGATATATGCATCTATACCCTTCCATTGTTTGTATTTGTACTGTTGAGTGTACTTAGGAATATATTCAATAACTTCATCTCTAATTTGGTAAGGGGGTAATATTCGTCTCTAAGGCTGTGTTTTGAATCAGGAATTTTGGGTAGCGATTTAGAAAGGGAAACGAATATACGAGGTAAATGGATAAAAAGTTTAGCTTACCTATGATCCTCTCCAGCCCAGACACCACAGTGGCTGGAGCCTCTTGCACTAGGGCTGACTTTTAGGTAAAGGGAAGAGGAAGGTAAAGGGAAGAGGAAGTGAAGTGGAGGAGATCTATCATCTTCTTTTGTAGAAGAAGAACAATTGACATGTCTATAGTGTCATTTGATGTATTTTTTAGGTAGTGTTTGGGATGAACATCTGCATTGGGAACTGCAAGCTCATTCTAGTGGGAGAGATTCAAAATGTTCAAGGACTGGCCGAATTCTTGAGATTGAGAGTGGGATCCCTCTCAACAAATACAAATTTGGGTCTTCCTTCAACTTAGAAGGTTTATAGCTGTTTGGGATGAGGTTATGTAACACCTTGAGATTGGCTTGTAGGGTGGAAGTGACAATATTTATCCAAGGGAGATAAACTACTCTTGTCAAGAATACATTGGCTAGTCTACCTATTTATTTGATGTTTCTATTCCCTCTACCTGCATCAGTGGAAAGAGTTTTGACAAGTTGAGAATTTTTTTTTTGAGGTTTAGAGGAGTTCAAATTCCATCTTGTAGATTGGAATGTGTGTATTCCTATTGAAGATGGTGGTTTGGGCCTTCGCTATTTTTGTCAGTTCAATCAAACACTACTGGGGAAGTGCCTATGGAGATATATGTAGAGGAGTCTTTGTTGCTTATCATAAAATAAATAAATAAAATATAATAATAATATTAAGTTAAGGAGGAGCACCAATTATGGGAAAAGCCAGAAGGGTGATTGATTGCAATTTTGGAGTGGACCAAGGAGGATGGACATCTAAGATACATTGAGAGCTATATGAGGTGGGTGTGGAGGCCTTGTTCAGTTTTTTGAGCTTTCTGAGCTCCTTTGATGTTCCATCAAACATAGTGGACAGGAAGAGGTGGAAGCATGGAAGTTGGATTTTCTTGTTCAAATCCTATGATTCCTTGATTATTGGAGGGACGAGGAACTGTTTCCCATTGAAGATCTTTTGGAAGTCGAGAATTATAAACAAAAGTCACATTTTATTGTTATTTTTTAGAAATCCAGTTTGGACTCCATTCTTACTATTGATAATTTGGTGAAAAGAGGTTTCATACATAACCCAATAGGTGTTATTATAAAGTGGAGAAGATAGTGGACATAGGTGGAGCCAGGATTTTTGCACGTATAATAGACATGTTTATCCTTAATTCTCTCAATCTATCCATGAATTCACAACCACGTGGTGGGGCTTGAGTTATTGGCATTGTATATTGGATGGTTGAGATTTTTCTTTCAAACAAATGTGGAATGGTTACAAATCCTAAATCCAAATTTTATAAGCTAGTTCAACTGCTCTGGATTAGGAATGCAGTAAAGTTTGGCCCTGAAACCAGCCTTTGCCTTGAATTAGTACTTCAAGCATATAAGTGTACTCTACTATTAGAACTATAAATAAACTAGGTTTTGTTGTATAACTTTGTTTCTTGTGGTTTCATGCGAAATATTTCATGGTTTTACATTTTACTTTCCTTTTACTGATAGTAATTTTTTTCCTTTTTTTTCTTCTTCTTCCATACGCATAGCTCTATTCATTTCATTTGGTTTAACACTAATATATGAGGTAGTAGAGTCCAAAACATACACTAATAAATTTACACTATATTATCAACAAGTTTATCCTCAAATAAATATTAATAACAAAAAGACGGACATGAATATAAAATATTAACAATACTTTACTCTCATTACAAACTCCTTGTCTTATTTTTGTGTTATCTAAAATGAGGGTCTTCCCGTTATATAGTCTAAGATTAACTTGATCCAAGAACCATCATTAGCCTTGTTAAATATTCTAAAATCCCTTTATCCTTCTATTATATTAGAGTTCACTAAACTATTCTAGTACATTCGGAACCTTATAAATTTATCTAGATATTTTCAAATTTTTCTATTATTTTGGATTCTTCTAAGGCGTTCTAAAATTTTCTGAATTTTTCTAAAATCTTTGAATTTTTTTTATATATTTTTTAAAATTTTTAGTAACTTTTTAACTAGGGTAAGGAGTTAAAAAATCATAAATTTTATTATTCTTTGGTTTTTTAATTTTTTTAATAATTTTTAACTTCTTAGTAATTGTTGTAATTCCCCAAATGTGCTCTAGTAAAAAATCAAACAAAATCGACCATTATGATTTGAATCGGAGTAGGTTGCAATTGTTTTAGTTTTCTGGTCAGCCCTGTATGATTCTCGTTAGCTCTCTTCATTCACACAACTAACATGGGGATTCTATCTTGGTGGGGAGGAAAGAAGGAGGCTCCATCCTCCTCCGGAAGCAAACCCACCCAGAAACCCGTCCTGAAGGACAAGCCTTTGCCCCAGCAGTCCGTGGTCGTGGGTATGAACGGCACTGTGGAGGTCACCCGTTCCGGAGCTCCGCCGCCCGACGTCACGGTCTTCGAGTTCGAGTCGGTAGCCACTTCCACCGACAAGGTCACCCTCGCCGGGTACTGCCCGTATCCGACAAGCTCGAACCCTGCCGCTGGGAGATCTTACCGGCCAGTGGCGACGATGCCCCTCAGTTTTGCGTGGTCTTCTGAGAGGGGGCAAAAATTGCTACTGAAGATTGTAAGAAATTTCGTAGACCTTGCTATGAGTTTGATTTTGAGTGAAATCAAAGATGTTTTTCTTTTTTGGGTATAATTTACTAAACTTGAATGAAATTTTAAAAAAAAAATTGTACTTTTTAGTTTTAATTTGGCTGTTTTTGTGGAGGTTTGTGTTTTTCTTGCATATTTAAGAATTGGGTTTTGATTTGATTAGTTCTTTTTGATGTTTTTGGATATACTATTCTGTTTAATTTTGATATATGCATCTATACCCTTCCATTGTTTGTATTTGTACTGTTGACTGTACTTAGGAATATATTCAATAGCTTCATCTCTAATTTGGTAAGGGGGTAATATTCATCTCTAAGGCTGTGTTTTGAATCATGAATTTTGGGTAGCGATTTAGAAAGGAAAGGGAAAATAGAGGTAAATGGATAAAAAGTTTAGCTTATCTACGATCCTCCCCAGACACCACAGTGGCTGGAGCGTCTTGCACTAGGGCTGACTTTTAGGTAAAGGGAAGAGGAAGGGAAGTGGAGGAGATCTATCATCTTCTTTTGTAGAAGAAGAACAATTGACATGTCTATAGTGTGATTTGATGTATTTTTTAGGTAGTGTTTGGGATGAACGTCTGCACTGGGAACTGCAAGCTCATTCTAGGGGGAGAGATTCAAAATGTTCAAGGACTGGCCAAATTCTTGAGATTGAGAGTGGGATCCCTCTCAACAAATACAAATTTGGGCTTCCTTCAACTTACAAGGTTTATAGCTATTTGGGATGAGGTTATATAACATCTTGAGAGTGGCTTGTAGGGTGGAAGCGACAATATTTATCTGAGGGAGATAAAATTACTCTTATCAAGAATTTTTTGTGTGAGGCTTAGAGGAGTTCAAATTCCATCTTGTAGATTGGAGTGCGTACTCCTATTGAAGATGGTGGTTTGGGCCTTCGCCATTTTTGTCAGATCAATCAAACACTATTGGGGAAGTGCCTATGGAGATATATGTAGAGGAGTCTTTGTTGCTTATCATAAAATAAATAAATAAAATATGGTAATAATATTAAGTTAAGGGAGGAGCACCAATTATGGGAAAAGCCAGAAGGGTGATTGATTGCAAGTTTGGAGTGGACCAAGGAGGATGGACATCTAAGGTACATTGAGAGCCATATGAGGTGGGTGTGGAGGCCTTGTTGAGTTTTTTGAGCTTTCTGAGCTCCTTTATGAGATCTGATGTTCCATCAAACATAGTGGATAGATAGGAAGAGGTGGAAGCATGGAAATTGGATTTTCTTGTTCAAATCCTATGATTCCTTGATCATTGGTGGGACGAGGAACTGTTTCCCATTGAAGATCTTTTGGAAGTCGAGAATTATAACAAAAGTAACATTTTATTATTATTTTTTAGAAATCCAGTTTGGACTCCATTCTTACTATTGATAATTTGGTGAAAAGAGGTTTCATACATAACCTAATAGGTGTTATTATAAAGTGGAGGAGACAGTGGACATAGGTGGAGCCAGAATTTTTGCAAATATAATAGACATGTTTATCCTTAATTCTCTCAATCTATCCATGAATTCACAACCACTTGGTGGGTCTTGAGTTATTGGCATTGTATATTGGATGGTTGAGATTTTTCTTTCAAACAAATGTGGAATGGTTACAAATCCTAAATGCAAATTCTATAAGCTAGTTCACCTGCTCTGGATTAGGAATGCAGTAAAGTTTGGCCCTGAAACCAGCCTTTGCCTTGAATTAGTATTTCAAGCATATAAGTGTACTCTACCATTAGAACTATAAATAAACTAGGTTTCGTTGTATAACTTTGTTTCTAGTGGTTTCTTTCTGGCTTAATGTCTGATGGAATGATAGTAACCATTTTGACAGGAATTTGGTGTAGAATTACGAATCTTTCTGTCTCTGATAGCAAGAATCAGTGGAAAAGGATAGGAAACTTGAAATTGTTTATCAGTTGTTGGTTGGTTGGATCTTCTCTAGTCTTGTTTTGTTTCTTCATCTTTTTGTGTTGTGTTTGGTGTAAAGCGTTTTTAGTCTTCCTTTGCCACATTTGTTTGATAGAAGCCGGAGAGGGTTAGCAAACATATAGAGCATTGTTTCCATGATACAAATTATTATTTTGCCTGTATCCCCCGTGTATTCACTATCCCATCGCTGTGAAGTATGCTCTAAAACTTTCCCTTCCAAAAGCTGTGTCATTGTTGTATTTGACCAATGTCGCCCTCTTTAAACTTGTCATGCCAAAAAACAATTAGGGTTATAACTTACTTGCAGGTTCTTCCTAATCTGATTGAAAGAGTTTATGTGAGAATTTTGAATTTAACCATTTCTGCTAGTTGAAAACATATAGATCTGCTATTTTCATTATGGAAACCAAGTAATCGATGTTTTGATAGGTGTTTGAGCATCATTTATGCACTGGAGTAAAGTGTTTTGATATCATAATTTATTTTTTTTATGGCAACACATCTTTGATTGTTTGGTTCACTTTTCTTTACATGTTTTTTGCGCTCATAGCATTACTGACAACAGGAGCAAGAATGGCAGTTAGTTCATTTGCCAGGATTGAACTTCAAAAGGCTTGGTGGAGGGAAGGAAAAAAAAAAAAAATAACTCTACACATTATAATTCAACTGGTGGTGGTTATTGTTGGTTTTGTAAGAAAAAATGAAAAAAGAAAAAGAAGAAGAATAAACAAGAAGAAAAGAAAAGAAAGTGACTATTGCTGGGCATCTACTGCAGTTGCCAATGAGCTGCAACAATTGAAAATGTTGGTATTACTACAGTCCATCTCCAATCATTCAAGCGTTGTAAATTTCAAAAGAGGTTTCCAGTTTTTATTTTTTATTTTTTTTCATATCTGAAAGAAGTGTCCAGTTCAAATACCTACTTTGAACATTCAAAATCAACTTAAAACTCAATTTTTTTTAAAATAATAAAATACAAAGACAATTGCAGTCTAGTCTACCATGAGTCTAATTTCATGTGAACCTTTTATTTGTAGTCCTCTATGCATAAATTATTCATGAAAAAAATAATAATTTGTAATTATATAATTTCATTATAATTGTCTTTGAAAAAATTAACAATTTATTTTCACAATCACACTATTCAACTTTTGAAAATAAATGTAGTAAAATTATATGATTATAATTATTCAGTCAATTAAATATATATATATATATTAAATATAAATGACTTGAATTATGAGAGTATGAACCCAGACTAATAGTAATTCAATCCAAATATTATACTGAATATTCATTATGCAGCTGTGAACCATCAACTTCATATTATGGCATTCTTTTATTTTTGCAACATGCTAATCATATTTGTGAATCAAATTCTGAGTTACTATTATTGTTTTTAATTTGAAATTCACATTTATTTAAACGACCCTTAATGTCTCTTGGCTTATTTTTCCTACGAAAGAAAATATTATAAATATGAGCGTGTTAGCAAGAATTGAAAAATCCTTACAGATTAAATTCAAGCCAATTATCAAGCGATTGCGTTGACGGTTCTTTTGCCTCAACAAAGAGGACTTCAAAATTGCCAAAGTGTAGAGAAAAAAAAAATTAAAAGAAGAATGAGGGAGACGGAGAAAGACGATTGAGTGACCAATCAAAGTAATAATTACTTACCTCTACTCCTATGCTTCGAAAGAAAATGCATTAAATGATTTGAAAAGGAAATACTGAAAATAAATGCTTCGAAATATAAATCTATGTTAAACTACTCCTAAGATAAGAAAAATGACAATAAATATTGAAATCAATTGTCTTTGATTGAATTCTAGATCTTTTACAATATTGCCATGAATGGCTATTTATAGGCAAATATTTGTAGGAAAAAACTTCCCGCAATAACTACCCAATAACCATCTAAAACTACCCACTCTTCCATCTTCATTCCCACAATGCCATATATCTCTCCATATATTCATAACTTCCTTTAACCTCCAATTCATGCTCCATGTTCTCCATTTTATTCTCCATCATCTTTTTCACATTTTATAACTTCTCATAACCTTCAAATGAGTAAAAGGATGCCACATGTCCTGCAATTATATAAATAATAAATAATAACAAAATTTGCAGATTTATGGTGCCAACATTACCCCTCGCGGCCCTTAAAAATGATGCTTACTTGAATTTTTGAAGGATCGAACCAAGCACATGACTAATCTAAGCAATAAAATGCTTCGAATAATATCAACAAAGTGCTTTGAATAATATAATAGCACCAATAAAGTGCTTCGAATGATATAATAGCACTAATAAAGTGCTTCGAATAAGTATGAAATTATGACTAGATGATTAATAACAAGCTTCGAAGGTGGTATAAAAGACTAAATTCATCATTCGGAAGCATTGATATAGGATGATGATACTTACAATGAAGTTTCAAGGTTAGGCTTGACGCTTCAAATGTATCTTCAAAACTTTATACAGTTTCGAAGATGAAGTAATCAACCTTTGAAACAATTCTTGATGCTTCGAATGTATCTTCAAAGCTTTATACAGCTTCGAAGGTGAAGTAATCAACCTTCAAAACAACTCTTGATGTTTCGAATGTATCTTCGATACTTTGATTGTGTACATACAAATAACTGGCCATCAATTTAAAAAGATAAGCCATTCTCAACCACTTATTTAAATGCCTAGGCTTTTCCTAGCCAAGTTCATGTATTTTAAATGGTCATCCTCTGTTCTTAGTGCTTCGAACTCATAAGAACAATTTGTTAATTTTATTAGCCACTTCATCATAATTATATTTTGGTGTGATCCACAAATCCAAAGTAGGTTTTGAACACCAAGAAACATAGTACAAGATGGCCTTAAAAATTTAAACAACTTGACATTTTCAACAATTTTAAAAAATTCAGATTCATGAATATTAAATTGTTCATCATTCTTAGCCATGTTTGGGTTGAGAATATGTTCTTTGGCCAAATAACTTTTATCATTTATAGACAAATGGGACTGTTTTTTTATTTTAGCCATTAATGGCTTATGAAAATCCTCCATAGACATGTTTTTTCCATGGCTTAACTTTCTAAGAATGAATTTTTTAACTCCCCGAGCCTTATATGGAACATTATTTTTAACCATATTTGGCTCAACAACATACTTTTTAGCCATGTTATTTTCATAAATTGGCTCTTTAAAAATGGGTTTTTCGACCCCCCAAGCTATTGATGAAATTATATTTTCACTAATTTCAGTCACAAATGACTTAAAAATATTTTGTAAAACCCTACAAAATTTAATCATTAAAGACTTGACAAAAAGGGTTAATAACTCATGTCTCTATTGGTAAATTTCCACATCAAGTTTATGAGTTACTCCAATTAAGTGGTGTATTTTTTCTTTTACCAAATAATATGGTAATAAAGAAACAACTTAGAAATTTTTTTCATCAAGAAAATGGATCATTTCTTGAAGATCCAATTTTTTTTTTTTCACGCCAATGTATTTCATATTGACAAATTTAAATGGCGAAATCTAAATCATTTGTTACTTCTTACATTTGACCGTCCTACTAAACGTGCCAAAAATAATGTCATACCATGAGTTAACCCAATTGATCCAAGGAAAAAAAAAAGAAAAAAAAAATTATGTTGATTTTAGTTTTGATATTTATATATGCCGAGTTACCTTCGGCTAAGGTTTGAAAATTTACTAGTCAAATCATGCCACGTGAATATTGTTGCTAAGAAAGTTGATGCCTTTAATAACGTTAAAAATATAGTGTTTTGGGAGTTGATAAAAAATTAATTTTTTAGTTTTTTTAATTTTTTTTTATGGGTAAAAATTATTAGAGGTAATGTGACTTAAAATTGGTAAAAAATTAAAAGTTGACTTTTTATTTTCTTTTCAAAAGACCCCTATATTTTCGTTATCGAGAAAGTTTAGATGAGATTTGTATTTTTGTTTGTATTTAATAAATTTCTGTGATATTTTATTTTATTTTATTTTGTTAGCTTTTAGAACATTTTAGACTAAAAATATTTGAAAAGTAACAAAAAAGTAATAATCATTTTAAAACTTTGGGCGAATCTATTATCCCTATGATTTGAGACTTGTGTCACTTTGTCCATAATCTTTTAATTGTGATACATTTTATCATAAATTTTGAATCTCGTTCAAAATAAAGATAATTGAAGACATTATTACTCAATTTTAAGAGTAAAGTCGTCATACAACTTATTTTGATTGATTAACTTATATGTTGTTTGAAATATAATGGTTTTTTTTTTTAATGAATAAAATTGGAATTTTTTTGATCACAAAGTTCTATTTGGTTTGCTTTTCATAATTTATTTTCAAAATTTTTTCTAAGAAATTAAAAATTAAATGGGTGAAAAAAATTAATTTTTTTTATATAATTTTATCTTTTAGGGAGTAGAAATAATTTTTGAAAATAATTTTTTTGGATATTTATTTTATTAATTTAGTTTTTATTTTTTTAAAAGTCAAACATGACGCTAATTTTGATATTATTATTAAACTAATTCATTAAATCAAAAAATCTAAAATTAAAAATATTTCATATATTAAATATATTGATTATACATTAAAAGCCTAATAACTATCCATTACATAATAATCATAAAAATATATATATGTTAATAGTAAATATAACTATCTATTACATGATAATCATCCAAAAATATTAACAAAAACAATCACCAATTACATGATGATCATTCAAATACATACTAAAAATTAATTTGGTAAAAAAATATATATATAAAAATTTATTATTTTTATATAATTTTATCTTTGGTGAGTAAAAATAATTTTTTAATATTTATTTTTGTCAAATTAATTTAAATTTTATTAAATTGATAACTTTTTTCTTGAAATAGAGTATTAATGTTTTCAATTATCTTTGTTTAATATAAGATTCGAAATTCAAATTTAAATATATAACGATAAAAAGATCAAAAATCAAAATAATACAAATACCAAACTACATATATTTTGAACATGTTGTAGTAGATTATTTCTTGACTCTTTACATTTTGAAGATCTTCTACGAAGACCCAACTTTGAAGAATCACTCCAAGAGTCGACATCAATAATTGGTGCTCCAGCAAAAGAAGACAAAGTCCATAGAAGATAAAGATTCTTCTCAGATATCAGAAAAATGCACGCCAAGAAAAGACAAAAAAGATTTTTGTAGATATTTTTGTGTCTGTAATTATTTGAGTCTGTTAGTAATAAAGATTTTCCTTCACTCACTACTTTAATAAAGTGGATATCTTTTATCTTGCTTTATTAAAGAAAAGCTGTGAAAATCTTTATACGTGTCTTGTAATAAATTGTAGTGTCAAAATTTTGTCAAAAAAAGAGGATTGAATGATATGCGATGGGGCCCAAGAGCAGTACCCGATATCATTATCCTAATCTTTTATTGATAAAATTTATCCATATCTAAAATAGTGAGTTGAGTCAAGCATATAATTGTATACATATATAGTTTGTCTTTGGGTGAATTATACTAACAGTTCCTATAGTTTGGGGTTTGTGTCATTTTGGTCCATGACTTTTCAATTGTGACACATTTAACCATGAATTTTCAATCTTGTTCCAAATAAGGACAATTGAATCTACTATTGGATTTTTCAAGGGCAAAATTGTCAAATTGATAAAATATAAATTAATTTGACAAAAATAAATGTTAAAAAATTATTTTTGAATTTTTAAAAATTATTTCTACCTACTAAAAATAAAATTATATAAAATTGATAAATCTTTAGAAATTTTTTTTTTTTTTTTACCAAATTAATTTTTTATTATATATTTGGATGATGATCATGTAAAATTAATTTTTAAAAATTAATCATGCAATTTTTATTAATTTTTGTCAATTTTACATAATTTTATTTTTGGTGGGTAGAAATAATTTTTAAAATTTTTAAAATATTTTTTTGACATTTATTTTTGTCAAATTAATTTATATTTTATCAAATTGACGATTTTGCCCTTGAAATTAAGCAATGGTATGTTAATTGTCCTTATTTGGAACAAGATTTAAAATTCATGGTCAAATGTGTCATAATTGAAAAGTCAGGGACTAAAATGACACAAGTCCTAAACTATAGGGACTATTAGTATAATTTGCCCTTTGTCTTTATATGCATATAATTGTTCGTCAACATATAAAGAAAATTTGCACATGTTCATAGATGTTGTCAAAAAGCCTAAAATCTAAGCTTATAGGTTTTGAATTAAGAGAAAGTCTAGACGTAGAGCATAGATTAGAATTTTTGTTTTTATCTTTCTTTTAAGTTGTATAAATTGGCTTGCATGCCAACGGAAGAGGCAGAATGAAAAACACCCCTCACTCTGCGTTGTAAAATTTCTAACCCCTCTCAAAAAACCTCTAAGTGTACTTTTCAGAATTTCAGAGTCTGTAATATAATCTTTGTAAGTATATTTCTTATTAATATGAAGTGTGAGTAGTTTCTCTTTTTCCTTAAATATTTCGAAAGGGTAACTCTTCTATTCTAAAAATTTATTTTCTTTTTGAAAAAACTAAGTTTATGGAATGCTTGTTTACTCATTAATATTACATGCTTTGAACCTTCGTAGTATCTGCTATTTTCTAACCTATTACGGAGTGACCTTAGCTGAAGAGCCCGTGTGAGCCGTGGTTTGGCATTGGAGGGCAAATTGTAGGCAGAAAAGGAAAGGTAAAAATTAGAAAATAAAAATATACTATGTTGAATGAGGCTTAGCTTCAAAGTGGGAGTGCATGTAATGAAAATAAACATTGCCTAAAAATAATTTTTGCCAAAGAAAAAGAATTTTAGAATAAAAGGAGAGCAACCCGAGTAAAAATATTAAGGAAATATTGTTCATATAAGAATTTTAAAAAATCAAAAAATTGTATGCCCTTAGAAGAAGAACTTAGGATTAATATCAAAATTAGTACTGAGCTTATACAAGAATTAGAAGATCAAAAATTAAATTATCAGTTTCTTTTATCATTAGCTTCTGGCAGATCTTTAGAAAATTACAGTTTAAAAATTTCTCAAATAAATAGACAGATAATTGTAAGACAAGAAGCCTTAAAATTAGCCATACAACAGCTTGAAGATCTATTAGCATAACTATAGAATTAATTAGATAATTCTCAGCCCCATTTCAAAATAGTGGTAGACCACTAACTCTCCCTCAACAAAAATTGGTATCAGAGCAGTGTTCGGTTTTAGGACAGTTTAAGTTAGTTTATGCATTTTGCTTATGGTAATAGAGTAGTTTTTATTTTTGGTCATTTTAGTTATAAATTTCATGTTATAGTAGTTTTTAATAATTTTAAATTAGG
Organism: Camellia granthamiana; assembly: GCA_036172215.1. Classification (NCBI taxonomy): domain Eukaryota; kingdom Viridiplantae; phylum Streptophyta; class Magnoliopsida; order Ericales; family Theaceae; genus Camellia; species Camellia granthamiana. Next base: position 36,551,891 of record CM069916.1, read on the forward strand.
AGTTATTTTGTGTATGAAAAGAGTAGAGTATCTAGATTTAGAACTCAGTAACCATAATCGTCGCCTTAGCATAAATAAAAATAATTTCCGTTGTAATTTTGAAGAAACTTTTACACATCAGCTTCATAGTGAACATAATCCTCAGCTAAATAGCATCATAGATTATCAGATTAATTTTACAGAAAATATTAAAAAGGACATAGATAAAATTAGTAATCTTTTTATTTCATCTATAGAACATCTCCGTAATAATCGAAGTATAATTAAAGATCAAGATAAAAAATTAGATTATATTCAAGATCAGTGTAGTTCTATCCTACAAAAAAGAATAGATTTAAATTTAGAAAAATTTCCCACTAAGCTAGAAATAAAAACATTAATTTCAGCTACAAATCAAATAGCTAAACAAATAGAACAAATTAATCTAATTCAAGATAATTTAAAACAGAAATTAGAAATTTTAGAACAATTAATAAGATCCTGGTTTATGAGTAGTGATAAAAAAGCTAATAGAGATTATCAGACTATTTTAAAACAGGCAGAAGATTTTCATAATAACCCAGAAGGAATCAGTAGCTATCAGGGAATAAATCAATCAGATAAAATATCAGTGAGACAAAATAATATAGAAATTTTATTTTTAATTAGGTTGTGTGAAAAAATTGAAAACTATCAGAACAGCTACACAGTTTAGAAAATCGCTTAGCTTCTTTAGAAAAATTAATACTTCAAAAGGGAAAAGGAATAGAAGGATCAATAAATAAACCTCAATCCCAGATAAACGAAGACGACATAGCCATATAATTTGAAAAGCTTAAATTACCAAAGAAACCTGTTTGTAGAACTTACAGAAAATAAAAATGTTTAAACAGCTAATAAAAGGAAGTAGTAGCAAAAAGCGTAATGAAGATGAAGATATTAAAATGGAAAAATTTATAGATGTAGAACAACAAATAGATAAATTTAAAAAAGAAAAGTTAGAATTAATTCCAGCTAAATATGTATATAAGCTAGGCAAGATTCATAAAAAACAATATCTATTTAAACACTATGGTGAACAAATGATTAGTGTAACACAAGAAGATGAAAAAATAGAGCTAAATTTAATAGACAGAGAAAGTTATAAATATGCAGTAAATGAACACCTTAAAATGACCCACTTAGGATTAGTAGTGGTAGGAGTTAAAGCGTTAACTAGAGAAAATTTAGGAATCAAAGTTTTTGTATGTCTTTATGATGATAGGTTTAATGATGTAGGACAGAGTATCTTAGGCAGTTATGAATTAGATATGAATTCAAAAGGAGGAATAGTTTATTTTACACCAGATTTCTTACTACCAACCTCGACCTTTCATAAAAAGATAAAAATACGAATAAAGAGTAGAGGATACAAAATGAAAAAAGGAGAAAAGAATTTATTAATTTGTACAGGATCTTTAGGCTTAGCAGTCTCAGAAAGTAATACTCACTATAGACTTACAAATGATCAAATAGTTAAGTTATTAGGCACAAAAGGAATAAAGGCACTACCAGCTAAAAAATTTAATTCTGAAGATAATGCAGCATTAGATTGGAAATTAGGAGACTTTTTAGGACAAAAAAGATTAGCCCCTCAAGACAATTTATTGTATCAAGCAGCAGATGGAAATTATGCAGTAAGATTTACTCAGTATACTTATGTAGCACCAGAAAAATCCGAAGATGATGAATTTAGTAGTATAGACAGAGAAGAAAATCAAGATAATCGTAGTGAAATAAATCAGTTTTATGTAATTACAGAGGAAAAAATCATATCACAAAATAACATATATAATATTGATGAGATAGATTTAGAAAAATTCACCCTATAAGACATGAATAAAATATTGGATGCTAGATACCTCGAATACTTAGCTAGAGGAGATACCCATGATGAAGCAGTATCATTTTTAGATCAAGAATTTCATACTGAATATGTAGATGACATTATAGAAGATAAAATACAACCCAGTAAAATATTTAGAATACCCGAACAATCTAAGATAGAAGATACTTTTTATATGAATACAGAAAACACAGGAACTAGTAACACCCAACCAGCTGTAGAAGATCCCGTAGAACCAATGCATTATGCAGTAGGAGGAAGAAGACCATTAGCCAGTTCAGGACACAGTAAAGTAGACCCGAATAAAAGTTATAGATTTCATGGAAAGCGTAGACAACCAGATATAAGTATACAATTACAGCCAGCTAATAATCAAGGAACCCTTTTAGATTTAGCCAGATTCGACCCTCAGATATGGCAGGAAGTAATAGAAAGATGGGAAAAAGATGCAGTAAAGGCATGGATGAGTAATCCCTTTGAATCAACAGATATGTGGGAATATATGGAGACACTTTTAGGAGATTCGGCTTTTAATATATACTTAACATTTAAAGGAAAATATGAGGAGATAATTAGACAGCTTAAAGAACTAGGAGATAACCCATAGAATTTCACCAGTTTTATAAAAGAAATACTTATAGGATATGACCCTTCTAGACGAAATACTTACACTCAAAGCATAGCATTAACTGAATTAGATCAAATGACAATAGGAAGTTGGAAATATATAGTACCCTTTAGCAAAGAATATTTAGCCATAGTAGCTAGAACTGGAAAAAGTTTTGATGAAGAGATAGGAAATAAATATTTTAGAAAATTACCCGGAGAACTAGGAAGAGAAATAGAAAATAAATTGTCAATTTATTATGCAAACTTACCAGCCCAAATAGCCTCAGGAGAAGTAAAGATAAAAGGAACCTTAGGAATAGGACCTAGGATAGTTTTTACCTTCCATAGACTTAAAGAAAAATGTATAGAGGTTAAAATACAAAAAGATTCGAAACAACAAAATTATGGTTTTTGTAGCAGTGTAATATATACTCCTCAGCAATATGAAGATAAATATAATAGGAAAAAATACAAAAAATATGGAAAATATAGAAAAGATAAATATTGGAAGAAAAAATATCGAAAACCATGGAAAAACAGAAATTCATTAGGAAAAGAAGAACTTTTAATAGAGCAAATTATAAGAAATTACCCAACGACGAAAAAGATAAAAGAAAGCAAAGATATGTTAGGAAACCCAATAGTAAAAAATGTAATTGTTTTATATGTGAAGAACCCAATCATTTTGCAAGAGCCTGCCCAAAAAGACAAAGACATAATACCAATAAACAGATAGAAAGACTACATATTATAGAAGACTTAGAAAAAGATATAGTCAGCATAAATAGTGACGACTCAGAGGTATATAGTATAGTTAGTGATTATGAATATCAAATAGAAGCCATAAGTTCAGACAGTGATTTAGAAAGTGATACAGATATAGATAATCTTTTAGGAGAACTCAATCAAGAAATAGGAACAACTTATGATAGTCTCTTTATGATGGAATGTAATGCGGATACTGAATGTCAGCATAATTTTCAAATAGGACTAGGATTTGATACTACTAGATGCAGCTATTGTAATTGGTTCCCAGCCAAAGATAAGAGAGCTCAGTGTTAATTATGTAGCATAACTTATTGTACAGTTTGTCTTGAAAAATTAAATATGACACATAAGATAACATTAGAAAATAACAGAGAAGATCATAATATAGAAAATAGAGAATTACATTTAACAATCAGAGAATTAGAAATACAAGTAAGAGAACTCAAATTACAAATATAAGAAATAGAAACTAAGACTAGCTTTGACATAGAATGTTTAGAATTAGAAAATAGACAGCTTAAACAGCAGCTAGAACAATTTCACAGTAAATACCCCTTAAAAGATAAACTAGTTGAAGATCATATGAATTCTTTAGAATTAGTCAACTTAGTTGATTCTCAACCCTTTAGTCTATATTCTCAAATAAAATCAGATAATACATATTTACCATTTAATTACCCTGTTATACCCAAGTCAAATTTAGTTGAGATCCCTTGTGTAATTAAATTTGTAGAAAAAACCCTTAGTATCGATGCCATGATAGATACAGGAGCCAATAAATCATACATTGAACAACACGTAGTTTCCCCAGGATGGAGTACAGCTTTAGTAACCCCAGCTTTAGTCAGTATAGCCGATGGAACTAAACAGACATATACACATTGTATCAATGGCGCCCAGATTAGTTTTCATCATCTGGGTTCTCAAGATCAGCACATAGAATGGTTTCCATTACCTCAAGTTTGGATAGGAAATACCCGTCAGAATCATCCTTTTATTTTAGGACTTAATTTCATACTTAGCTTACAAGGAGGCATGTTCATCAGCCAACATAACTTCAGTTTCTTCAAACGAACTGTCAATACGCCCACAGCTTATGCCCTTAGCACCATAGCCCATTCATCAGAGTTGCGTGCGAAGCGTGGTGGTACCATAGGAGTAGATTCCGTTCCCACTAGTTTTTTATTCCCTAGTAGAAATATTTTTCCCGAGCTAGCCCAAACGTACATACCTAATGAGATAGCAAATACCTCTTTAGAAAATTTAGATATAGAAAATTATGATTTAGGAGAGTTTGATTTTGAAAATAAGGGAGATTATTGGAACCTAGAAGATTTTAAACAACCAGCTAACTTAGAATTAATTTTTGCAAAAATAGGAAAACTAAAGAAAAAACCAATATACAGAAGAACAGAAAATGAATTAGATAAGATAATAAGATTAGCTGAAACAACAGAAATTTTAGGAGAACAGCCCATGAAATATTGGGAAAGAATAAGATTTTAGCTAGTTTAGATATAAAAAATAAAGATTATAGGATTACATCAGCACAAATAGACCATACGCCAGCAGATATAGAAGAATTTAGAACACAGATTAAGGAATTACTAGATTTAGGAGTAATTAGACCTAGTAACAGTCCGCATAGGAGCGCAGCATTTATGGTTAGAAATCATGCAGAGATAAAAAGAGGAAAAGCTAGGATGGTTATAAATTATAAGAGACTAAATGATAATACAGAAGAAGATAAATACAATATACCAGATAAAGATCAACTCATAAATAGAATACAGACAGCAAAGATATTTAGCAAATTTGATTACAAGTCAGGATTTTGGCAGATAAAAATGGAAAAGGAAAGCATACCATGGACAACCTTTTGTTGCCCACAAGGACATTATGAATGGCTAGTTATGCCTTTTGGATTAAAAAATGCACCTTCCATATTTCAGCGTAAAATGGATAGTATATTTAATAAATATAGCTTCATACCGGTATATATAGATGACATATTAGTATTCAGTCCAGATAAAAATAGTCACATAGATCATTTGTATATAACATTAGAGAAATTCATAAATAATGGAATAATAATTAGCAAGAAAAAGATGGTATTAAATAAACCTTACATAGAATTTTTAGAAATGGAGCTAGGAGATGGAAAAATTAGGTTACAACCTCATATAGTCAAGAAAATTTTAGACTATCCAGATAAATTAGAAGATACGAAACAACTTCAATCCTTTTTAGGAATTTTAAATTATGCGCGAATGTATATTCCTAACCTTAGTAAGATAATAGGACCCCTTTATAGTAAGACCACACCCACATGACAAAAATATTTTAATCAGCAAGATATAGCCTTAGTTAGAAAAATTAAAGATATTTGTAAAAATTTACCAGACCTACAACTTCCCTTAGAATCAGAATACATAGTTGTAGAAACAGATGCAAGCCAACTAGGATGGGGAACAATATTATTAGCTAAACCTAGTAAGTATGATAGTAAAAATAAAGAACGCATTTGTAGATACAGTTATGGAAAATTTAAAGAAAAAGATACAACCATGACAAGCTTAGATTTTGAAATATTAGGAGTAGTATACGCAATAAATAAATTTAGATTATTTCTGCACAAACCCTTTACAATTAGGACAAATTGTGAAGCAATAGTTAGATTTCATAATAAACTTAACGAGCGTAAATTAAGTACTAGAAGATGGGCAAAATTTTTAGATTGTATAGTAGGACAAGGATATAAGGTAGAGTTTGAACATATTAAAGGAAGTGATAATAGGTTAACAGATTGGTTAAGTAGAAAATTTTATAAAAAGAAGATAACCAGTTTTATTTTTGTGCAGATAATGGAGAACAGCAAGACCATGAACTTTGGGGGATTTTCTCTTCCCATTCACGAAGGCAGAACCAAATTCAGACCTTTAACATGGATTGAGTTAGACCTAGTTCAGCAATGTCTTTTAGATAACCTTTGGAACAATCAGAACCACCCAGCTAAATGCCTTTCAGCCCTAAACTCTCTCAGTATATATTTTTCAAAAATCCAAAATAAATCTTTGTCAAAAGGTTTTTCTTTCTATGTAGTAGCTAAAGGAACCAAGCCTGGTATTTACCATGACTGGACAGAAGTAGAACCCTTAGTTAAATATTTTCCTACACCCCAGTTTAAAGGATTTTATGATTTTGAGTCAGCCAGTACCTATGCCCGGAGACAAATAGGAACCAGCTACTTTATTAGTCAGATAGCCAAAGATTACCTGGACACATTGAGCAAGATGCCAACCATTCTTGCTACCAGTGGAGTTCTAGATAGCCAGATATTTGGAAGCAGTAGTACAGGCAGTAGTAGTTCTAACTCTCAGACAGATTCTCAAAATCCTCTCCAGATGTGCAGACACTGTGAAGGCCTTTCCAGAAATTTCAAGAAAATTATGGATAAAGGCAAAAAGGTCAGTGAAGAGCTAGACCAGCTCCGAGACGAAGAAAAATAATTGAAAGCAACCGTTCGTACCCTAACCAACCAGCTTAAAAAGTTAGCTCCAGAAAAAACACCTACCTCCTTACCCAGCCCAGAAATCAAAAAACTCACCAGTGAGGAATTTGACCAATTGAGTGCTAGAATGTATTTCTTCAGGCATTCTATCATTCGATCCCTTTGTGAGAAAAGCCAAGTAATGGAAGACCTAAAACCCTATATTTACACCTTAGCCGAAGATAGCAGAAATAACGAGTTAGTCATTATTCAGCAATTTCTTCAAGACCTCTCCATAGCAAGGGTTGACTGCCCTGGCCTAGCTTATCAATGGACCTATACCTATGAAGATAAAGAGCAGCCCTGCTTAGAAGAAGAAAAATGTAACAAGAGATCCGTACATTTTGGTAGATGTCAGTGTAACCTAGACTTTAGCATTTGCCTTTGCCAGATAAATCTAGCTACATTTGAGCCATTGGAGATAGAGATTAGAGGCGAAACTCGTTATCTAACAGCCCCAAAATTGTTAGATTATGGCTTTGTCTCTAGACTAATTTTCACAGAACCAGATCAGACAGATAACTTTGGACATAAGCTTGCTCATGCAGTACTGTGCGTAATGGAAGAACATCATCCGTATGTGGAAGCTTTGATAGATAGCAAACTTCCAGAGTGGAAGGGAATATGGTGCAATCCAGCTAAACACAAAATGTACCTCAGAGGAACCTCTACATTCCCAGAATATCCAAGACTTCTCAATAGGAGACCCTGGCCATGCAGAAGATTTCCACTCAAAGACCAACTCAATAAATAGAGAAAATTCGCTAGCAACTCACTATTAGCATATAATGGTAATTATGGATATCTAGTCTGTGAAGATAGGCATCAAAAGATACATTGTAACTTGGCCATCCCAGGATATCCATTCAGCAAAGAGACATTTGTCGATGAAAGTCAGTACCCTAACTATCAGCATGGCGTCTCTCATGAATCACCGATGATGGGAGAAAATGACCAAGAATGGTATGACGAACCACCCATGGGAGATGGGGATGACTTTTACGACCAACTCTCAGCAGCAGACCTGGACGACCTCTCAGACAGAATGTACAGATGGAGATGACTTTTTTTTTTTTTTTAGCTTTACCCGTACATTCTGTCGGAGAGGTCGTCCAGGTCTGCTGCTGAGAGTTGGTCATAAAAGTCATCCCCATCTCCCATGGTGGTTCGTCATACCATTCTTGGTCATTTTCTCCCATCACCGGTGATTCATCAGAGACGCCATGCTGATAGTTAGGGTACTGACTTTCATCGACAAATGTCTCTTTGCTGAATGGATATCCTGGGATGGCTAAGTTACAATGTATCTTCTGATGCCTATCTTCACAGACTAGATGTCCATAATTACCATTATATGCTAATAGTGAGTTGCTAGCGAATTTTCTCTATTTATTGAGCTGGTCTTTGAGTGGAAATCTTCTGCATGGCCAGGGTCTCCTATTGAGAAGTCCTGGATATCCTGGGAATGTAGAGGTTCCTCTGAGGTACATTTTGTGTTTAGCTGGATTGCACCATCTTCCCTTCCACTCTGGTAGTTTGCTATCTATCAAAGCTTCCACATACGGATGATGTTCTTCCATTACGCACAGTACTGCATGAGCAAGCTTATGTCCAAAGTTATCTGTCTGATTTGGTTCTGTGAAAATTAGTCTAGAGACAAAGCCATAATCTAACAATTTTGGGGCTGTTAGATAACGAGTTTCGCCTCTAATCTCTATCTCCAATGGCTCGAATGTAGCTAGATTTATCTAGCAAAGGCAAATGCTAAAGTCTAGGTTACACTGATATCTACCAAAATGTACGGATCTCTTGTTACATTTTTCTTCTTCTAAGCAGGGCTGCTCTTTATCTTCATAGGTATAGGTCCATTAATAAGCTAGGCCAGGGCAGTCAACCCTTGCTGTGGAGAGATATTGAAGAAATTGCTGAATAATGACTAACTCGTTATTTCTGCTATCTTCGGCTAAGGTGTAAATATAGGGTTTTAGGTCTTCCATTACTTGGCTTTTCTCACAAAGGGATCGAATGATAGAATGCCTGAAGAAATACATTCTAGCACTCAATTGGTCAAATTCCTCACTGGTGAGTTTTTTGATTTCTGGGCTGGGTAAGGAGGTAGGTGTTTTTTCTGGAGCTAACTTTTTAAGCTGGTTGGTTAGGGTACAAACGGTTGCTCTCAATTGTTTTTCTTCGTCTCGGAGCTGGTCTAGCTCTTCACTGACCTTTTTGCCTTTATCCATAATTTTCTTGAAATTTCTGGAAAGGCCTTCACAGTGTCTGCACATCTGGAGAGGATTTTGAGAATCTGTCTGAGAGTTAGAACTACTACTGCCTGTACTACTGCTTCCAAATATCTGGCTATCTAGAACTCCACTGGTAGCAAGAATGGTTGGCATCCTGCTCAATGTGTCCAGGTAATCTTTGGCTATCTGACTAATAAAATAGCTGGTTCCTATTTGTCTCCGGGCATAGGTACTGGCTGACTCAAAATCATAAAATCCTTTAAACTAGGGTGTAGGAAAATATTTAACTAAGGGTTCTACTTCTGTCCAGTCATAGTAAATACCAGGCTTGGTTCCTTTAGCTACTACATAGAAAGAAAAACTTTTTGACAAAGGTTTATTTTGGATTTTTGAAAAATATATACTGAGAGAGTTTAGGGCTGAAAGGCATTTAGCTGGGTGGTTCTGATTGTTCCAAAGGTTATCTAAAAGACACTGTTGAACTAGGTCTAACTCAATCCCTGTTAAAGGTCTGAATTTGGTTCTGCCTTCATGAATGGGAAGAGAAAATCCCCCAAAGTTCATGGTCTTGCTGTTCTCCATTATCTGCACAAAAATAAAACTGGTTATCTTCTTTTTCTAAATAAATTTTTCTACTTAACCAATCTGTTAACCTATTATCACTTCCTTTAATATGTTCAAACTCTACCTTATATCCTTGTCCTACTATACAATCTAAAAATTTTGCCCATCTTCTAGTACTTAATTTACGCTCGTTAAGTTTATTATGAAATCTAACTATTGCTTCACAATCTGTCCTAATTGTAAAGGGTTTGTGCAGAAATAATCTAAATTTATTTATTGCGTATACTACTCCTAATATTTCAAAATCTAAGCTTGTCATGGTTGTATCTTTTTCTTTAAATTTTCCATAACTGTATCTACAAATGCGTTCTTTATTTTTACTATCATACTTACTAGGTTTAGCTAATAATATTGTTCCCCATCCTAGTTGGCTTGCATCTGTTTCTACAACTATGTATTCTGATTCTAAGGGAAGTTGTAGGTCTGGTAAATTTTTACAAATATCTTTAATTTTTCTAACTAAGGCTATATCTTGCTGATTAAAATATTTTTGTCATGTGGGTGTGGTCTTACTATAAAGGGGTCCTATTATCTTACTAAGGTTAGGAATATACATTCGCGCATAATTTAAAATTCCTAAAAAGGATTGAAGTTGTTTCGTATCTTCTAATTTATCTGGATAGTCTAAAATTTTCTTGACTATATGAGGTTGTAACCTAATTTTTCCATCTCCTAGCTCCATTCCTAAAAATTCTATGTAAGGTTTATTTAATACCATCTTTTTCTTGCTAATTATTATTCCATTATTTATGAATTTCTCTAATGTTATATACAAATGATCTATGTGACTATTTTTATCTGGACTGAATACTAATATGTCATCTATATATACCGGTATGAAGCTATATTTATTAAATATACTATCCATTTTACGCTGAAATATGGAAGGTGCATTTTTTAATCCAAAAGGCATAACTAGCCATTCATAATGTCCTTGTGGGCAACAAAAGGCTGCCCATGGTATGCTTTCCTTTTTCATTTTTATCTGCAAAAATCCTGACTTGCAATCAAATTTGCTAAATATCTTTGCTGTCTGTATTCTATTTATGAGTTGATCTTTATCTGGTATATTGTATTTATCTTCTTCTGTATTATCATTTAGTCTCTTATAATTTATAACCATCCTAGCTTTTCCTCTTTTTATCTCTGCATGATTTCTAACCATAAATGCTGCGCTCCTATGCGGACTGTTACTAGGTCTAATTACTCCTAAATCTAGTAATTCCTTAATCTGTGTTCTAAATTCTTCTATATCTGCTGGCGTATGGTCTATTTGTGCTGATGTAATCCTATAATCTTTATTTTTTATATCTAAACTAGCTAAAATCTTATTTCTTTCCCAATATTTCATGGGCTGTTCTCCTAAAATTTCTGTTGTTTCAGCTAATCTTATTATCTCATCTAATTCATTTTCTGTTCTTCTGTATATTGGTTTTTTCTTTAGTTTTCCTATTTTTGCAAAAATTAATTCTAAGTTAGCTGGTTGTTTAAAATCTTCTAGGTTCCAATAATCTCCCTTATTTTCAAAATCAAACTCTCATAAATCATAATTTTCTATATTTAAATTTTCTAAAGAGGTATTTGCTATCTCATTAGGTATGTACGTTTGGGCTAGCTCGAGAAAAATATTTCTACTAGGGAATAAAAAACTAGTGGGAACGGAATCTACTCCTATGGTACCACCACGCTTCGCACGCAACTCTGATGAATGGGCTATGGTGCTAAGGGCATAAGCTGTGGGCGTATTGACAGTTCGTTTGAAGAAACTGAAGTTATGTTGGCTGATGAACATGCCTCCTTGTAAGCTAAGTATGAAATTAAGTCCTAAAATAAAAGGATAATTCTGACGGGTATTTCCTATCCAAACTTGAGGTAATGGGAACCATTCTATGTACTGATCTTGAGAACCCAGATGATGAAAACTAATCTGGGCGCCATTGATACAATGTGTATATGTCTGTTTAGTTCCATCGGCTATACTGACTAAAGCTGGGGTTGCTAAAGCTGTACTCCATCCTGGGGAAACTACGTGTTGTTCAATGTATGATTTACTGGCTCCTGTATCTATCATGGCATCGATACTAAGGGTTTTTTCTGCAAATTTAATTACACAAGGGATCTCAACTAAATTTGACTTGGGTATAACAGGGTAATTAAATGGTAAATATGTATTATCTGATTTTATTTGAGAATATAGACTAAAGGGTTGAGAATCAACTAAGTTGACTAATTCTAAAGAATTCATATGATCTTCAACTAGTTTATCTTTTAAGTGGTATTTACTGTGAAATTGTTCTAGCTGCTGTTTAAGCTGTCTATTTTCTAATTCTAAACATTCTATGTCAAAGCTAGTCTTAGTTTCTATTTCTCGTATTTGTAATTTGAGTTCTCTTACTTGTATTTCTAATTCTCTGATTGTTAAATGTAATTCTCTATTTTCTATATTATGATCTTCTCTGTTATTTTCTAATGTTATCTTATGTGTCATATTTAATTTTTCAAGACAAACTGTACAATAAGTTATGCTGCATAATAAAAACTGAGCTCTCTTATCTTTGGCTGGGAACCAATTACAATAGCTGCATCTAGTGGTATCAAATCCTAGTCCTATTTGAAAATTATGCTGACATTCAGTATCTGCATTACATTCCATCATAAAGAGACTATCATGAGTTGTTCCTATTTCTTGATTGAGTTCTCCTAAAAGATTATCTATATCTGTGTCACTTTCTAAATCACTGTCTGAACTTATGGCTTCTATTTGATATTCATAATCACTAACTATACTATATACCTCTGAGTCATCACTATTTATGCTGACTATACCTTCTTCTAAGTCTTCTATAATATGTAGTCTTTCTATCTGTTTATTGGTATTAGGTCTTTGTCTTTTTGAACAGGCTTTTGCAAAATGATTGGGTTCTCCACATATAAAACAATTACATTTTTTACTATTGGGTTTCCTAACATATCTTTGCTTTCTTTTATCTTTTTCGTCATTGGGTAATCTCTTACAATTTGCTCTATTAAAAGTTCTACTTTTCCTAATGAATTTCTGTTTTTTCCATGGTTTTCGATATTTTTTCTTCCAATATTTATCTTTTCTATATTTTCCATATTTTTTGTATTTTTTCCTATTATATTTATCTTCATATTGCTGAGGAGTATATATTACATTGCTACAAAAAATATAATTTTGTTTTTTCAAATCTTTTTATATTTTAACCTCTATACATTTTTCTCTAAGTCTATGGAAGGTAAAAACTATCCTAGGTCCTATTCCTAAGGTTCCTTTTATCTTTACTTCTCCTGAGGCTATTTGGGCTGGTAAGTTTGCATAATAAATTGACCATTTATTTTCTATTTCTCTTCCTAGTTCTCCGGGTAATTTTCTAAAATATTTATTTCCTATCTCTTCATCAAAACTTTTTCCAGTTCTGGCTGCTATGACTAAATATTCTTTGCTAAAGGGTACTATATATTTCCAACTTCCTAATGTCATTTGATCTAATTCAGTTAATGCTATGCTTTGAGTGTAAGTATTTCGTCTAGAAGGGTCATATCCTATAAGTATTTCTTTTATAAAACTGGTGAAATTCCATGTGTTATCTCCTAGTTCTTTAAGCTGTCTAATTATCTCCTCATATTTTCCTTTAAATGTTAAGTATATATTAGAAGCCGAATCTCCTAAAAGTGTCTCTATATATTCCCACATATCTGTTGATTCAAAGGGATTATTCATCCATGCCTTTACTGCATCTTTTTCCCATCTTTCTATTACTTCCTGCCATATCTGAGGGTCGAATCTGGCTAAATCTAAAAGGGTTCCTTGATTATTAGCTGGCTGTAATTGTATACTCATATTTGGTTGTCTACGCTTTCCATGAAATCTATAACTTTTATTCGGGTCTACTTTACTGTGTCCTGAACTGGCTAATGGTCTTCTTCCTCCTACTGCATAATGCATTGGTTCTACGGGATCTTCTACAGCTGGTTGGGTGTTACTAGTTCCTGTGCTTTCTGTATTCATATAAAAAGTATCTTCTATCTTAGATTGTTCGGGTATTCTAAATATTTTACTGGGTTGTATTTTATCTTCTATAATGTCATCTACATATTCAGTACGAAATTCTTGATCTAAAAATGAGACTGCTTCATCATGGGTATCTCCTCTAGCTAAGTATTCGAGGTATCTAGCATCCAATATTTTATTCATGTCTTATAGGGTGAATTTTTCTAAATCTATCTCATCAATATTATATATGTTATTTTGTGATATGGTTTTTTCCTCTGTAATTACATAAAACTGATTTATTTCACTACGATTATCTTGATTTTCTTCTCTGTCTATACTACTAAATTCATCATCTTCGGATTTTTCTGGTGCTACATAAGTATACTGAGTAAATCTTACTGCATAATTTCCATCTGCTGCTTGATATAATAAATTGTCTTGAGGGGCTAATCTTTTTTGTCCTAAAAAGTCTCCTAATTTCCAATCTAATGCTGCATTATCTTCAGAATTAAATTTTTTAGCTGGTAGTGCCTTTATTCCTTTTGCGCCTAATAACTTAACTATCTGATCATTTGTAAGTCTATAATGAGTATTACTTTCTGAGACTGCTAAGCCTAAAAATCCTGTACAAACTAATAAATTCTTTTCTCCTTTTTTCATTTTGTATCCTCTACTCTTTATTCCTATTTTTATCTTTTTATGAAAGGTCGAGGTTGGTAGTAAGAAATCTGGTGTAAAATAAACTATTCCTCCTTTTGAATTCATATCTAATTCATAACTGCCTAAGATACTCTATCCTACATCATTAAACCTATCATCATAAAGACATACAAAAACTTTGGTTCCTAAATTTTCTCTAGTTAACGCTTTAACTCCTACCACTACTAATCCTAAGTGGGTCATTTTAAGGTGTTCATTTACTGCATATTTATAACTTTCTCTGTCTAATAAATTTAGCTCTATTTTTTCATCTTCTTGTGTTACACTAATCATTTGTTCACCATAGTGTTTAAATAGATATTGTTTTTTATGAATCTTGCCTAGTTTATATACATATTTAGCTGGAATTAATTCTAACTTTTCTTTTTTAAATTTATCTATTTGTTATTCTACATCTATAAATTTTTCCATTTTAATATCTTCATCTTCATTACGCTTTTTGCTACTACTTCCTTTTATTAGCTGTTTAAACATTTTTATTTTCTGTAAGTTCTACAAATAGGTTTCTTTGGTAATTTAAGCTTTTCAAAATATCTGGCTATGTCGTCTTCGTTTATCTAGGATTGAGGTTTATTTATTGATCCTTCTATTCCTTTTTCCTTTTGAAGTACTAATTTTTCTAAAGAATCTAAGCGATTTTCTAAACTGTGTAACTGTTCTGATAGTTCTTCAAATTTTTCACACAACCTAATTAAAAATAAAATTTCTATATTATTTTGTCTCACTGATATTTTATCTGATTGATTTATTCCCCGATAGCTACTGATTCCTTCTGGGTTATTATGAAAATCTTCTGCCTGTTTTAAAATAGTCTGATAATCTCTATTAGCTTTTTTATCACTACTCATAAATTAGGATCTTATTAATTGTTCTAAAATTTCTAATTTCTGTTTTAAATTATCTTGAATTAGATTAATTTGTTCTATTTGTTTAGCTATTTGATTTGTAGCTGAAATTAATGTTTATATTTCTAGCTTAGTGGGAAATTTTTCTAAATTTAAATCTATTCTTTTTTGTAGGATAGAACTACACTGATCTTGAATATAATCTAATTTTTTATCTTGATCTTTAATTATGCTTCGATTATTACGGAGATGTTCTATAGATGAAATAAAAAGATTACTAATTTTATCTATGTCCTTTTTAATATTTTCTGCAAAATTAATCTGATAATCTATGATACTATTTAGCTGAGGATTATGTTCACTATGAAGCTGATGTGTAAAAGTTTCTTCAAAATTACAACGGAAATTATTTTTATTTATGCTAAGGCGACGATTATGGTTGTTGAGTTCTAAATCTAGATACTCTATTCTTTTCATACACAAAATTAACTCCTAATTTAAAATTATTAAAAACTACTATAACATGAAATTTATAACTAAAATGACAAAAAATAAAAACTACTCTATTACCATAAGCAAAATGCATAAACTAACTTAAACTGTCCTAAAACCGAACACTGCTCTGATACCAATTTTTGTTGAGGGAGAGTTAGTGGTCTACCACTATTTTGAAATGGGGCTGAGAATTATCTAATTAATTCTACAGTTATGCTAATAGATCTTCAAGCTGTTGTATGGCTAATTTTAAGGTTTCTTGTTTTACAATTATCTGTCTATTTATTTGAGAAATTTTTAAACTGTAATTTTCTAAAGATCTGCCAGAAGCTAATGATAAAAGAAACTGATATTTTAATTTTTGATCTTCTAATTCTTGTATAAACTCAATACTAATTTTGATATTAATCCTAAGTTCTTCTTCTAAGGGCATACAATTTTTTGATTTTTTAAAATTCTTATATGAATAATATATCTTTAATATTTCTACTCGGGTTGCTCTCCTTTTATTCTAAAATTCTTTTTCTTTGGCAAAAACTATTTTTAGGCAGTGTTTATTTTCATTACATGTACTCCCACCTTGAAGCTAAGTCTCGTTCAACATAGTATATTTTTATTTTCTAATTTTTACCTTTCCCTTTCTGCCTACAATTTGCCCTCCAACGCCTAACCACGGCTCACACGGGCTCTTCAGCTAAGGTCACTCAGTAATAGATTAGAAAATAGCAGATACTACGAAGGTTCAAAGCATGTAATATTAATGAGCAAACAAACATTCCATAAACTTAGTTTTTCCAAAAAGAAAATAAATTTTTAGAATAGAAGAGTTACCCTTTCAAAATATTTAAGGAAAAAGAGAAACTACTTACACTTCATATTAATAAGAAATATACTTACAAAGATTATATTGCAGACTCTGAAATTTTGAAAAGTACACTTAGAGATTTTTTGAGAGGGGTTGGAAATTTTACAACGCAGAGTGAGGGGTGTTTTTCGTTCTGCCTCTTTCGTTGGCATGCAAGCCAATTTATACAACTTAAAAGAAAGATAAAAACAAAAATTCTAATCTATGCTCTACGTCTAGACTTTCTCTTAATTCAAAACCTATAAGCCTAGATTTTAGGCTTTTTGACAACATCTCTAAACATGTGCAAATTTTCTTTATATGTTGACGAGCAATTATATGCATATAAAGACAAACTATATATGTATACAATTATATGCTTGACTCAACTCACTATTTTAGATATGGATAAATTTTATCAATAAAAGATTAGGATAATGATATTGGGTACTGCTTTTGGGCCCTATCGCATATCATTCAATCCTCCTTTTTTGACAAAATTTTGACATTACAATTTATTACAAGACACGTATAAAGATTTTCACAGCTTTTCTTTGATAAAGCAAGATAAAAGATATCCACTTTATTAAAGTAGTGAGTGAAGGAAAATCTTTATTACTAATAGACTCAAATAATTACAGACACAAAAATATCTACAAAAATCTTTTTTGTCTTTTCTTGACGTGCATTTTTCTGATATCTGAGAAGAATCTTTATCTTCTATGGACTTTGTCTTCTTTTGCTGGAGCACCAATTATTGATATCGACTCTTGGAGTAATTCTTCAAAGTTGGGTCTTCGTAGAAGATCTTCAAAATGTAAAGAGTCAAGAAATAATCTACTACAACATGTTCAAAATATATTATGAGTCTTTTAGTGGGACCCGCTGTTTTTTTTTTTTAATAAATTTTTTTACATAAAAAAATACAAAAAAAATCAGTTTTTAACACAAAAAAAATCAATCAGTGTGTTTGATTTGAGTTTTTTAAATTAAGTTTTTTGAAAATTGAATTTTTTAGTTTTCGTGTTTTTTGTGAATATTTTTAAAATTTTAAACATTTTTTTTTTACTTTTTTAGATGCACCTTACTTAGATGTATCTAAAAAGTAAAAAATTTGTGAAAAAATATTTTTAAAAATTAATAAATACATAAAAATATAAAAAATATACTGAATTCTCGTATTTTTTTTTATATTTTTGGTATTTAGTGAATTTTTAAAAGTTTTTTTCAATTTTTTTTTACTTTTTAGGTATATGTATGGTAGGTATATTTAAAAATTAAAAAAATTACTCAAAATATTAAAAAAATTCAGTAAAATTAAAAAATATAAAAAATTAAAAAATAAAATTTTCTCAAAAATGATTTTGAAAAATGATAACCAACATAGTGATAAAACTAAAACACTAAAGACGATTTAAGAAAAAAAAAATTTAAGAAAAAAAAAGTTCAACATTTCTCAAACTTAATTTTTTTTAAATAAAATAAATGGTCTGAAACCAAACAGACCCGTAAACCTAAACAAGTCAATCAAAGCTTCAATCTCTGTCTCTCTTTCTGTCCGTTTCTCTTAATTCATCAATCGCCGATCTCTGTGACTTCTCTCATTTCGCTCTGCTAGGCATTTGGCAGAGCCACGGTGTGGATCGGAGACAATCCAGGCAGCATCGTGGGCCTATGGTTTAGTCGTTTCAGCGTAAGATTGCAAAACCATATTTTTTGGTCATTCGTGATTTTCAATTGATTTTTTTTAATGCTTTATTTGTTAATATAATAATTCCTTAGTTAAATCATCTGTCTTTTTGTGATTTAGAGTTTCAGTCTCTGATTTTAGACAATTTTTTTTTTTGGGGGGTTTCACTTTAGTGGGAAGGTTGGATTTTATTTCTATGCCTTAGCCAAATGTTGAACATGGAATGAATTTTGAATCACAATTTTGGGCTCTGATTCTAATTTTAGTTTAATCTTACCAGCCTGACCCTTTAGGTTTGTGTGTTAATGCTTTTTTGGAGTGTGATGTTTATTGAATTCTTGTTTTGAAATTGCAAACCTGTTCAATTATGGGAGGATGTTTGGTTTGGGAGAATGGCTTTAAGGAGGAGTTCCAGGGCTTGTTTTCTGTCACAATAAAGTAGGACGCTTGGTTGGATGGCTTTGTAAAGTACAGCTTTTAGAGATGGGCAACTTGACTTTGTTTTGTTTTTGTTTGGTAAATTGCATATGTTTAGCATTTTTACTTAGGTTAGAAGATGTGCTGATATGGATAATGGTCAATTTTATGGTTTTAGCTTCTTTGACCATATATTGAGAGTTTCTCTGGATACGAGTTTTCTGTTGAACGTTTTGGTTCTTGTGGCCCGTCCTTTGCCTTTTGTTGTTGTTGTTGTTGTTGTTTCTTTTCTTTGCTTTTGGGTTTGGATATGCTCTTTTTAAAAGAGAGGGGGAGGGTGGATTATGGCTCACTTTCTCTTTATCTCTGTATGTTATAAACAAGGCACCTCTATCATTAAATAAAAGTTCATCATAACTCTCTCTCTCTCTCTCTCTCTCTCTCTCTCTCTCTCGGTCATATCAAAATAAAAGTCCTAATATATAACTCCCATTCTACCTCTCTCATCAAATAAATCAAAAAGAACATGTACTTCTCTCTGCCATACATACTTATCAAATTGTGAATTCTATCCCTATCTCTTATCAAGAAGGTTAAAATAAAACAACTAATCTCATTACACCCTACAACATTTTCTTAAAAAATCTCATATTGGATTGATCTAGTCCAAATCTATCTAATTCCTAAAATATCCCACCTTCTCATATTCAATAACCAAGTGTTAATTATAAACTTCATATTACTGCATTATTTTATTTTTACAATTTGCTTAATCATATCTATGAATCAGTCTTCAGAGAGAATTCCAAAGAAATTTAATGTCACACCGTGAGTTAACCCATTGATCAGACACCTTAAATGACTCGTCAAGTTAAGTGTTTCTTGTCCCACCCTAATTTTGAATGATATGCTGTCCTAATATATTCCTGAAAAGAGAGAAAAATTATAATGTTGAATTTAGTCTAATAATTATTGTTGTTACATCCTGTAGGGGTTCATAAATTTGCCAATCAAACCATGGCACGACACTGAGCAAATAACAACCACAATATCATCCGCATACTGAAAACAGTTAATGTGCACCACTTCTAGTTTGAAGACCCTCAAACACTTCCTCTCAAAAAGGCCAATTAATCTGTGCTGTTGTTCCTTTCATGTCGGTTGCTTCAAACTCCAAACCAAATTCTCCAAAACCCATTACCCAGAACTCAGTTTTGAAGATTCTCAACTCCTTCTATGCCTTTCCAACAATAATTTTGAAGATGCTCGTGACCTGCTCGAGCAAATACCTCAAAGAGATAACTCTAGCCGTGTTGTGGGTTGGACTTCATTGCTTTCAAAATACGGGAGAGATGGTTTTGTTGACGAAGCTCGAACACTATTCGAGATCATGCCTGAGAGAAACGTGGTAACATATAATGCAATGATCTCAACTTACCTGCAATGGGGGAGGTTGAATGATGCATATCGATTGTTTGAAGTGATGCCAGAGAGGAGTGTGGTGTCATGGACTTCGATGCTTTGTGGGTTGATGAATGCGGGGATGGTTGATCAGGCAAGGGAGTTGTTTATTGTGATGCCAGAGAGGAATGTGGTTTCTTGGAATTCAATGGTTGTCGGGTTGGTTAGAAATGGATATTTGGAGGAAGCAAGGCGAGTTTTTGATGTTATGCCGACCAAAAATCAAGTTTCTTGGAATGCTATGATTTCGGGGTATGTTGAGCATTGTAGGATGGAAGAAGCAAGAGCATTGTTTGAGAAGATGCATGACTACAATGTGATTACTTGGACCAGCTTGATAGCCGGTTACTGTAGGGTTGGCAATGTGGAAGAGGGGTATTTCTTATTTCGAAGAATGCCCGAGAGGAATGTTGTTTCTTGGACAGCCATGATTGGCGGGTTTGGTTGGAATGGCTTATACAGAGATGCCTTGTTGCTTTTTATTGAAATGAGAGAGAACTATGACATAAAACCAAATGGTGAGACTTTCATTTCACTTGCTTATGCTTGTGCAGGTGTGGGTCATCCTCAGCTGGGCAAGCAATTACATGCATATTTGATAATTAATGGTTGGGATTGTGCTGAAGGTGATGGAAGGTTGTCTAAGAGCCTAATTCACATGTATTCAATGTTTGGTATCATGGATTATGCACATTGTATATTTCTTAAAAATTTGAAAAGTTGTACAGTTCAGTCTTGCAATTCTATGATTATTGGTTATATTCAGATTGGACAGTTGGAAAATGCACAGATTTTGTTTGACACGGTACCCTTCCGAGACAAAATTTCATGGACTTCTATGATCAGTGGGTATTTTAGTGCTGGCAAAGTAGAAGAGGCATGTGATTTTTTTAAGAGAATGCCTGATAAAGATGATGTTGCATGGACAACAATGATATCAGGGTATGTCCAAAATGAATGTTTTGCAGAAGCTACCTGCTTGTTTGCAGAAATGCGAACTAATGGAATATCACCACTAAATTCTACATATTCTGTTCTTCTTGGAGCCGCTGGTGCATTGGCTAATCTTGATCAAGGCAAGCAGTTCCATTGTTTGTTGACAAAGACACTGCCGGAACTTGATTTATTTATTGAGAATGCTTTGATTTCAATGTATGCAAAATGTGGGGAGATAGATAATGCACATGGCATCTTTTCAAATATGATATCTCGGGATTTGGTTTCTTGGAATTCCATGATAATGGGATTTGCACATCATGGGCTAGCTAGTGAAGCTCTAAAGCTCTTCGAAGCCATGCAGGAATCTGTAATTCGCCCAAATTCTGTTACTTTCTTGGGGATTTTGTCAGCGTGTAACCATGCAGGTCTTGTCGACCAAGGGTGGGTGTTATTTAGTGCCATGAATAATGAATACTCAAATCAACCAGGCTTGGAGCATTATATTTCTATGATAAATCTTTTAGGCAGAGCAGGCAAACTAGAGGAAGCAGAAGAGTTTGTTCTGAGCCTGCCTTTTGAGTTAGGTCATGCCGCTTGGGGGGCATTACTTGGTGTGTGTGGATTTGGTGAGAAGAATGCAGAGATTGCTAAACGTGCAGCCAAAAAACTCCTTGAGTTGGATCCGTTGAATGTACCAGCCTTTGTGGCGCTACGCAATATATATGTAGCAACTGGATGTCACATTGAAGAGCAAACACTGAGGAAGGATATGGGATTGAAGGGGATGAAGAAAGTTCCTGGATGTAGTTGGATTTTGCAGAAAGGGAGAGTTAATGTCTTTCTCTCTGGCGATAGATCGCACCCGCAATCTGATGAGATATTTTCACTTTTATTTGGAATTGCTGGTGAATCAAAATTACAAGGAGATGAAATGTTCAGCAGACTAAGTTCTAGATGAGATTTTTCTTCGATTTGGTTGTAGGACTATTGAGGATGATTGTATGTTCAAGATTAGACCGTCATACTTCACCATTTTTTCTTGGAGTTAGGAGATCTTTTCTCTTTTCTTGGGATGTTGGGCGCAAATGCTGCCATGTTTTTTGTTTTGTTATTTCCATTTTTTCTCAGAGTTAGATCTTTCCACAATGAGGTTTGTACAGTCTTTGATGGGTACATTTGGAAGCATGAATGTACACGTGAATGAATTATTTCAATTTTTAAGCAAATTTTCTTGATTAAAATTGTATTTTTCTTGAAATTTACCACGATTAAATACCAATTTCAAATAACACCAGGGAAAATTACCAAATAATTAAAGCTCCCAAAGTTATGCCCAATAACAAATTAAATCGTGAATTTTAAAATTTGGCGTCCATCATCATTAATTCAACAGTTGAGGGGTACATATATGGAGATCGATTCAGGGATGCATGCAACAAGAGAAACAAAGAAGCTAGAAAAGTGGTCTCAACCACCCTCCATCACCTTCTCCCTCCATTCTGGTTAACGACGGATCCAAGATTTTGACTTTAGGGGGGCGGAAGCATATGTAACTCCTAATTGAAAAAAAAAAAAAAAAAATTGTCATAAAATTTAGTATACAATATCAATTTCTACCATCACACACACCGAAAAAAAGAAACCCCATTAATTTAACATTATTTATCTTTTTTTTAGATAAACATTATCTATGAATAATCAATAAAGTATAAAATATAATCATAAAATTTAGTACGTTTTATTGTATGCATTAACTTAAGAAAAAATATTAACTATTGCTATATTCTTTTTAATAATTTGATTGATGAGTTATCTATCTTTTTGGATTCTATTTCTATTACAAGACTTGAATAAATTCATGGCGTTTGAAATAAGAATTTATATTTTTCTTGCATTAGCCTGACCCTTTAGGTTTGTGTACTAGCTTTCGATTGTGATATTGATTGAATTTTGGTTTTTCAATTGCAAACCTGTTCAATTATGGGAGGATGTTTGGTTTGGGAGAATGGCTTTAAGGAGATGTTTCTAGGGCTTGTATTCTATCGCAATAAATTAGGATTGTATTCTATCACAATAAATTAGGAGTTTTGGTTGGATGACTATGTGAATGTGTGACTTATTGTTAAAGCAAAGCTTTTAGAGATGGGCAACTTGACTTTGTTTCGTTTTTGTTTGGTAAATCGCATGATATTAGCATTTTTACCTGGGTAGAAGGTGTGCTGATATTCCTTTTACCATACATTGAGAGTTTCTCAGGATATGAGTTCTCAGTTTGAAGATTTTAGTTGCCTTTTTGTTGTTGTTTCTTTTATTTTGGGTTTGGATAGGTGCTTTCTAAAGAGAGGGGGAGGGTGTAATTTTAGAGAAGAGAAAGAGTTGGGGAATGAGTTAGACTTCATTCCCTTTTATATTGATAATTGAGTAATTACATGCATAGTTTGAGTAATCAAAAAAGGAATGAATAAGAATACAACCGACTATTTCCTATTCTAATACTTCCTATTCTAACACTCCCCCTCAAGCTGGTACGAAGATATCTCTCATGCCCAGCTTGTTGAGAATGCCATGAAAGGATTTGCTCCCTAGTCCCTTGGTGAGAACATCAGCTAGTTGGTCCTCAGTCTACACAAATGGAATACATATGGTGCCACTAGTGAGTTTTTCCTTGATGAAGTGCCTGTCAATCTCCACATGCTTAATTCTATCATGCTGAATTGAATTATGAGCTATGTTGATTGTGGCCTTGTTGTCACAGAATGGTCGCATGGAGTCAGTCTGATGGATTTCCAAGTCTCCCAACAATAGTTTAATCCATAGTAACTCACATACACCCTGAGCCATAGCCCTGAATTCTGCCTCAACACTAGATTTAGCCACCACATTCTGTTTCTTACTTCGCCATGTGACTAGGTTGCCACCCACAAATGTGTAGTATCCGGAAGTTGATCGTCTGTCAGTAACTGAGCCAGCTCAATCTACTTCAGTAAATGCCTCCACACTGAGATGGCCATGTTTTGAGAAATAGAGACCCTTTCCAGGAGAAGACTTCAGGTATCTCAGGATTCTCATAATAGCCTCCAAGTGGGAAGTTCTAGGAGCATGCATAAACTGGCTCACTATGCTCACAGTAATGGCAATGTCTGTACGTGAGTGGGATAAGTATATGAGCTTGCCCACTAGTCTCTGGTATCTCTCCCTGTTCACTGGATCTCCCTCTTGATCCTCACTCAATTTCTGGCCCAATTCTAGAAGTGTATCACATGGTCTACCTCAAAGTATTCCAGTTTCCTTTAGCAAGTCAAGTACATACTTCCTTTGGAATATGAAGATGCCATCCTTGGACCGAGCTATTTCAATGCCCAAAAAATATTTCAAATAGCCTAAGTCTTTGATTTCAAACTCTTTAGCCAAATATTCTTTCAAACGAGGAATCTCCTCAACATCATCTCCTGTCAGAACAATATTATCAATATAGACAATAAGAGCTGTGGTCTTATCATGCGAGAAGTGTTTCACAAACAAGGTGTGATCAACTTGAATTTGCTTGAACCTATATTTCAGCATAGCTTGAGTAAATCTTTCAAACCAAGCCCTAGGAGACTGCTTTAGCCCATAAAGTGACTTTTGGAGCCTGCATACTTTACCGTTGGACTTAGCATCGGCAAAATCAGGTGGAATATCCATATAGACTTCTTCTGCTAGATCTCCATGAAGAAAGACATTCTTCACATCAAATTGATGAAGGGGCCAATCCAAATTTGCAGCAAGAGAGAGTAAAATTCTCACAGAATTCATCTTAGCAACCGGTGCAAATGTCTCTTGGTAATCCACCCATAAGTTTGAGTGAAGCCCTTAGCAACCAGTCTGGCGTTGTATCGTTCTATGGAACTATCTGCTTTATGTTTTACCGTGTACACCCTCTTACACCCAACTGGATTTTTGCCGCTAGGTAACTCCACTAACTCCCAAGTGCCACTCTTGTGAAGAGCTCTTATCTCTTCTATCATGGCATGTTTCCATTCAGGAATAAAAAGAGCATCCTGAAAATTGGTAGGTAGACTCACAGAAGACACTTTAGACAGAAAAGCTTTATATGAGGAAGATAGATGAGAATAAGAGACATGATTACTAATAGGATGTTGAGTACAGGACCTAACCCTCTTCCTATTAGCAATGGGAACATCAAGATTGAAAAAAACAGGAATAGAAGCACTAGAATTAGAATTACCTAGACTCTCAGTATAGGTGGGTGACTCTGGACACTCATCCAAAGAAGAAGTTGGCAGTAAAGGATGAGAAGTAGTCTCTTGCATCCAAGTGACTTGCTGTCTATCCTTGTCCCTGATATAAACTTTGTCTGCTTCCTTTTCCTCAACAACTGTTGGCTCATCATCCACTATTTGTTTAACAGGAACAGGAATCTCTTTACACCAAGACTCTCCGTAAAGGGATGACTGTGATACCGGGGGGGTCGGAAAATAGGACTGAGACCCAAAGAAAGTAACATCCATGGAGACAAACCATTTGCGAGTGGGGGGATGATAACATTGATAATCCTTTTTGGTGGCAGAATAACCCAGAAAAACACACTTAAGAGACCGGGGATCCAATTTACCATGAGTGGGTGAATGATTATGGACAAAACAAACACAACCAAAAGTTGTAGGAGGAATGGAGAACCCGGAAGGGGTAGACCCGAACAAAACTTGAAGAGGTGGTTGTTTTTGAAGAACTTGGGTAGGAAGATGATTAATCAAATAAGCGGCAGTGAGAACCGCGTCCCTCCAATAGGATCGAGGAACCCACATCTCAAAGGATAGACAACGGGCTATATCAAGGAGATGGTGATTTTTGCATTCTGCAACACTATTTTGTTGAGGGAGTTGGTGATCTCCCACTGATCATAACTCGGGTTTGTGGTGAGGGGTGCCTAGATTCTACCATCAACATACCCCATCTTCCCTCTGCTCTTCAAGAAAATAGTCAGATTCTGCAACCACGCTAGATAGTTCTGACTATTGAATAAAGAAGTGATGATTTTAAGGCTAGGGTTGAGATTATCAGTCATAGTAGAAGGGATAAGGGAACTCTTGCTCTTAGATGGCTGAGAGGTTGTGGACTCACTAGTGAAATTCGCCAATCACAAACTTGAAGATGGTGGAGGAATAGCCAACACTATAACCACAAAGAGATTAGCAAAATAAGTGCTTTTTTTTTTATTTTTTTTATTTTTTTTATTTTTTTAACGTAGCATCATTTTTTTTTATATATTTTTTATTTTTTGTTTATTTATTTATTTTTTTAACTAACCAACCATTAGAAGCACTCCTAATACACCATTACAACTGTATAAGAAAAGAGAGAGAGACAATGCTGAGAGTCGACGACTGCGAGAGAGACGACGCTGCGAGAGAGAAAGTCGGCAGTCAAGAGAGATTCGACGGCTGCCTAGGAGATGCCGACAGAAGCCAACGAAGCCAGAGAGGCTGTCGGCAGGCCCTAAGGTGCCTTACGATGGCCTGGGTGAGGCCCTAGAGTGCCAACAGACCCCGTAGGAGACTGACGATGGCCTAGACGGACTGTGGGATGACAGACGATGGTTTGGGTGAGGCTACTGTGACCGACTAGGCTCCTGGGGAAGATAAAGCTGCCGGCAGACAAGAATAAGGTAATCAAAAAAGGAAGAGAAAGAGTTGGGGAATGAGTTGGACTTCATTCCCTTTTATATTGATAATTGAGCAATTACATGCATAGTCTGAGTAATCAAAAAAGGAATGAATAAGAATACAACCGACTATTTCCTATTCTAATACTTCCTATTCTAACAATTTCCTATTCTAACAGAGGGTGGGTAGGTAGGGTTTGCAAAACAAATGCTTATAGAAGATGAGTTGATTAGAAGAGGCTGCTGTCTGCTGATTGCTGTAGTGTGTTATATCTGCAAGATTGATGGAGAATCCCTGGATTGTATTCTTCATTCTGTTGCAGGGGTTATACTCAGTTTAGTGTTTGTGTTAAGTGGTAGTTAGAGATGAGTACAAGAAAAATAGCTTGGAAAAGCAGCTCTGATGTGCTGTAAAAAATAAAAAAGGATAGACAATGACAGATGGTTATATACATTACCTGTAGTGCATGTGGCCCTGTTCTCGCTTCTATAATTTTTTTGAGACAAGTTTTTTACTAATGTAAATTGTTCTTTAGAATACTCATGATTGACTGATTTACATCACAAGATCGAGTGCTCAATTGGTCACATGGTGTGTTTTTGATATTGTAGCACAAGTACCACCGCATTATTTTCCCAATTGAATGATTTTATAAGATGAGTTGCGATTGAATGTATTTAGATTAGATTATAGAAGAGAGGAATAGGTGTATGCTCCATTAATGTTGAGAAGTTGTGATGCTGTGTATTTATTCCTTCCATCTATATGTTAGCAGCTACATTGTATTTGATTATGCTTCTACAGCTGGTGGATCATATAAAAGATCATGGTTTTTCTTCAATCACATATACGGATCTGTAAACATTCCTTAATTAGGATTACAGGGTTTGTTGTTCATGTTGTATTTGATCATTAGATGGGGGACCATGATGTGATGTCTACACAGTAGATAGAAAATGTTTAAAATCTTGATGAATGGATGATTATACATTTTTAGAAATACTAGTGGAATGATTAGAATTTAGAAGACACGAGAAATTAATACGTTCTAATTTTTATTTATAATTATATGTTGTTGATTTCGTTTATAATTCTGAATTAGTGTAAGCATCACACTTTAATGTTACGTTTTAATGGTTATTTCATGTACGTGCACTTCATATGTATATAATGTAATATTTTCTCAGGTGGCTATGGTATGCATATTCTTTTATAAGTACCATTGATGGTTTTCTATATTTTTTGCATTTTGCAACTGTGGAATTTTAATACTAATTGAGTCAGTTTTTGTGAGATAGTTAAATGAAATGACATATAGGCTAAAGTAAGTTTTACAGCCTAGCATTGGTTTAGGCTCCCATGCTGCCATAATTGTTCTGGTGAAAGGGTGTGTGGCTCATTGGTGCAGGCACTCCTTTCGTGCTACAATGTTCATTCTGAATGTTGTCCTGGCTTGCATTCATCTAGAGTAGACCTGATCGAGATTGTTTAGCCTCAATTCATCCCGCGGATGATGTATTGATTTATAATTTGATGGTTTTTGCTATCAAGGCCATTTAATTTTTGTGTTAAGAGAGTTTGTAGAAGGATGTTTGTGGGAGGAATTTGATATTTGAGAAGTCCAGTAAAAGGGGAGGCCAAGTTATGAGGATTGCTTCTCAGTTCACAGTGGATAACCATATCTGTTTGTGCATCCATTACAGGAAAGGTTTTCAGACATCCGCTCCTGAAATTCTGAACGATCATCAAGAGCTTTTCAGGGGGGTAACACTTTCAGCTCTTGCAAGAGATGGATCCTGGTCACTATGGTCTTCGGCAAGGATGGGAAAATAACAGCGTAATTGTGGTTTCCTTTTTAATCACTATATTGGATGATTTACAAGAATTAGGGCTCATGTGATTGTCCATTTTTTCCTGGCATTTCATCCTTAAAGAACAATGAGAGAGAGCCATGGGACAGTGAGGATATGGAATGGATTTGCCTACTTCATACCATCATTATTAGTTGCTGACATAGCTTATTCTCTTGAATCCACAGGCTTTGGAAGGGTATGGTGCAGTCCATGAGCCAAACTTCTGGTGAGTGCTGACTGATGCTTGGTGCTAGGGTAATTTACCTGCTCATGGGTAAAGAGCTTATTTAAAATGCCGGTTTACATATTTTATCGTGCAATGTATTGGTATAAATCCCACATTTCATGCAAACATGCAGCAGACCTCTTATTAATTTGCGATGATTGTGTTTTTCTTGTTCATATGCATGCTAAATGAAATGTGATAGTGACCTTTCAATTCTTACTACTTCTTGTTCTATATTCTTCACATTTTGTTTTATCATTTTTTTTTTCTTCTCCTCCTATTTGGTTCTTGCTTATGTTCTTTTGGCAGGGTTGATGGTTCATACGAAGATAGGAGGTTTATTGATGAGAGATTCTCAAGGGATAATATCTACTCCAGGAATGCCTTCCACCGGGATATACTGGAGAGGGAGAACTATCCACCTCCTCCACCTGCAGGTGGTCTATGGCCTCAATCAAGGAGGAGAAGTTACGAAGAAGAATATTCATTTAAGAGGAACTCTAGGCGACATGAGAAGCCATTCGCCCATTTATATCATGAAATGGATGCTTTCCATGAAGCTGACAAGTATCACGAAATTGATACATTGCAGGAATATGATAAGTTTCGGGATGGCTATCGTAGTATTGACAACTACCGTCGTCATAGCTATGACAGGCCTGCTAGATATGGGGGGACGTGATCGTAATGATTATGCATATGATGATTATGACTACAGATCTCGGATTTCCCATCAAAGCCAGGAGGATAGCCGTGAGAGAGATTATGATTATGGCAGGCATAGTTATGATTCCGATTATGATAGAGGTAGTAGGAGAGACAGTAGTTGGAGCCGTGAATCTCGTGAACGAGATCGTGACAAGAGATGTTTGAGCCGGGATAGAGATAGGAGTCCACATAGAAGTCATGAGCGTTCTCGGTCTCGTGGACGTGATGATCTCCCCAGGTCAAAGTCTCCTCGGAGTCGAAGTCATGGTTGGAGTCATCGACGAGGACAGTTATGATGATTCTGGATATGAGAGGAGTGAGAAGCGAAGGGATCATGAATGTCACCATGAGCATTACTCTGTGGTATGCTTGTGTAATGGTGGATATTCTTATTCAAATATTTCACTATTGTTAATTCAATGGGTCAAGTGTCAGTGCTGTTTTCTTGCAGGCCCCATCTGCTACTGTTGTTGTGAAGGGTCTCTCACAGAAGGCAACTGAGGAAGATTTATACCAGATCCTTGTACTTTTCTACTCAATATTTTTAATTACCTCATTTGTTAATTCTTGCAGTCTACCACATTGGCTACATCTCATTAATTTTTACCATCAACAGGCTGAATGGGGACCACTTCGCCATGTCCGCGTGATCAAAGAACGCAATTCGGGCATCTCTCGTGGCTTTGCTTTTATTGATTTCCCTTCTGTGGTATCAATTAAGCATATTATGTCAACATTTGATAATTTGGCTTTATGAAAGGCACATGTGAGCTAAATTGTTGTGAAACAGGGAGTTGCACGTGCAGTGATGGATAAACTTGGAGATGAAGGTCTTGTTGTGGATGGTAGGAAGCTGTTCTTCGAGTACAGGTATAAGCATTTTTAATGCAAGTTTGGTACACTTTTTTTGGTGCATCGGAGGCCATAGCCTGGGGGATGGGAAATTGAACACTTTTTTGTTACACTTTCATTAATTTTAATGCATGGTCCTCTTCTGAGCACTGTTATAGTAGTTGTCTATAACTACTATATAGTGAAAGCGCACTAATATGTTCATTATGTTAATTTTAATGCATGGTCCTCTTCATGTATGCACTCACACAATTTTTACTTTCTAAAGGGATTGAAGCACATTAGGCAGTGAACCATATAATTTTCTGAAGTGTTCAATAACTATATAGTGAAAGCACATTAGGCAGTGAAGCACGTTATGCTTTGCTTTTGCATTGTCCAATTACTGAGTTCCAGTGCTTTCATCTTATCGGATTTGAATCATATGTTACTGTCTCAGTGTTTTAGGCGTTGTATTATTCTTTCTTAGCTCTTTAGAAAGATTCTTCATGGCAGATAGAGTGGGTGAGATTTGGACCATATCTTATTCAACTTCCGTTATGAACTTTTGTTTGAGATTTTTGTTAGTTTTGTTCTTCTATGCAACCAAATGTTCCACTAATTTATCTGTAGCTTTAAGCTGTCACATATGAATTCTGTTTTTTATTACAGTGTGCAACTCTGTCATGTTGCAGTAGTAGGCCAACTGGGGGGGACAAGTGGACCATCATTTGGACCAGATAATGCGTTAAAATCTGGTCATGGTAACCATAAAAGTATCGCTGTACCATCTGATTGGATGTGCACCATCTGTGGCTGCGTAAATTTTGCACGGCGAACATCCTGCTTTCAGGTTTGTTCTTTATTTCCCCCCCTCTATGGCACTTTTTGCATGTATTCTCTTCTTCCTGCTGCTGCTGCTGCTGCTGCTCTCTCTCTCTCTCTCTCCCTTGTCATTTTATCAAAAAGGTGTATCATTTTTGTGGACCTAAACCGCATTATATTTGGTCTAGTGCTTAGTGGCTTGTAGTTGGTGCCTTCTGCATCAGTTTTATTGTAGTACAACTATATATGAATCTGCTTTGTAGTTATTCACTGGAGGTAGATAGTTTAAATCTGCTATTCGGCTGTACATGCTTGATCTATAAATAGAAATTTGGTTCATCTGGACATATGTGCATTAATTAAATGAGAGTAACATTTTCAGTTAATACAAAAACTGTTATTTTTTGAATTATGTTTTGTCCAACTAAGTGTTTTTACATTGCGACTCTGAGAGTGATGTTTTGGTTGCGGCAGAGGCTCTTGTAATATGTATATCTGATATTTTACATTAAGCTGGTCTATTTTCTTCCCCTCTTTGGCTGTCTATTTCTCATGTTCTATTTAACAATTAACTATGAATTATACTAAATTGGTGGATTTTCTTTCCCTCTTTGGAAACAGTGTAATGAGCCACGAACAGCTGATGCCCTACCAGCAGATGTGGCATCGTCAAATCCTACAACAGTGGGGAAGAAAGGGGAGGCAGGTTAGTTTTTCTGATGCTTTCACTTGGTGTGCATTAGGATCATGTGTAGGAGATTTGCTAAGTTGACATTTCAGCAGGTCCTACCCATGTCTTGGTTGTCCGTGGGTTGGATGAAAGTGCTGATGAAGAAATGCTTCGTTATGAGTTTTCCAAACATGCTCCAATTAAGGTAAAACATGCTGGATTTGTTATATAGGTTACTGAAATATAAATAAACCGAAAGTCCATAACGACTAAGGGACGATAGATATATAAATATGTATTATTTACTTATATATAAGGTACTGAAATGTAAATGACTATGCTGTGTTTCATTCAAATCTGCTGAAGTTATACATATTTTAAAACTGCAGGATCTTCGTCTGGTTAGAAGACAAATTTACTCATGTTTCAAGGGGATTTGCCTTTTTACATTTTCATACGGTATGTGTATTTTTAGTTGTTGATTCAGTTGAATGCTGACCTGAGTAAATGTATTTGTACACATTGGTTTATGGGTGATGTATAAATATGTGGCATGATGGCAACCAGAGATTGGGATGGAATTCTACCAATATTTGGATTAACATCAATCAGTGCATGCTTCAAACTTATTAAATAACTAAATTTATCCATGGTAGACTTGTCTATAGACTATAGATCACTCTGATAAGTTTTAATTTTTATCGCATGAGATAGATTTATTTTACTAGTACAAAAACAAGGGTGCCACCCCATTATAGATGCACATGCCAAACAAAATAAAATTGACAGACATTACAATCCTATGCATGCCAAATGTGTGTAGTCTGCCCTGTACAAGTATATCGAATTCATCATCAAGTTTCTATATGCTCTTCAAATTTTAAACGGCCCAATGGAATGGTTTAGATTCCCCAAAACACACCATATCACTTTTCAAAAAAATCTTCTCTTCACCTTGTGAAACTGCTCTTAGCACCCTTCAAATGGTTTTGCGTTCCTTTCTCTTCAACTACTTGACGTTAAGCAAAGGAGCTGTGTCTTTCTCTGTCTTCATCCTCCTATATTCTACTCCATGCCTCCAACTATGTAGGTTGGATGCTAATTGTGGGAACACTCAAGTAACTCCAAACATGGAAGAAATACCTAAATCTCCTTAGCGACACTATAATGAATAATTGGTGATTGTCTCCCTTGTGCTTTGTACATAAAACATCAATTTGGAGTGTTGTGCTTTTGTAAATCAAAATTGGTGAGAATCTTCTTATGTGCAATAGTTCACCCGAAAAAATGGCCACCTTAGACCGAATTCCCTTCTTTTAAGAGAATAGTTGTAAGTGCCCAGCAACTATTTTATAACAATTTCAAAAGAGAGATCTCGCACAGCCCCGACAGATCCAAGTAAAGTGCAACTGAGTTTTTTTGTCCATTGCAATCCTGTCTAGAGCTGGAACTAGCAATTTGAAGTCCCACAGCAAGTATCATGCTGAAAGCTGACTCTGACACTCTTCTACAACAAACTAATGAGTTTTTATGCTTGTATTATTGTATGCCATGAAGATTTCCCCTATGTTCTGCTATTGATGAATGCACATCATGTGTTGATTTGCATTAGTGTTTAACGTAGAATTGTGGCAAAGAATGAGAACTGTTGAGGAGCATAATTTATGTGTATTTTTCTCGATAACCATGTAATGGGCTTGTGGTAAATTAAGGAATTCCCATTTCTAGAGTTTCAGATATTAGTTACCAAGTCTACCACAATGACCCTGCATAAAGACTATATGATATTTCATTTTTGCTCTCAAAATGTCACTTGATTTTGTCACGCTGATTTGATTTTGATTAGACAAATGGGACTGCTTAGTTGATTTATGAGTTGCAACGGGGCTCACTTTAAAAACTATGTAAGATGCAAACTGCAATTATAAAGGCATTGTGGTCATCTCAGTCTTTGTGCTTTTTATTTTTGTCGTATTTTTTTCCACTCTTAATAAAAGTTAGGTTTTTATAAATATAAATATTTTTTTATCATGTTATTGTTTGTTGAAACATATTGATATTCATGCTCAAACTATGGTTTTTATGTGTTTTCTTGTTCTCCAGGTTGAGGATGCTACCAAAGCTCTTGGAGCAACAAACGGGACAACTCTAGAAAAGAATGGACAGATTCTGCGAGTAGCATATGCAAAAAGCATTCTTGGACCGGGATCAGGGCCATCAGGATCTTCTCAGTCAAGCAGTCTTGCGGCTGCTGCAATTGAGGCAGCAGCTTTTGCTCAACAGGTAGGCATGTATTGTTTCATTTTTATTATAAATGTATAGTGGTCTATTCTGTGGGGTTGTTTGGGGTGTCCTAAATAAGTGCACTTTTTGTCTTTTTGGACTAAAAAATTGAGGAAGAAAATATAGATGTTTGGGTTAATTTTTTGACTTTTTATGGAAAAATGTGTAATAAAAAATTGTAAAAATTAGTTTGTAGGAGAAAATTAGGATTGGGAGTTGTGCAGCCGTAATTGTTGACTTTTGGTGAATAGTGTTAACTTTTTAACTTTTTAAGTAACTTTTTGACTTTTTGATTTTTCCTAGACATGCCAAACTTGGCCTAAATATGTTAGTGTGGTAATTTTGGATGTTCACTTCTTGGTTATATGTATATACACTGCCATCATGTTGCAACCTGCTCTTTTCTGCTCTCTAGTGCTAGTTAACTTGATCTTATGATATGTAGCACCAGGGGTGGAGGGAGGGAGGGGGGTTTGTGGCCCCTTCAAGGTTCTGAAAATTTTCATTTGTACATATGTATGCTATTTCTAATTTTTATTTTATTTTTCATATTACATGATAGCCCGCCAAATTCAATGTAGCACTCCCAAAAAATTTGTGAAGTCTACATTGTATAAGAGTTGGCTTTCAAAATTTAGTAACTCATATAGTGGTCTCAAACATTTACAATAATATTATGATAGGCATATTTTCTTACCATGTTTTGTTTACCATCTTATGTATCAATTCTACATTAGTATTAAAAACATGAATGGCTAAGGTGATAAACAAATTGTGGTAAAAAAAAATATGATCATCCTAACATTAAGATCCCCTCAACTATTAGCAAATATCACTTTACCGCTTATCTATAAATTCATACATTTTGACCCCCTCAACTGTAAAAACTGTACAAATAATGTTTAATTGTGATTAATCTCTTATAATTTTATTGGTTCAATTGGCCTCTATTAAGTAATATTCAATAATGATTTAATCAAATAAAATTCATGCCGATCCATTAACAGCTTGGCGAGATCTGCCGTATGACTTCCTATGGAGGAATCCTGGCTCTGCCCCTGCGTAGCATCATATACGTTGCAGGATACACTTTGTGCTTGTTCTTGGATTTTTCATAGTTTATTCATCCCATTCTTTATCCCTGCTATCTAGAAAACCACTGTGGTCCTTTTGCTGACCTGAAGCTGAAGTGTCATGTAATTTAAGGAGAGGATTCATTGCAATGGTAACTCAGGAAGCAAGCACTTTGAATGCTCATGATTGCTTCCAAAGACACGCACATGTGTATGCACACATGCACACATTCTACCTGGCTGGTCTTTTCTTATTTTCTTGTATTGGTTAGATGCAATTAGTCTGTATTATTGACGAACCTGATTGAATAAATACATTCCCTCCTTTCAATCCTTGTAGTATGATGCTGTTGGATGGGCACCAAAGGAATATAATCCAGACAATAAGCAGCCCTCTGGTGGACAGGAGCCAAGTGGTGGAGAGGTTGCAGGTCCAAAGGATGCTTCTTCATTACAATCTGGCTTTGTTTGGGATGAAGCATCTGGCTATTATTATGATGCTTCTTCTGGATTCTATTATGATGGAAATACAGGTATTTTTTTATTTGGAAGCTGCCTTTTAGTTGTTGTTTTTTCCTCATTGTTACTATAAAAGCTGTCTCTTGATTTTATGTTTATGCATAATATAGGCAAATGTTGCAAGTGTTGTATCATGTGGGCCATAGCCCCCATGATATCAATGTTGTATTCTATAAGTGAAAGTTCTGATATGTGTTGCTCATGCAATTGCACTGGTGCACTGGTGTGGCATCCTAAATCTTTAACAATCTTATTCAGTGTGCATCAAATAATTAGTTTCATTAATCATTGGTCTTGTGGTGGCATTCAATTTTTAAAGGGCCTCTGCTTTGGATTTCTGCTGTCAACTGACCATTGCATTGTGACAGCATTTCTATTTTGGAGTTTATGGTTGGCTTGGATTGCTCTGCATTTGTTGATGGTTTTCAGTTTGGATTATTTTAAGAAAATATAATTTTAGTAATAGTTACAAGGTTTTTTATATTTGAAATTTTGAGCAGAGCCCCGATATTTCTACACTATTCAGAGAGATGAGAGGAGAGACATCACTCAATAGAATTGTACAACTTTGGGAGCAGTATTTGTTGGGTGCTGCTAAGAAACCTATCCAATTTACTAATGGGGGATCTTTCTTCCAAATTTTGAGATTTACAGAGGGTTAATTTGTGGAGATATACAAAAGTTTTCATGAGGAATATTTCTTGAAAATAATTAATATTTTTGTTTTATAAAAAATATTTACTCCTACCGGTTTCTTTTTGTGTATTTGTTATCGGTTCATTCACAGATTGCATTTCTCATGAACATATGGAGTTATGGCCATGAGAAGCCTTAAACCCGCCTTAAACCCCCCAACTCCATGATATTGTCATAAACAGAGTGAAAGGATGATATTTTATATTGACATTCGCAACTTCTCAGATAGAAAATGTCATTATTGTTTCGATTTCAACATCTTTTTGTTGTTTTATAATTGTGAGAAAACTTGTGAAATATTCGTATATCTTCATATTCTGTTTTATACTTTGAAAATTCAAAACAATACTAATCAATGAAGGCATGGTTTGTTAGTTAAAATTGGGTTAGTGGTAAACAAATATGTAACATAAAGTATCAGGCTCTATTAGGAATGGTTTTCAAACTATGATTTCACCTCTTTATTTGCATTCGATGTTTGTTTATGGTTTTCCAAAGTTCATTCCACATTCAATTTTGAAAACTCTGTCTTAGCGGGAAAATTTGGGCTAACCAGTTGTCCCACCGGACGTTCGGCCGGTTGACCGGAACAGTACAAATTTTTTTTTTTTTGGGCGCAATTGACACATGTTAATTTTTATATATTCGAAAAAAATATTTTCCAAATTTTTTAAATTTTTTTATAAGCTTTAATAGAATTTTGAGTTGTGTGTTTAGTTATTAGTTGTAAGTTTTTGTATCAAATATCATGTCACATCAAAAATTCCCCACTCAATTCAAAACTCTTTCACCAAACAAATTTTCTATACTCAAATCATAATTCAAAAACTCACAAACTCAAAATACAACTCCTACTCTCAAATCATATTTAGAAAGCTCTACCAAACGCAATCTTAATCTTTTTTTTATTTTTAATGCCATGATCAGGTGAAGCATATCTATGATAATATGTATTCTATTTTTATGCAAGCATGCTTTTTGCTGCTAATGAACTGGACGGGTACTAGTGCTAGTGGAGTAGACCAAATAGAATTTGATTGATGAAGATCAATGTTTTATTTATTTATTTATTCTTGTGTTTTGCAGGATTATATTTTTATTATTATTATTTTTTATTTTATTTTTTTATAAATGTGCAGGATTATATTATGATGGTAACAATGGGGTTTGGTATTCTTATGATCACCAAACTCAGCAGTATGTCCCCTGCTCTGATCAGAGTGACAATAAAACAGCTGGAAAAGGAGAACAAACTGAATCCTCCAAGGCATCCGATGGTTCTACCAATAGGAAAGTAGTTATTTCTGCGCCAGCTGCCACAATAACATCAAATGAGAAGGCTGCGTCATTGCCAGATGCTGTTCAGGCCGCTGCTAGTGCAGCAATAGCTGCTGAGAAGAAAGAAAAGGAGAAGTTGAAAGAGATAAAGCTTGCTTCAAGGAGCAGTATTCTGGCCAACAAGAAGAAAATGAGTAATGTGTTGACAATGTGGAAGCAGAGGAGTCATGAAGGACAAGCACCCCGTGTAGCTCTTGATGACAATCAGCCATCTGCTTCAGCTGAAGATAAATCCAATTCTGTTGGAGTGTCCACAAGGAGCAGGTACAAAATGGAAGCAGTGATCACGAAGGAGAATATAACTACCAATTTTGGATTTACGACAACCACTTCTACGACTGCTGCTCAGTCTGTTAGTTTGGAGGGTGAGGATAAGCCAAGGTCGGTGAGTAGCAGCTCAGGGGGTAGTGTAAAGGGGTTAATTAGAGGAAGGGTTGTGGTGAAATCAGATAGTTCGTATCCTGGAACTTTAGTAGGAGCTTCATCCTCTTCATCTGCTGCTGCATACCCTGCTGGTTCTTCATCAATGAATACAGATGCACCCACAACTGTGACACCCTTTAGAACAGATGCATCTGCTTTGGGTTCTTACACACCACCAGTGGCTTCTGGAAGTGGCAAGAGGAGGTTTTCTGAGATGCCAGTGCAGTCCGTTTCTACTCACAAGGAACAACCTCAAACTACCTATAGGGATCGGGCGGCTGAGAGGAGGAGCTTGTATGGTTCAACATCTTCCATTGGAGACAATGTCTCTGACCTTGGGATTGGGGATTCAAGTAAGCTCACTTGACAATTTGTTATATGGTGGCTTAGCCCTTGACTCCATGTCATGAAGCCATTCTTGAATGCACCTTTTAGATCTATAGAAATGCCTGAAAAGATTAGAATCATTGCACTTGGTAATTTCAGTAGTTTTATACATATAGCCATGGGACATTTGACAAAATTTAGTTGAGTTATGAGGTCAGTGGTTGATTGCTTGCTTTATGTTTCTCAATATTTGTATTAACTTGTTAGAAAATCCCTTGTTTTTACGTAATCCTGAACTTTCAAGATCGAGATTCATCATCCAAAAGGGGTTTAATCGATTCGATGCCTTTTCCCCCTGGGGTTGGCGGAGGACGTGGTTCTGGAGATACTACTAATGTACAGAGTTATGAGGTGATTACAGCAGACAAAGCCATTGATGAGAATAATTTGGGAAACCGGATGCTTCGCAACATGGGCTGGCAGGAAGGCTTGGTAACATTTTCCACTCTTGCAGACCCGTTTACATTTTGTGTGTTGAGTATTTGCTAGAAGCTAGTGAAATATGTCTCTTACGAATCTGATGGTGAGACACTTCTTTGCCAAGTGAGTCTTATGGACATTGTCTGGTTGTTTCTAACCTTTTATTAAGTTAGATTTGTTATACAAGTAGCCCTTGTGCGAACAGGCTTCTAGCCCAGTAGCATCTCCCTACCTCTCGCGTATGAGATGTCGGGGGTTCGACTCTTGCCAGAGGCAAGAGTGGTTGGTATCTCTCCTTTAGCTTATATCTGTACAACTTGTCACCCATTGTGGGTTCAACCCAGGCCGCAACTGCCGTTTAGAGGCTCCCCTTTCCACACCCTCAAGTAGTGTTTGGTTCATTGGAATGAAAATGGATTTTTACAGAAGCTAGGGAATGAGCATTTCATTCCATTCCATTTTCATTCCAGTGAACCAAACATAGCATTAAGAGTTGGCTAGATATATAAACTATATTTTGAATCCTCAAAAAGTAGCACTTGCATATTTTCTTTCATCTCTCTGGTTTTGCTAGTCACCTGTTACTTTCCGTTTAATGATATGAGGAGTTTCGAAGTTTGAAAGGTATAGTAGTAGCCGGTGGTTGTTTCTTCAACATTTAGCGGGATTCTGACATTGCTTTGGGGTGTCGTTTTTTGTTGTTCCTCTGTGATTTGATGTGCAGGGACTTGGGAAGGATGGGAGTGGCATGGTAGAGCCTGTGCAAGCACAAGCAATGGAAAAAAGAGCGGGATTGGGGAGTCAACAAAAAAAGAAGTTGGATCCAAACTTGGAGGTGCAAGCTGGAGACAATTATCGAACTCTCATTCAGAAGAAGGCCATTGCCAGGTTCAGAGAGATGTCAGAGGATTAAGGAGCTGATTTTTGAAACAGTAAATAGATGGTTGTGCCAAAGATTCGGAGTTGGATGAATAAGTACAGTCGTGTGGAAAATGCTTTTAGGTTATGGAGATCCCATTATAGGGTTCTTTTTGTAAGAATGATGTTAGGTTTCTTGCTCTAGTAAATGGTCCAAATTATAGTTGGAATTTAAACTTTTGTTTAATTTTTGAAGTCCCATATTTTCTTGATGTAAAGGAAATAATTGTGTTAAAAGGATCTTACAGTACAAGTGGTTATCTTATTGTTCATGAAGAGGCTGTGTGTACTTTCTGTTGCAGTTATGAAATCTCTGGCCCTCTTTAACTTTCTTATTTGGGAAAGTTTTCCAGCCCATTTTTTGGGACATCTTTAGACCATCTTCAACGGTTAAGCAGATGTATCACCAAATTTGAATTTAGTGAAAAAGTATATCTTTTTTGGCTCCACGGTTTCATCA
Organism: Camellia granthamiana; assembly: GCA_036172215.1. Taxonomy (NCBI): domain Eukaryota; kingdom Viridiplantae; phylum Streptophyta; class Magnoliopsida; order Ericales; family Theaceae; genus Camellia; species Camellia granthamiana. Next base: position 36,592,271 of record CM069916.1, read on the forward strand.
AATGGTATCAAACTCAGAACGGAGCAAAACTGTCACCAAACTGAGAAGCTGGGTCTGATTTCACCATTTCATTGTGTGTTTATGTTGGAGGTGGGTCCCATCGAACAATCGGTCGGACTCTAGTTGGTTGTTCCATCGGTCGTCTGGTTTGGACAGAAAATGTAGAGCTACAGCCATGTTTGGCCTACGAACTGGGTTGACACTTTAAGCAAAGATTGAGAGAGTGCGAGTAGGCTTGGGTTTGGGGGTGGTGGAAAAGTTGTTGTGGTTGATGAAAGTGCTGTTGATTCTGAGAAAACCTAGTTGAATTCACGAGGGTTTCGTTGAAAGCTTGAGCATAGTGATCGAAAATTTGGCGGTTCGGGTCGGAATCTCCGGCGGGTTCTTCGCCCAAGTGCATGACTGTTGATGGATTTCCCCATTCGTACTCCAACATTGCTTCAAAACCTAAAGCCCACTTCACTGATTAGCTTTTACAAGAACCCTTAGATCTGTAGAGCAAAGAAAACAAGAGAAATAATTGGGATTTAGAGAGAAAGTGAAAGAGGAAGAGAGAATGGAATTCAGAGAAACTCAGAAGGTGTATATATAGAGTAGAAATTGAAAAACCCTAGTCGTTGTTCATTCATAAATTTAGGGTTGATTTGGGATGTTCTAAAAAAGTGCACTTTTTGACTTATTGGCTTATATGGGTTGGGTTTGATGTGATGTGTTAGAGAAGTGATGTGATTTAAATAAGATGATGTGACTTAAATAGGATAGTGACTTTTTGACTTTTTGTATTATTTAGTAGATGCCAAACTTGGTCTTAGTGTTTTAAACCTCTATCTTGCTTTCTCTCTCCATAATGGTGTGTGAGTACGAGTAAGTTGTCTTCTCTCTCTCTCTCTCTCTCTCTTCCCTCCCCTCCCAAAACCCAACCTTTTCACCACCTCCAAACCCTGTAGCAGATAAATAATCTTGATCTAACTCATTCACCATTTTTCTGTCTATTGAATTTCTTCTCACTTTCCCAACCCAATCAGAAATGGAGGGGGAAAAAAAAATTCAGTGCCTTTTCCGGTCAACTGGCCGGTCGTCCCTGCCTTTTGATGCAAGCTACAGTGCACCTGTTGGAATAGCTCATATCAAATTGAGGAAATCGTCCATTTTTTACTCAGATTTGATGAAAAAATATTGAACCGTTGAAGATGCTCTTAGTGAATTATTTTTTTAAAGAGTTTCTTAACTAGAAAATTGTTAAAATTTAAAATAAAAAAAGGGCAAATTACAAAAAGAAATCTCAGGGTTTCGCATGTTTTTTAATTTAAACCCCAAGGTTTCAATTTTGACAAATTAAACAATGTAATTTCTTCCGTGTTTCAATCTGAACCCTCCGTCCATATCCGTTTGATTGAACTAACGGAATCTGGCAAAATTCTAAAATTCAAACACACATGTTCAAACACTTGTATCTCCCTCGTCGTAACTTCGTTTCACCTCATTTTTGCATTGTTGGATTCACCTCATTACCTAGTTTTTATTCCATCCCTCACTCGCCTTGTTTCACCTCTTTTTGTGTGCCGTTGGAACTCCGAAAGTTAGCAAAAAATAAGATACTTCTCTCGTTGGGCAAAATTTTCAGATTCAAACACACATGTCTAAGCACTTGTATCTCCTTCGTCGTAACTCCGTTTTGCCTCATTTTTAGGTCGTTGGATTTACCTTATGGCCTAGTTTTCATTTCACCCCTTATACGTCTTGTTTCACATCTTTTTGTGTGTTGGCAGAGTTCCGAAAGTTGGCCAAAAAATAAGATTTTTCTCTCTTTAGGCAAAATTTTCATATTCAAACCCACATGTTCAAGCACTTGTATCTTCCCCATCATAACTCTGTTTCGCCTCATTTTTGTGTTGTTGGATTCACCTTATAGCCTAGTTTACATTTCACCCCTCATGCGCCTTATTCCATCTCTTTTTGCATGTCGTCAAAGCTTCAAAATTTGGCCAAAAATAAAAATTTTCTCTTTTTTCCCCCCTGCCTCTATCTTCTATCTTTACGCTTCTTCCTTCCTACTTTCTTTTCACAATTAATCACTTTTTTCCTTTTCCTTCATGGCCCTTTCACTGAGCTCATGGTGGCCACTGAACCTTCGACGGTGGTGGTGGCGGTGTCGTCGAGTATGAATGTATGTGACTTACAAGAACAGAAAGAAACATAAGAGTATGGGAAGGGCCATGAAAGAAGAGAAAAAGAGAGAATAATTGTGGAAAGGAAGGAGGAAAGAAGAAGTATGGAGATATAAGATAGATAAAGAAAGAAAGTGGGAAAGAGAGAGAGAGAGAGATCTTATTTTTGGCCAAATTTTGGGGCTCTGACAACACGCAAAAAGAGATGGAACAAGATGTATAATGGATGGAATGAAAATTAGACCATGAGGTGAATCTAACGACGGAAAAAATGAGGCAAAACGGAGTTATGACGAAGGAGATATAAGTGCTTGAACATGTGTGATTGAATCTGAAAATTTTGCCCAAAGAGAAAAAAATCTTATTTTTTACCAACTTTCGGAATTCCAATGGCACACAAAAAGAGTTGAAACAAGGTGTATGATGGGTGGAATGAAAACTAGGCAATGAAATAAATCCAACGATGCAAAAATGAGCCGAAACAGAGTTACGACGAGGGAGATACAAGTGTTTGAACATGCATGTTTGAATCTGAGAATTTTGCACAAATTCCGTTAGTTCAATCAAACGGACATAGATAGAGGGTTCAGATTGAAACACAGAAGAAACTCAAGGGTTTAATTTATCAAAATTGAAACATTGGCGTTTAGATTAAAAAACACGCGAAACCCTGGAGTTTTTTTTTGTAATTTCCCCCCCCCCCCCCCCCCCCCCAAAAAAAAAAGGATCAAAATGATCCTTTGTACTTGTTGAACCAGCCTTCTCAACTCATTTTGACTGTTTGGGGTATGTGTGAAATTTGAATGTTTGTAAAGGGTTTACATTTTACATAAAATTGTGTAATAAAAAATGTATAATTTTTTCAAGCCATTTTAGTTTGTTCCTTTAAGATAACCGTTAACAAGATATATAAATTTTACATGCAAATTATCTAAAATAATGTGACTAGTTATAATTTAAAAAATCAAACTGTCACATCATTCAAGTAAAATTACCTTTTGTCCCCTTAAGTTAAGCCATTTTTTCACTTTAACCTTTAAATTTTTTTTCCCCTATTTTGAGTCTATATATTTCAAATTTTTTTCAGTTTACTTCTAAAGTTAATTTTTATTTAAAATTAAACAGAAAATATCATAGTAACTATTAGTATGTCATATAATATAAAAAATATATTATTATAATGGATTTTAAGTTTATGTCAAATGTGTGGGTCATATATAATAAAATATTTTTATGCCATGTGACTATTAATGTATCATTTTTTGTTTAATTTTTAACAAAAAATAACTTTAAAAGTAAAGTGACAAAAACTTGAAAGTAGGAAAAAATAAATTTTAAAGACCAAAATGAGAGAGTGACTAACCATAAACATGAAGGGGACAAAGTATAATTTACTCAATTTCATTATGAATTGTTTTATATAGCATTTTTTTTAAAAATGAAAGTTGCTGAAATTATGACCTTAATTAATAGTTTAGAAATATTATGATCAAAAAGAGAGAAAGACTATGATGCACACTCTTGCACCTAATAACTAAAGAAAAAAAAAATGATATAATTTTATATTTTTTGAGTTATAACTAAAAAAAAAAAAAAATCATAACTAAACACTACATGAGGTATAACAAAATATCTCAAAATAATATCATAACTAAAAAAAAAATAGTCGTAATTAAAGAAGAAAACGACATAATTAAAAGTCCATATGGTATAATAGTAAAAAAAGAAGAAGTGATACAACAGTTTAAAAAAGAAAAAAAAAAGAAGAAAAAAAGAAGGTGATATAACCAACATTTATTCAACTTTGTCTCTCTTAAGACTAACTCCAATGCTTACTCTATTTATTTTTATTTTTATCAAATTTAAATTTGATGAAATAAGTCTAAATTTGTTGCTCTAACCATAACATCAAATCCATATCAAATTGAGGATGCTTTCAGTGTTGCAGGTACACTGAACGACCGGTCGGTTGTCCATCCTCTTGTACAACCTATTCTTTGCAAAATTGTCCTTCAGGTTCTAGTCAATTTATACAAAACCAGTGAATCGATTGGACATTCGCCCGATCGTCCTTCTGGTCAATTGATGGTTTGATGAAAAATGAAAGTTTTTTGTTGGAAAGCTCGGTATCAAATGAAACTTTTATCCACATTTTTATTCAAATTTTATGGGGAAAAAAAAGAAAAAGAAAAAACGTTGGAGATGCTCTAAATATTTACAACTTGAAAACACAGGCACATTTCTTTTCTGCTCTGTATTTTTCTTCCCAATTTCCATCGAAATATCGATGATTGAAGAATAGCTATTGAAGATTGAAGATCATTGACTGCCATCAACAAATTCAACTCAACTTCCACTCTATAATTGTAAGTCTCTTTTTCTCTTTTTGATTGTGATGATGATGAACTGAGAATTTTTATTTTTTTGGGGTCTTATTCTTAATTGATATCTTCTTTATGTGTTGATTTGTAGTATTTTCTCACGTTTTGGGAGATGGATTTGCGATGGCTTAATTAAGAGGGCTAAAATTTTTTTGACGACGAATCTACCCTGTTCTATATATATATATATATATTTAACCTTCCTTTTGGTTTTGTTTCTTGATGCATTATTGAAGGTTTTTTTAGTGAATACATTTATTTTTTTGTTTTTGTTTTTGCTTTTATTTTTATTTTTATGATGAACCAGTCTAATGGTTTAATTCATTATTTTATAGGTGTTTTTACTTATCCGTCAATGTTATATGATAGCTTGATTTTGATTTCTAAAAGTTTGTTAGAAAATTGGTACAATGAGGCAAACATGTCGATAATATTAATAAGTGGTGAACCTATGAATTGGACCGGATCTTTAGCAACTCTAAACTTTCAGATTGGATGTGAGCTACTTACCGCTTGTAAATAAATTTTTGAGAACTCACCGACGGATATCCTTTCTAAGGATCCTTCGTTGATAAAGTTAGACATGTTTAAAGATGGTAAATAGCAAGAGAAAATGTTTGTGTATAAAAAAAGATACATTTTTAAAGATTGTTAATGAATTTCCATAGAATTTTTACTTGTGCGAGAGGAGGTGATTATGCTACATTCCTCACTTATCACAATTCATCACACGTAATACTATTTTGGAGTATGCCTATTAGTATTAGTGGTGCAGGTTTATATCTCTCTTGTGATAGTTACAGGTGGAGAAGACCATTCTGTAATCGTACCATGTTCATGTTTTCTACCATTGAGGGCGTACCAAGTGTGATGTGGTGTGTGTTTTTACAGATCAAAGCCAATCCACTTCAACAGATACATGTTGATGGGCCTATAAATTGTGCACTCCGAGTGAACCAACTTCCTACGATCTGGGCTTGGGTCTTTCGTAGGCTTTAAGGCCAGATCAAATGTATGTACTACTCATCACATGGAAAAACTACACAATTCAATTCTATTTTAACTAAGCATCTTTTAAAAATAAAAAATGAATGATAAATTAGCAATAAGTCTTAATAATTTAACTTAATTTCCATCAAATTCTATTGAAAATAAATTTTAATAAATTTTTTATTAAAAATAATTTTTTGTGACGATTTTTTACGTATATAATTAAAATTTGACAATTAGTGATTTTTTTGTCACGATTTTTATAAATTGTAGTTAAAATTTACAATTGGTAACGTTTTTCTGTGACTAATTTTTTAAACTGTGGTTAAAAATTAAAAATTAGTAACGTTTTTTTTGTGATGATTTTTTTTAAACTATCGCCAAATAGTCCCACTTTTATTCTATTATACCAAATAGTCCTGCTAGTGGGTTGATTTGGTCATTTTTGTTTTTTTTTTTTTCCATTTTTGTTTAACTGTGTGGACGAGAGTGCCCTTGGTACTGTGTGCGTTGTGTGTGTGTATCATTGTATGTGTGTGTGTGTGTGTGTGTGTTGAAGCCAGCACTGTGTGTGTGTGTGTGTGTGACAGTGTGTGTTCATGTAACAGTGCTGTGTGTGTATCGTGTAACAGTGCTCTGTGTGTGTATCACTCCTTCGTCTCTCTCTTTCTCTCTCTCATCACATCAGTTATTAGCTACATCAATGGCGACCGCGATCCCGATCCCGACCCCGATCCCGATCCCAACCACGCAGAAAGAGGAAAACCATAGTAAAATCCCTGACCCAGAACAACTACAGGACCAGCCACCCTTAGATCCTCCTAGCAACGACGCTTCGATCGACGAATCTAAGACCATCGAAGACTCCCCTGTCACCGAAGCTTCAACCGACGTCAAGAACAACGACGAAGTCCAAACGTACCTCTATCGTTTTGATAGCGCGGAGGTCTGAACTGCTGATTTGAGGTTGTCCATGGAAGAGAGGATTTCGTGAAGAATTGAGTCTGGTAAAGCGCTGATTCTGTCTTCTTCTTCTTCTTCGCCATTAATTGCTTGCTTTTTCTTGTGATTTCTCGAATCACCACGGTGCACCACCACCCTCCACCACGACGACGACGACGACGACGACGACGACGACGCTATGTGTAATCCCCCTCCCTCCCTCAACCATGTGTGTGTCAATGGTCCCTTGGGTGTGTGTCCAAATCTATCAATATGTATGCATCTCGGTCTTGATTATGTGTTGTGAATGTGTGTGTGTCTGCTTGTGTGAACCCCCAAACACACTAACCCAGCCCAAAACAAAAACCCTTTACAGCGCTTTGTCATTCTGTGACACCCTCACAATGTATCATATGCAACACACCACACATCCATTCACTAATTATGCACGTGAGACACACATGCACCACACCCAATTTTCCCCTAACAGCCTTATCAATAACGGTTAAATGAGGGTAATTATGTCCCTTACAATTGAATGGGACTAAACGGTTTAGTAGAATAAAAATGGGACCAACTGGTTCATAAGTTCAAATTTTGGAATTTATTAGGTGCCGTTTGGTAACACTTACGTTTTCAGTTTTCTGTTTATATTTACAAAAATTTAAAAAACTCAAATAAAAACTTGTTTGGTAAAATTTTTGATTTATAAATCAGTGATCTCAGTTTATAAATTTGGCCAAAAAATGAAAACACAAAAAATATATTTTCGTTTTGAGTTTTCAGTTTTTTTTTTTTTTACCACCTAACACTAGCCACCACCCGCCACCATTTTCCACCACCGTCTTCCGCCACCACCACCTGCCACTACCACTCACCACTCACCACCCACCTGCCACCACCACCCCACCACCCACCCACCCACTTGCCGCCACTACCCACCCCTCGCCACAACCACCACCACCACTCACCTGCCATCCATCCGCCACCACCCCACCACCCGCCACTACCATCCACCGCTCACCACCACCACCCGCCACCTACTTGCCGCCACCACCACTCACCACCCACCTGCCACCACCATCCACTACCTGCCACCACTAGCCACCCACCACCACCAGCACCACCACCATTACCCACCACCCATCTGCCACCCACCTGCCACCACCACCCACCACCCACTCGCTATCACCTACCACCCGCCACTGTCACCCACCCACCCACCACCGCTACCTACCTGCCACCACCCACCACCACCCGCCACCCACACCCACACCCACACCCACACCCACCACCCCGCCACCACCACCACTACCACCCACCATCACCATCCACCACCCACCCGCCACCACCATCCACCACCCACCCGCCACCACTCACCACCACTCGCCATCCGCCACTCACCTGCCACCACCACCCACTCGCTACCACCCACCACCCCGCCACCGTCATCGTCACCCACCTACCCACCACCACCACCCGCCACCGTCATCGTCACCCACCCACCCACCACCACCACCACCACCACCACCACCCGCCACCTATCCGCAACCACCCTCCACCACCCGTTATCCGCCACCCACCTCCCACCATCACCCACCACCCCCGCCGCCGCCGCCACCACCACCACCACCACCCACTCGCCACCACCCGCCACCGTCACCCACCCACCCACCACCACCACCCACCCGCCACCACCCACCACCACCAGCTACCCACCACCCACCGTCACCACTTTCCACCACCGTCTTCCGCCGCCACTTGCCACCATTTGCCATTTCTCATTCTTTTTTATATTTTAAATTTTTTTAAGACATTTTGTCAATTACCAAACGTGTTTCTAGTTTATGTTTTTCTAAAAATAAACAAAAAATAAACAAAAACCAGTTTATAAAATTTTTGTAAATATAAACTGAAAACGTAAACGTTACCAAACACACTATTAGTAACTCTCCCAATTTTTAAACTGCCTTTAAAAAATAATAATTAATTATATTTTTTAATAATATTTAATAAAAAAAACGTAAATAATTCTCAGGGGAACTACAATAAATCCACCACCCCACAGACAAGTGCTCAATGAATTTGAACATATAATCTTTGAAAAAAAAAATGAGAAATTATAATAATAAAAAAAAAAGCCGTGGTGGCGGTCTGGAGTTCGAGTCCTAGTCGTTACCTTTCCAAACCGTTTGTTTCCCGAGAAATAGGCGCGAGAAACACAGAACATCATAGGTGGCTGTCTGCTCCTTTCTACGCCGCCTAAGCGCTCCAAGAACCTTCTCTCACTGAATTCTTCTAATCCATCTCTCCATTAAGGTACGATCCTCCCCTTTTATTTTCTTTCAAGACTCTCTACATGTATTTATCACCTAAACCAAATCTAGGGTTTTTTTTTCCCCCTTAAATTTCTTTTATTGATTGCTTCTTGGGTAAACAATTGAAACCCTAGGAGAACAATATCTATACATCTACATGCATATATATATATAACGAATTGTGGATCTATTATCTTATAGTTACTAACATAGAGAATAAAACCCAAAACTTTGGTTAAATTGGTGTGATTTGATTTTGGTTCTGTTTTCCATGTGGGCAGCTTCTTCTTTAGGGTAAATTCAGACTTGACTATCCCTAATGGGTGTCTACTAAGATTTGTCTTAACAATTGAAGCAGGAAGGTAATTAAATAGAAATAATGGTGGCTTCTTCTTCGGCATCTACATCACTGAAGGAATATCTGAAAAGATATGAAAATAATAATGAAGAGGAGAAGAAAAAGAAGAAGAAAAAGAAGAAAACTAGACTTGATGCAACGGGGGTTGTTGTTGTTGATGAAGACCCTGTTTGGCAAAAACCAGTAAAGCTTGAAGAAGATGATGATTCAGCAGGTGAGTAATCGATGTTCGATACAGTTACAATATCATATAGTTATTATCCATTTACTGTATTTCAGCTTGATTGAGTTAATTAAAATTTGAGGACTCTTCTATAGATGAAGAGAAACCCCTGGTTGATGAAGATATTGAAGTCAAGCGGATGAAGAGACTAGAGGAGCTTAGGTCCAGACGCCCATATGGTGCCATTTCTGAGGATGGAAGTGGTTGGATTTCAGTCTCTGATACTCCTACGCCGTTGGATTCAAACAACCAAAATTCTGATATATCTCCACCTCGTAAACGTAGGGTTCGGAATGACACACCTTCACCAGAACCTGAACTGAAGTCTTCAGTGGGTCACAGAGAAGTTACTGATTTGTCGCCACCACGGCAGTCGCGGAGGGGTTACCACAATCCATCGCCAGAATCTGAAGCAAAAGCATTACATCCTTCTGGCCCTGATCATAAACATCTGAAATCCAGCGACCAAAATCCTGATATTTCCCCTCCTCGTAAGCGGAGGCCTAGGTATGACACACCTTCACCAGAACCCAATCTCAGACCATTGGAGTCTGGCAGAGAGGTTGCTGATTTGTCGCAGCCACGTAAGCAACAACATCGTCATTATACTCCATCACCAGAACCTGAAACAAAGCAATTACTTTCTTCTGTTCCAGATCCTGATTTTTCCCCTCCTCGCCGGCACCGTCCTCAAAAGTCAGCATATGAAGGAAAGAACTCAGAGATATCTGACTTGCCTGACATTTCCCCACCTCGACGAGTTCGACGCAGTTCTCTGTATCAAGATGATTCACATGCCTCTCCAGGGACGGATCTTTCACCTCCAAGGAAAAGCAGGATGGGTAGGCCTGGATCAAGTGACCTCTCCCCTCGACAATCAACTCTCCGTTCAAATGCTATTGATGTTTCACGCGTATCTTCAGTATCAGATCTTTCCCCCCCAAGGAATACTCGAAAGGAACCATCATCCCTGAAAGAGCGGCCAAAAACTGGTTTGGTTTCTGGGAAAGATATCAAAGAAGAGATTACTAGAACTAAGAAAGATGATTGGGAGAGGTAACTGATTCTGTTATTTGGCTTTTTTTCTTTTTTTTTTCCTGCCTCTCCTGTTTAAGTTCTCCTTGCTGACATTTGACACACATGTTGGTCAATTGAATGGATAAGTATGTTTACATGAACTTATTGAGAGTAGATACATTACATGCATACCTAAAAAGAATTGCTCTTGGGCTTAGTTGGGTGAATGCTGCTGCCTAGGCCAAACTTTATTAAAATTTTGGGGTGAAAAATGATTTGTATTCTACAGCTTTAAAGCATCAGTTTACTTTTGGACAGTCTTGCTTTAAGATTGGAAGCAGCTGCTAAACATGTACAAGTGAAGAGGATTGCAAATTTTTCATATCCTTGACAAACAGACTTTTAAATGAAACCTTTCTCTTTGATGATTTGCTGTATTGGAGAATGACTTATATTATGTGCCTAAATGCTTATTACCTCATGAAATTCTTTTCAGGAAAAAAAGAACAGAATATTTCTTTGAATAACAAATTTCTGCTTGTCTTTTTCTGGCCTCGATAGTTCTCTTCCAAATCAATGAGATGGTAAATGTTTTTTTAATGTTGGTTGGGCCTTTTAATTCTTTCCAAGAAACCAATGCTTGGTGTCTCTAAGTTGTTCATTCATTGCCTTAATCAATAAAATTATGTTGCTTTTATGATAGTGAAGGAAATGAAATATGAATGAAGTGGTTTTTGCTCTCATGTGTTGCAGATTATGGTCGTCAGTTGATTAATTTCTTGTTCTAACTCAATTATATGCATTATCATAGGTTTAAAGGTATGGATCCTTCTATAAGTGGTCGAGGTGCTGAACCTGTATATCGCGATAAAGCCACAGGTTATTGAGCAACAATGCCCTTTGTGATTCTTTGTTTGGCAACATATGCATGCTTTTATCTTGTTCTCACTTCATGCTTTTACAGGAGCACGCATGTCAAAGGATGAGTTAATGAAATTAACAAAAAAAGATGAAAAGCCCAAGGTACGGTGTTGACTTACTTTTATGTTTGGAATCTTCTTTAACGTTTTCTTTAAGTGGCATTTGTTCTTATTAGTTTTTTCATTACACTGTCATTAGTCCGAAGTTATATAGATCTGGTTCTTATGAATTACTTTGTTTTAGTCAAGGTTATTAAAATCGGGATCCTACGTCGGATCGTTGGAGGTGTTTATAGGATCAGATCGTAGAATCAGATCGAGGATTATAAGATCCTACCGAAAAAGACAAATTACATAATAATTTAATTTAAATAAATATTTCTTAAAAAGTATACACAAAATGAGTCTATATTCTATTAAAAAGAAGTGAAGAGATTGTGAAAAATATGATAATCCATGTAAAATGTACATATTTTGTATTTCATCAAAAAAGAAGGTGAAGAAGAATTCTATAACAAAATACTTTACAATCTACAATAATGCATAAAAAATGAAGAAAAAATATTTAGCAAAGTTGGATATAAAAATAGATTAAGAACTCAGAAGAGTAGCTTAACCGAATGATAAGGTTTGTAGTTAGCATCCCTGGTGGAGTGGATTCGAGTTACAAACATAATTTCTCAAAAAATTGGGATAAAGTTGCAATCATCTTACCCTCCTTAGACTCTGTTAAAGCTAAGTTTGTTTTTCTGACTAGTTAATTTTCTTAAATTATAGTAATATTTGAATGTTTGTTTCCTAGTTTGATCTTAGTCTATTTGATTCAATACTACTTGATTTTTATTATTTATTTTGACCACATAAATTGGTATTTAGATAACAAACATAAAATTTACAATAAAATATGTTATACAATACAAAACAAGGCTTGTAAATTGGATTGGATAGGATAGGATCGGATTCGGATTCGGATCGGGATTCCACGATCCTATAAGATCCCATTACCAGGATCGAAGGATCCTACCTATAAGGAATTTTTTACGCGATTCGGATTGATTGTACTCAAATGGATCATAAGATCGTAGGATCGCAAGATCCGGATCGGGATTCTGATAACCATGGTTTTAGTTTTAGGTAACAAATAAAAAACTTGTTATGATCAATTTGAAGCTTGAGCCCTTGTGTGCATGAAGCTCTGGAGGGATATAATAATAGAATATAAATTTAAGGCATTATTACTGATAAAAATATATATAAATTTAACATATTACAGCTTCTTTTAAATCCTTAAAAAGGTTTGGAAGAAGTGAATCAATCCATGAGGCAATAGTTATAAGACCTGCTGTATTCTTACCATAATGCAATGTGATACAACAGTTGAGACTTGCATCTGTGCTCAGAATGTGACCTGGTAAAAGCCCATTAAACTTAAGGAGGTGGCTTTAATAGGTAGTTTGAAGGCTTGAGAGTACCATACTCTCTAGTTTCCATTTGTTATGCATAATTAAAAGCATTATTACATGCTGAAAATTTTGTCATTTGAGTTTTGATAATTGTTCATTATGTTCTTTATCAGGAGATAAAACTGGAATGGGGTAAAGGTTTGGCTCAAAAGCGGGAAGCCGAAACAAAGCTGCTGGAATTAGAACTTGAGAAGGAAAAACCATTTGCACGGACAAGGTAAAATTGATGTACAAGAGCAATGTGAATTTATTTCTTTTGCTTCTAATAATTATAAGTGTTTGTTTTGATTTTCATACTATATATATTGCTGCACTCTCTTGAGCTAACATTTGGCATTGGAAAAAAGGGGAGGATACTTGCATTTAGTTATTTGTCTAGTGTTTGATACAGCACTAGGCACAACTTGTGTGTCAATGTGTCGGTACTCACCAACTATTTGGTCCTCTCCCTTTGTGGCAAATAAAATTCAATTTATGCTATTATGATATAATATTCATTGGTAGTAGGTTCAGTCGTGTGACTTTAGCGTGGTAGGAAGCTGTTACCAGAGTTTTTGTCTTTCCAAAAAAATGAGAGTATTGGGAGTTATCCTCAGAATTGAGGATTGAACAGAAGGTAATCATTATCCAGGTTGACGAGAGATCTAGAGGGAGTCTAGTGCAGATTATAGAGAGGAATCGACTACAAAGCTTCTCTCTGAAGATAGATTTGGGAGGTGTAAGTTGGGCTATGCAAGCTCTACAGCAGGTGGGGAAACTTTACAAAGGAGGCTCTTTCTTTAGCAAATACCATAGCAGTTCTGTTGTGTTTTGTTTACAGAAGTATACCGATGGTAAGGGTGTTTTTGTTGAGTTGTCGAAATGGGAGGGAGGCGTCAAGAAGAGCAATATTATCATTCCGGCAGGGAATAATGGTAATGGGTGGATGGATACAGCTACCATGCTTCGTAAGATCATTTGCAATGAACCCAAGAGGAAAACTATAGGTATGGGTGACGGGGTTACAGAAAGTGTTCAGAGCAAGGGGACAAAGGAAAAGACTTGGGAAAGGAATACAGGGGTGAACAGAGGGAGAAAGTTTGTTGATTTGTTCACTGAGAATCGAATGGGTAATTTAGGGGTTGATATGGAGCGGGTGGTAGTCTGTGTAAGGTGTGATTTCTCAAGCAGTTGGGCGCAAATTGAAAAGGAGTTGAGCAAATATTTAAAGAAGTTTATTGCACTTCGGCCATTTCAAGTCAATAGAGCTCTGTTCTGGGTAAGTAATAGTGAGGAAGCAAATTTTATTGGAAACATGGGATTGAGGTTCTTTAACAGAGGTGTGGTGATCAGTTTGGAGAAGTGGTTAGAGGTGAGGCATGTTAAACCGGAGGTGATTGTCTCTTATGGAGGGTGGATAGCAGTGTGTGACTTGCCATTTACCCTTTGGAATGAAAAGGTATTCCAGTACATCGGTCAAAGGTGTGGTGGTTTGTTAGAAGTGGATAGAAGAACGGTCTCGTTGGAAAATCTATTTGAAGTAAGATTGAAAATCAAAGGTTTTGATTGTGGTTTTCTGCCAGCTTGTATGGAGATCAAGGAGGGAGATTGATCTTCCATGGTGCGTCTTAAGTCTTTGTCCAAGTTAGTGTGACGGAAGGGGGAAGTTTGGCCAACGATCTTCTGGCAACAGTCTTCTGGCGAATCTTTCGCCAGCGACAAGGAAGACGAAGGGAAAGGACAGCCAGGGGGGACACGTGGCGACTTCGAAGGGGAAAATCGAAGGGGTGTAGTAGTCGAAGGGGCTGGAGTTAGTTCCCATGCGATGGCTGAAATGGAGGGTAGATCAAGGGATAAGGGCCTTTGGGAGGCTTCAGCTGGGCCAATGGGGCGTAGTGGGCCAACATTTATTTTAGGCCCAAGTGATCTTTATGAGAAGGGCCAGAGTGTTATGAATCAACGGCCCAGGTTGTATTCTCCAAGAGCTGGGCCATTTTGTAAAAAGCAAATGGGTTGTAATGTTGGGCCTCAAAGTGTGGATGTGGTCTATGCAACTGATTTGGGTCTAGTGGGACAATTGAAAGGGGCTTATGGGTCGGAAGAGAGGATCAGTGATGCAGTTCGACCCGATTTGCTTGTAGAGGAGAAACGATCAATGGGGGAGGAGGAGGCTCAGCATCAGCAGTCGTCTGGGGTGCGAGAGGCTGAGGATGTGGATCGCGAGATGAATTCTTCAAGGACTAATCAGTTTCGACTAACGAGGGGACGAGATTCAGCTAGGATTAGCCGATGTCGTGAATGGATCTGTCGAGGACCTACAAAAAACAAAGAGGAATATGGAGGAGGTGAAGGATGTTGATTTGATGAGTTGCAAGGTTGATGATGGGTGTTTCGAGCCTAACGAAATGTTGCAAGCTTTGAAAATGTATGGGTCTGAGACGAGCTCAGAGTTTGTCTTTGATTCAGAAGGCGATGGAGGTGATCAAGAAGAGTATGATTTTCAGTTGTGTAATCTCTTTAAGGAACAAGGCACTGTTGAGAAGGAGGAGGCCGAGGATGCCTCTGAAGCAATGGATCATGTCAGTGACACTATTATCCAAGATCTTACAGCTCCAGCATCTGAGAGGGGTAACATTGCTAGTCAAATTTTTTCTTCTCTTGGGAATGGGGTAGGAGGGTCTTAGAGTCAGGGTCTTGATGGTTTTGTTAGGGGAATGGATGATCAAGGAGTCTTGCCGGATATTTCCAGAGCCATGATGTCTGGCTCTACTATTAATCATGTGTCCTATAATGCTAACATTCCTGTAGGCCAAGTAAATGATGCTCAAGTGGGAGATTCTGTTAATTATATGCCCAGGAGAAGCTGTGTTTTTAGTGGAGTGAGGGATAGTGAGGTTGAAACTGAGTATTGGTTGATGGAGTTAAGCAAGTATGCATCGTGTCCTATTGAGGAAAATGAAGTATCTCTTTTCAGGCATTTGCTTCAAGTTATGGGGCTGTCGTTAGTAAGGTTAAATGGGAGGAAGGGGGTTAGTGGAGAGGAACTTAGTGTCTCCAGGAGGGAGTGTGTTAGAAAGAGAGGGGCTTCGGTTAGAAGGGGGGCTAGGGAGTTAAGGAACTTGGTGAGTACAACCAATTATGATAGGAGACGTGAGGAGGTTAGGGGTGGCAATGTTTCTCAATGAAGATTTTTAGTTGGAATGTAAGGGGTTTGGGCTCCCGAAAGAAGAGGAGGGTCATAAGGGATTTTTTGAAGAAGCATCAACCTGATATAGTCATTTTTTAGGAAACTAAAGTGGAAGTTTGTGATAGGAATTTCATTAAAAGTGTTTGGAGAGTTAGGCATAAAAAGTGGACTTTTGTACCATCAGTGGGATGGTCTGGAGGTCTTTTATGTATTTGGGATGAGAGGGTGGTTTTTGAGTGTGACTCATTAGTTGGAGAGTTTTCATTATTTGTAGGTTCAGGAATCTAGATAATAGTGAGTGGTGGTTGTCAGGTGTATATGGCCCAAATTGCCCCGCTAAGAAACAGGCTTTGTGGGAGGAGTTAGGTGGGTTATATGGATTATGCTATTCCAATTGGTGTTTACGGGGGGATTTCAATGTGGTTAGGAAGATTTCAGAGAAGCTTACTTATTGGGGGTAGAATCAATAAGAGTATGAGAGATTTTGATAGGTTCATTAGAGGTTGTGAGTTGGTGGATCCTCCTTTATTTAATGCAAGATTCACATGGTCTAATCTTAGGGAAAGCAGGGTACATTCTAGATTGGATAGATTTTTATTTTCTTTGGGTTGGGAGGGGGTTTTCCCCAATGTGAGACAGGAGGTGTTTCCAAGATTGGTGTCTAATCATTGTCCCATAATGATCAAGAGTTGTCCTTTTAGGTGGGGTCCGGCCCCATTTAGGTTTGAGAATATGTGGTTGGATCATCATTTATTTAAGGAGAACTTTGCGGGGTGATGGAATAATGCTAGATGTCACGGGTAGGAGGGTTTTAAATTCATGAGAAAGTTGAAGGTCATTAAAGAGCAAGTGAAGCTTTGGAATAGGGAGGTGTTTGGAAATTTAGAATCATCTAAACTTCAAGTTATTGGTAGAATGGAGGAGATAGATTCTTTGGAAATGCAGGGGAATGAGGTCGAGGATTTGAGGGGAGAGAGGAGGGAGCTAGGCGTGAAGTTGGAAGAGTTGACTTTTAGAGAGCAGATTTTTTGGGCACAAAAAGCAAGGGTGAGGTGGTTAAAGGAGGGGGATGTTAGTTCAAAATTCTTTCATGGGGTTGCGGATGGCAAAAGGAAGAAAAAGCTCATTAAGAGATTGGAAGTAAGGCCAGGGGTAGTGGTGGACTCAGAGGAGCAAATAGTCCAAGGGATTTTGGATTTTTACTCAAAATTGTTTTCAAAGGATGAGATAGTAAGGCCTGGGTTAGAAGGGATTGAGTGGAGGCCTATTGATTAGGAAAGTGCCATCTGGTTAGAGAGGCCTTTTGAGGAAATGGAGATTAAGGATGCAGTTTTTGAGTGGGAGAGGGACTAGGCTCCAGGTCCCGACGGGTTTTCATTGGCAGTTTTTCAAGATTGTTGGGAGGTGGTAAAGGGGGATTTGGTGAAGGTTTTCATGGAATTTTATGAGTCAGGGGTGGTTAATTTATGTGCTAATGTCACATTTATTTGTTTGATTCCCAAGAGAGATAGGGCCATCCGAATTGGTGATTTTAGACCAATTAGTTTGGTAACATCACTCTACAAGATTTTGGGGAAGGTTTTGTCAAAAAGGTTGAGGGCTTCTTTAGGGGATACAATCTCTTCGACACAAGGGGCTTTCATGCACGGTAGATAGATTGTAGATGTGGTGCTCATGGCGAATGAGGTGGTTGAGGAGTGTAGAAAGTTTGGAAAGAGAGGTCTTGTATTTAAGGCAGATTTTGAGAAAGCATATGATCATGTAGATTGGCATTTTTTGGATTTTGTGATGGCTAGGAAAGGGTATAGTGAGAGATAGAGGTCCTGGATAAGGGGATGTTTAGCGTCTTGCAATATGTCGGTGATAGTCAATGGTAAACCGGGGCAGACTTTTAAGGCATCTCGAGGGTTGAGACAGGGAGATCCTTGGTGGATAGGGCTAAAGGTTGGTCTGTTTGAAGGCTTACAGGTTGGCAGAGGTAAGATTAGTGTGACACATTTGCAGTTTGCGGATGACACTATTTTCTTCTCTGAAGGGGATGAGAGCCAAATGGTGAATCTTTTTTCGGTGGTTAGGCTTTTGGGGGTGCTCTCTAGTCTCAGGGTAAATTTAGAGAAGAGTAGGGTTGCAGGAATTAATGTTGATTCAAGTTTGATTTAGAGAGTGGCTTAGTTACTTAGGTGTGGTATAGAGACATTTCCGATGAAGTGTTTGGGGCTTCTGCTGGGAGGTAACCCAAGGGGTGAAGTGTTTTGGAATCTGGTTGTGGAAAAGATAGGCAAAAGGTTAGAAGGGTGGAGTAGGGCTTTACTATCACGTGTGGGTAGGTACACTCTGGTTAAGACAGTGCTAAGTGGAATTCCAATTTATTTCATGTCTATGTTTAAGGTTCCAGTCAAGGTAGCAAAATCTATTGAAAAATTAATGAGGGATTTTCTATGGAAAGGGAAAGATGAGGGTAGGAAAGATCATTTGGTGAATTGGGAAACGATGTTCTTATCTAAGGAGAAGGGGGGTTTGGCCATTGGTAATATAGTGGCTAGAAACATGGCTCTGCTGAGCAAGTGGTTTTGGCGATTTCCCAATGAGTGTGGTTCATTATGGCATGCGGTTATTAAAAGTAAATACGGGATTCAAGTTAATGGTAGGGACTCTCAGGTGGTCTCGAGGGGTAGCGGTCGTGCTCCTTTGGAAGTCCATTTCTCAGATTTATCCAGTTTGGTCCCGATTCATTTCTATGAGGGTGGGTAATGGGAAAATGGTCAAATTTTGGGAGGATGTTTGGGTGGGTTCGATGTCCTTGGCTGAGTCATATCCACTTCTGTATGGTGTTTCTCAATCTCATAATTGTTTTGTTGCATCTGTGGCAGGTTCTTTGGTGGTTCCTTTATCTTGGAATTTTAATTTCCATCAGAATCTTCATGACAGGGAAGTTCTGGAATTGATTTCTCTTTTGTCAAGGCTCGAAAATGTTTCTCTGTCTCCAATGTTGAAGGATAGGTTGGTTTGGAATATTCATTCGTCATAGTCTTTTACTTGTAAGTCCTTTCTTGATAAAATCATTGATAATTCTCATGTCCCTCAGTTTCCATTTCATAACAAGATTTGGAAGGCGTGTGCTCCTCTCAAGGTGAAAGTGTTCATGTGGATTTTGGTTCATGGGGGCACTCTGACTAATGATTCATTGCAAAAGAGGAGACCTTCGCGGTATCTTAATCCTCAATGTTGCATCATGTGTTGTAGAAATGGAGAATGTTTGGATCATCTCTTTTTGCATTGCTCGGTGGCTAGGTGTTTATGGCTCAGGGTGTTTGCATTGGGTAGTGTGATGTGGGTGGCCCCAAAAGGATGTGCTCAAATGTTATTATTTGATTTTCATGTTTTTGGAAAATCGAAGAGAGCTAAAGTACTGTAGAGTGGTGTAGTCTTTGCAATTTTCTGGGTTGTTTGGTTGGAAAGAAATGCTCGGATTTCGAAGGAGTGGCCCGGGATATGGATTACTTATGGGATAGGGTGAGATACTTGGCGTCTTTTTGGGCCTCGACGAGCACAGTATTCCGGGGGATTCCGCTTTTTTTGCTTGCTTCAGATTGGGTGTCAGTTTGTTCTATGTAGAAGTTTTTGAGTTTGTTATTTTTTTATTTTTGTATTTTCTTTTTCTCTTTTTGGTTTTTCCATTTCTGCTGTAAGAGGATATCTTATCCGCTTTTTTCTTGGCCTTGAAACTTAATAAATCTTTGTTTGTTGCTAATCAAAAAAAAAAAAAAAGTAGGTTCAGTCGTGTGTGTGCGTAATAAGAGTTATGCAGTGAAGTTTAAGTTACTATAAGGATGCAGTGGTGTTCGTGCCCTTTGTTGTTCCTTTATGAAGAATGCTATTTATAAGGGAATCATAGGTCTGTTGACTTACTAGCTATGGAAACAAAATATTAAGGGGAAGGGAAGGAGTAAAAAGAAGGTAACTCGTGATGCTTCATATCTGTGACTGTGATGGCTTTTTATGCATGTTTTGTTTGAAGTAATAGTTAGTAATTATTTTCTAGCGAGGGGTTCTCGTATGATACTTCATTGCTACGCCCTCATGATCTGAGTTTGATATATATGACTTCTCAGGTGATGTAAAGCACTTCATACACATATCATTCAATCTTTGGTTTTGATTTCGTTTGTTGACTATGGAGCATCTAATGTCAGGTTGCTTGATCTGATGCATTTTTATGTCTTCTGTCTGTCAAATCCCTAGAAAATGATGGCTTCTTTTCAATTACCTTCTTATGTGTACACATCCTTTGTATTGCAGAGATGATCCAGAACTTGACAGAATGTTTAAGGAGAGAGTTAGATGGGGTGATCCTATGGCACATTTGGTGAAGGTAACTAGTGACTTGTCCGTAGACTCTAGTTTGCTGAAATGACAAATTTTGTATTGATTTTTGAATTGTTCCCCAATGTTTCAGAAAAAGTATCCTGAGCATGTTCTATCAGACCTAGGAGATGACGATAAGATGAAAGAATCAGGGTTTATAGTCCCTCAAGACATTCCTAGTCACAGCTGGTTAAAAAGAGGATTAGATGCTGCACCAAACCGGTATGGTATCAGACCAGGGAGACACTGGGATGGGGTCGATCGTAGTAATGGTTTGTTTACTTGCACCTCTTCTCAAGTTAAATGTATTTTTTCCCCCAAAATGATTTCAGCTTATATTTTACGCTCCGTTTGTTTTGGTGCAAGATGTTTTCCAAAAACGTTTTTCTGTAGAAAAAGTTTTCCTGCCTTGGTTGCAACCTTGAAACCTAGTGATTGCATTAGTGGTGGTGGTGGGATGGTGGTGGTAATAGTGTGGTTAGATTGGTAAGATTTTGGTTTGGAAAACTCTTTCTACCTTTCAAAAGTGAAAATCATTTTTCGCCCTAATAAGCTTTTTTTCCGTTAGCCACGGAAAACGTTTTCTATTGAATTTTGTTTTCTGTTGTACCAAATGCCAGAAAATGAGAAAAGCATTTTCCAGATTTCCATTGAAACAAACGGAGCATTATTTTATTTTGTTTGGCGTGAGCTGATTCTCATCATTCTTTATTGAAATTAGAATAGTTAAAGAAATTATGAACTATATGTACTTGTATTGTATTTCTATTTGTCAAAATTATTTGACCTCTGTTGTTCTGCGCTTTGTAGGGTTTGAAAAGGAAATGTTTAAAAGGACGAATGAGAAACAGGCTACGGAAAGAGAAGCGTATCTTTGGTCTGTCTCAGATATGTGAAGTGTACACCAAAGAAGACGACACAAACTTTGTTCTAGTGCTTAGAAAGTGCAAGGAGGGTTTTGTCCGAGCTTCCTATATCTCTCTTATTGGGTAATTTTCAAATTGTCTGTGGAAGATTAGTTTTGAGAATCGAATAATTTAGCTATGTTGTTGCCATCTCTTTTTGTATTAGCAAGTCCGAAGTGAAAACAATTGTGAGGATCACAGCCTGATTATCTGAAATTAACTTTCCGTTTTGGATTTTTTTTTTTTTTTGTTTGGTGTCTTATTTTCTGTTTTTTACCTTGTCCTGGAAATAATTGGATTCTGCATGTTTGCAATATGTAATCTGAATGAATAGTCCTTTTGAAGAGCTAAGGTCGAATTAAAAACAATGAAGATAGTTGATTTGCTTGTGAAGAGCCATGTAACTGATTAGCAGCAGAGGATCTCTTCTCTGTCTCTCTCTCACACACACACACATTATTCATCATAATATCAGAGTTCTCATCCAGCCTTTCAAATAAATTTTCAATTTTTATTCATTTATTTATTTATTTTTTTAGTTACAGTAATCACTTGTGATGGCCATCTGTTGAAACATGGTTTTGGCTTTGGAACGAAGTATTTTTGAGGAAGACTGCATAGAAGCATTTTTATTTTTGCTTGATAAAAAAGGATAAGGGACGATCAACTGTAGGAATCCTCCTTAGCTTGACCAAAGGAGTCTCTCTCTTATGTGCTAGGAGCTGGACATGAGGGGTCTAGATGGTACAGCAAAAAGGGACTGCACACGGAAAACCACTAGCGCTTTTTTAAGATGGATTTGATTCTCTTGATTTTATAGCCCTGCCAATATCTTAGATTTAGTGAGTGGAAGCAGAGACCAGAGGTAGATGAGAATCACATCACCTCCTATGGAGACTTGAATCTAGAGTAAGCATTTTATTGCGAGGTTGTTTGGGATGTTTACAAAAATTAAACTTTTTGATTGAAAAAAATCTACTTGTCATCAACTTAAAAAGTTCAATAAGAAAACTCCACTTTTCCACCGGCAAAAACAACCTTTCTAACAATTTTTCAAACATATGAACTTTTTAAACTTCGAGTAAAGTTTTTCAAAAAAAAAACTTAAAAAAATAGCCAATTCAATTTTGTAGGTGATGTTTAGATATAAATTTCTAAGCCTTCGTTTGGAAAAAGCTAAAATAGTCTGGCTTTTTTGTTATTTTAGCCTCGTTTGGTTTTTGTTTTTGGTTTTTTTTTAATTTTTGTGAGAGAAAAAAGTGTAATAATTATGGTTTGGATGTGATATTTTGTCTTGTTGACTTATGTAGCCAATTTTGTCTTTTTTTGGTTAGAAAGCCAAAGCCAAACATAGCTTTAAGTAATTTTTTTATTATTTATTTTTTATCACATTTTTAAAACTTTTTTGAAAAATTTTACCCCACTAGACATATAAAAAATTAAAAAAAATAATATATATATATATATAAATATAATTCACCCTACCGTTGAATGTATTTATTTACAATTTTATTGTCTTCATTTTAATAACTTTGTATTTTTTTATAATAACATTGAAAAATTAAGCTTTCATTGAAAAAATTGAAACATAAAAAATACTAAAAATTACATGCAACAATATTACATTACAAAATAAAAATTATATTGAAATATAAATGACATTGCAAAATGAAAAGTACATTCTCCACCAATTATTCATCAAGAGGCAGGAAAAAATACTTTGCTTGGTTAGAGTTTTCTAAAAATACTTTTCAAAAAATTTTATTTTTTTGTTTTCCGTATTTTTTTGTTTTTATTGATTTTTTTAAAAATATTTTAAGCAATTTTTAAAATTTTTAGACATACCTAACATAAATATACCTAAAAGGTAAAAAATTGTGAAAAAAACCTTTTAAAAATTCACTAAATACCAAAAATACAAAAAAAAATATGAGAATTCAGTACATTTTTTGTATTTTTACGTATTTATTAATTTTTTGAAATATTTTTTCACAATTTTTTTTACTTTTTAGATACATCTAAGTAAGGTGCATCTAAAAAAGTAAAAAATAAAATAAAATTTTAAAATATCCACTAAAAACAAAAAAAACACAAAAACCAAAAAACTCAGTTTTCAAAAAACTTAATCCAAAATACTCAAACCAAACACACACTGAATAATTTGGGTTGTTCACATGTGTGGATCACTTTGCAAAAATCTTATTTTTGCACATTATATAATAAGCTTTCGTTTGAGGGTCCATATTAGAAATGTCCATAGTCATTGTTCTTTTTTTATCTCAAGTTCTTTGATCTTCTATAATGCTTGAACCTTTTTTTCTTCTCTTTCAACTTTTCTCATTTCTTTCTCAGAAAGTTGTTGGTTAAATGTCTCCAACAAATTGTTAAATTTGTGAACTTCAACTTCAATGACTAGACTTTTTCAAAGTAATTCTTTCGCAAATTTCCTACCTATAGGCCTTTACTTATTGTAGAGACACTACCCTTACCAATTAGATTATTACCAGCACTTGGATTGTTACTAACACTTGTACTGTTATCGTCTTCAAAAGAAATGCAGTTATTCATAGCGGATTCAGGGAGTGAATCGATAAATGGTGTATTTATCCTTTCACTATATTCATAGGAGTTACATTTTATCACCTGATATTGTTTTGCAAGACTAGTTAACAATGTTCAAAAGCAAAATATTTGTTCTCATCTTAATGGTATAAAAGTTTTGCTTGAAACATCTATATCAATAAAAGGTTAAATTAATTAATTAGTTTATTTTTATATGAGGCAAAAAAAAAAAAAAAAAAAAAAAAAAAAAAAAAAAAACTAAGATAATAAATAAAGATGAAATTTACTATATAATAATATCTACCACTACTATTATATAAATATATTATCTATAATTAACTATTACTTATATATAAATAAATTTAACTATTATTTACATTTATAATATTTAAATATATAAATAACATATTTGTCTTATTTTTTATACATATTTATCAAAGACACCATTCCACCGTCAAGACTCCAGAATGGGAAAATTCTACCACACATTAAAGAGATTTTCATGTATGGTACATGAAAAAATATGGACTATAAGATTTAGATAAGATAAATGTTAGCCCTTACATGAATAGATAGTAAAACTAGGTGGAAAAAGTAAGGTGATTTTTCAAAAAGTAAGGTGGTTTTTTCAAAAGTTCAATAATTTTGGTTAATTTTGAGATTAAAAAAATGATGCTAACTTACAATTTGCTATAAACATACTTATTATTTGGTATTCACTCATTTACTATTTGTTATCAATAAACTTGCTACTTAAAATATTACCTGCTAAACAAATTATCTTCAATTCTTAAAAAGTGTGTCCTCTTTTACATTTTAAATTAATTTTAAATATGTAAAACTAATGACAAATTATATTTAACAATTTTCTCTCTATATTTTGTCTTGTTATGATTTGTAAAAAGTAAAATATGATATGGAAATATCAATTTATCAAAATTTGTTAAATTTACTAATTTTTTAAAATAGTCATTATTGTTAAACATTAATTTAAACTTAATTTTAAAAACATTAATTTAAAATAGTTATTATTATTATTTTACATACAACACCTCAAAATAATAATTAATATTCAGGGCCTACTAGGTAACGTTTATATTTACTGTTTTTTATTTAAGTATAATTCCATTGATTATTAACTTAAGTCAATTGAAATTGGTGTCTTATTGATTGATAAGTCTTGTTCAATTAAGTAGTACTCGTTTGATTGAGTAATAGGTAAAAACTCAATAAGTAATAACTAAAGTCTAATAGAGTAGTAAGTGAAAATTGAAATATTTTATGGAGCAATAACTTCTTGTATGGTAGAACTCTCCGTAAATGGAATATCTCTGGGAAACTCTACCTAGGAAGATCTCTTTTTTACAAATATATTTAGGAATATCTCTCATTTATCAACATTTATTACTAACAATAAATGAATGCATCTACAAAAATTATTATCCTTTACCTACTACAATATGAACAACATTTATTAAAAATAATAAATGAATACATCTAAATTAGTTAATTAAAAAAAAATAGAAAAGCTCCCAATTCATTGGCACACACTATGAACAACAGTGTTTCTCTATAATTTTTTTACAAAAGATAAGTGAAAGAGGTTGATTTTGATTTTCACAAATTCAATACATTCTCCGGGTATTCTAGAAAAATTTGGGGATTGAGGGAAAAAAAATCCCACCTCCAACCACATATTAAAAATCTAAAAAAATACCATACAAAACTAATAATAAAAAAACAATCAATATATATGATTTTTACCATATCCAAGATTTTCTAAAAATCAGAAGAAAAAAATCAATACACATATATCTATATATATATATATATATGAGGGGTGGGAATGCTCGAATTGACATAATGTTCCTAAGTAGGGAAGTGAGTTTAAATTCATCTTTGAAGTATTTTTAGTCCAACATTCAAACCAGCTCTATTAAACTATTATAACAAATATTTCCCTCAAAATATTGATTGCTCCACACGATTTTTTGTATCTTTAAAATGATCAAAGGATTCTCCACATCTATGAAGCACATGTATGAGTATAAATACTAGCATTAGTATATATATATTTTTAACACTGGTACTAGTATGATATGGATACGTCGATACAGTAAAATCCATAAAAAGTAGGGTACGGATACGGTTTGGTACACTTATAAAAAAATATTTATTTTTAATTTAGAGTAATACAAAAATTAATTAAATGATTTAATTTGTTAAGATCCAACCTATAATTAACATTTAATGCCAAAAGTAAAGGTATAAATCAAAATTAAATGTCAATATATTAAATAATTTACAAACTATAGTTTAATTTTAAAATCATATGCTAAGTATAAAACTAAAAATAAAAAAGAAATCTAGTGAAAGGATTTTTATTCCTTTAGTAGAGAAAAATATTATTTCAACTGAGGTATGGTACGACTTGGGTATATATTAGGTACGCCTGGGTACGCCAAAAACTAAGAAGAAAAAATTTAGATACGTGTTTCGTGTATCTGGTTCGTATATAGAAGTACCATACGCCGGTAAGTATCTGGTACAGGTGCAGCATATCAGATCTCCACATGTTGTCCTCTTGGAATCACCATGATTGGGGGAAATTTCTAGGTTGTCCTCTTGCATTCAAGTCTCATGCTAATATATTATTTATAGCCAAGGGTATTTATAATGTGAAGGCTGATTTTTTTTTTTTTCACCGTGCATAAGATTATTGAATACATAAGTTGCTTCCAACTCTGTACATTAAAAAGGCAAAAAAGAAAAAAAAAAGAAAAAAAAAAGGAAAATAAGAACAAAGTTAAGTATTATGCTTCTAATTTGAATAGCATGAATATTGATTACTGTTTCATACAAATCAAATGGTCAACATTTGTTCTTTTAAATAGAAAATAAACTTGATGCACATAACCAAAAAAATAAAGGAAAAACTTGACTCTTTGGGTGTTTTCTTAAACACCTCATTTCGTTCTAAAGCATGCAGAAAAGAACCACCACATCCTCCATATTATGTGTTAGCAATACACAGACATAAATGACAAAAAAAAGTTTTTCCCAAAAGTAATAATACTAATAATAAAAAGTAGCATGGTGCTGGTTGCACATACCAGTCCCAAAATAACCACTCTACTTTAGGGTGTTCACACATCAAATTAGTTCAAATTTAGAATAAATTAACAACTAAACCGATTTCTACGATTTGAGAAAAATTAAAACCGTAATTAAAAACTGAATCAAAATTGAACCATAAAAATTGGTTCGATTCAGTTTGATTTGATTCAATAATTTTGAAAATTTTATATAATAATAAATATAATATGTATTATGTTAGTAATCAAACTAAGTTGGTTAGACAGTTTAAAACAAACCAAACAAAATTGAAAAAGATCTAAAGATCAGAGGTCATGTGAAATATTTAAAAAATTGGAAAAAAATCATGATTATTGGTTTATTAGTAGTAGGATGCGGAGGATGTTTCAAGTTTCACAAGAGTCATTTGAAGGGGCTAAATTTACAATTTTAGGGATTGTTTAGGGTGTTCTAAATAAGTGTACTTTTTGTCTTTTTAGATTAAAAAGTTGAGGTTGAAAATATGAATGTTTGGGTTAACTTTTTGACTTTTTATGAAAAAATGTGTATTAAAAAATTGTATAAATTAATGTGTAGGGGAAAATTACTATTAGGAGTTGTGTGGCCGTAATTGTTGACTTTTGGTGAATAGTGATAACTTTTTAACTTTTTGAGTAACTTTTTGACTTTTTAACTTTTTTGAAACTTCCCAAACTTGGCCTTAATACAAGGAAAAAAATTATTATTGTTGTATGCTGAGAAACAAGTGGTTTCGAAAGACTAAAATTTTTAACTCTTTATGTAATCTTGTTATCAATGAGAAGCCAATTTACCCATCTACTTTTGTCTTTGATTTTGAACAAAAAAATCAGGAATCTTACATCTCCTGAGCTTTGGGTTTAATACATATCACTCTTTGACATTTGAAAAATTACACTAACCCCCTACCATTGTAATTATTTAGACAGAATGAAGATATTGAACTTATGCACTCTCTCTTTTCTTGCTTTACTTTATTTCTTTTTTTCTTTTCTTTTTTTCCTTTCCTTTCCTTTACTTTACTTTTTTTTTTAAATATAATTTTCTTTATTTTTCTAATAGGAGTTGTCTTTTATATAAGTAGGAAGTTTGTGAAATGAGACTATTGTGAGAATGTAATTTCCAGAACATCAGGAGATGAAATGTAATTAGACCAAATCTCAGAAGGTGTTAATGTAATTTATCCAAAAAAAAAAATTTAATAATTAGAAAGTAGAGAAACGCAAACAAATAAAGCCAACTTACCCATCTACTTTTATCTTTGGTTTGATCCCAAAAAAAAAAAAGGTTTAGAACGTGGAGAAACACAAAAAAAAATAAGCCAACTTACCCAAAAAAAAAAAAAAAAAGGAAAAAAAAAAAAGATTCAGAAAGCAGATAAACCCAAAAAAATAAAGCCAACTTACCTATGTACTTTTGTCTTTGATTTTCAACCAAAAAAAATAAAAAAAGAAACACTTTTCAGATGATTTGAAGTTGATATTCCCCAAACCCTGCTCAAGGGACAAAGCAAGCAGTTTAATGGAGCCAAAACTTCTACAAATACAGGTCCACAAGCACAAAATGCCCATTCTCTCTCTCCCCTCTCTCTCTCATATGTGCAAATTTTTTTTTTTTGTTGATATGCACATTCACTACTCATTATACTAGACTATGCAAATATGAAGCTTAATGAACAGCAGTTAGCGTCTCTATCAAGTCCAACAACCGTGAACGAGTCTAAAAATCAGAAGAAAAAAAAAAGTTTAGGAAACAAATGATTTTATGTAAGAATATCCATAAAGTGGCCCATATGCCACATGTCTGTTTTATTTATTTATTTATATTATATATATTTAATCAATTTAATGGGTAATGGATAACTGACGTATGTCCACTAACCCATATGGCTTGATAGTGAGAAGTTATAAAGAGTTATACTTGAATATCGGTCCAAGCCTATCTATATATATATCTGTGATAGCCATCAAACATAGACGTTGTTTTTGTGAATAGAATATGCTCCAAATTCAATTTCTTCCACTTTTCTCAAATGGTTTCTGTAAAAGTGTTCTGTGGATAGGTTTTGTTTATACATTCAAGATTTGATCATTTAAGAATAAAGATTCAAAAGCTTGAATATCATGATAAGAGATATTCTTCTTTTCAAATTAAAATTATTTTAATTCTTACAATTGGTATCAGAAGCTCATTTTGTTCTGTTGTTTAGCTTTACTGTATTTTTATGAAGGCCCAATACGTTATATATTTTCCTGGACATCTGTTCCGTTATGGTGTAGACATTGGCAATTTTATGCGTTTGTTCAATTGATTTTAATATATTATTATCTTTTATGCTTCCGCTGCGCATGTTGGTCCATTCTGATACACCACCATGAGCCCTTACACTTTGTTTTGTTTTCTCTTGTGAAGAGAATCTAAAACTTGCAGACCATTATAAGTTAAGTTATATGTATAGAGGATTGATAGTCTATTACTTAATGGTGAATTTTAGACCTATATAGTGACCATTATTATATAAGATTTGTAGTTTTACTTGCATATTTGTGTACTGTTTAAACGCTTTCGGATCAGTACCTGAAACTAGCGCCTTAGACCAACTTAGTATAAACATTTATTGTTTGGTTTCTCTTGTTAAAAAAAATAAATAAATAAATAAAATTCTGAAATTCGGTGGATTATTTTCTCACTATTAAAGATAAATTGTTGCTTAATGTATATTAATTAGAGGCACTAGAATTTATCTTGTTCTATAATAGTAGTGTTTACATAGATTTAGAAGTGTTCCTATTCTAAATTTGCTATGTTTTGGAAATCTACTGTATGTGATTAAGTGTGAGTTTTCATTTATTAACACACATTGGAGACCATTTTGTATCAAATCTAGAAATTTTCATGCTTTTATTTGGGTTTATTCAGTTAATTTTTAAAACATAAAAGACTTGAATTTATTTTTAGATTCTTATAAGGACATGATATTAAGAATATTTTGTTTATTATAGTTACATGTTTAAACAGTCAGTAAATTCTTTTGAATTTCATACCGTGAACTATTTTTAAAATTTTCATATTAATTGACATGCTCTCTAGTACAATGTATTATCATGTTACAGGTGTTAAGATTATTTATGCCATGAAAATTTATGTGAATTAAGAGCATGTGTGTTGGACTTATGGAATTTATTTTGGTCCAATTTTTAAGCCAAATCCAGTATAAGGTTGAATTACATGGGTTTTGGTCTTGGGATTTTCATGTGATATTATTTTGATTGCATGTATTATATATTATGTGCATTATAAAGTTATGTACTTGATTGTGACTATATTGATTTGCTCATATTAATAAATTATGCCATAATTAAAAAGATTTTATTCTGTTTTAAGATTAGCCATAGCATCTTAAAAACATAAAGATGTAGTGATCCTCAGTATTATGATCACATAAAGTTAAAAATTAATTTGGCATTTTTCATATTGCAATTATGTTTTATGAATGATTTCTCGGTCCCACAAGAAAGTAGTTATTTATAAAATTTAATTGGAATAAGATAATGGATTGGATATTAAAGGGATTGGACACTCTAAACCCACAGGTATGAGTTTTTCTTTTTCTTGAATATTTCGGAATCCATTAGTCTTATTATAAAGTAATAGCAAATCTAATA
This sequence comes from Camellia granthamiana, assembly GCA_036172215.1. Taxonomy (NCBI): domain Eukaryota; kingdom Viridiplantae; phylum Streptophyta; class Magnoliopsida; order Ericales; family Theaceae; genus Camellia; species Camellia granthamiana. Next base: position 36,622,828 of record CM069916.1, read on the forward strand.
AAGTTTAATGACCTCTACCCACAGGAATGTTTAGATTTGTTACTAAATTTAACATTTGTTGATTCAGACTATAGCTATTGTTTCAAAGTATTAATAATGTTCTTGGTAATTGTAGTGATTTCTGTATCTGTACTGTGTAATAAGTCTTCTCGTATTCCATTCTTGAACAGTGATAATTTTTCGGACTGGAATGACAAAATCCTTCTAACATTACGGTGCATGGACCTCGATCTGGCACTCCGTGTGGATGAACCTCCTAAACCTACGGACGTGAGTTCCGCTGCAGAAAAAAGTGCTTATGATAAGTGGGAGCGATCTAATCGCTTAAGCCTAATGCTCATAAAGTCACATATTACTGTAATAACCCCGACCTCCGATTAATGCTAATTCATGATTAATTATGCCTAGTAGTAATTTAGAAAGAATCCGGGATTAAATTGCATATGTATTGCTTTATCTTTGTGTTTTCTATCTGTTTGCCATAAAATGATCTGTTCATGTTTCGACTTTGAATTACGAATTGGAAGCCGTATCGGCGTTCGAATCAGAAATTGACTTGATCTATGTGCTAGTTAGGATTTATAGAATTTTATGGTAGGTTTAATTAAAATTCGGTTTGGAGCGATTAAATTAGATTAAATAATGCTAGATTAAACATAGATTAAGTGAATGCAAGTAATTACATTTTTGCCCCTTAGTGGGCCACTTTGTTCAATCTTGATTAGGAGCTTTTGATTCATATCTCAGCCCTTCTTCCTTAGACTCAAACCGTGAGAAAGAGAGAGAGTGAGAGAAACTTGGTTTCATCAAGAATTTGGCTTGGAAAGTGAGGATTTGTAGAAGAACTCACAATTGAGCTAGCACACCTTGAACTCAAGACTTAAGGTAGGAGATTCCCCTTTTAATTGTGAATTTAAGATTAATTCTTGCATGGTTCATGGAAGATTAGAGTTTAAGTCTAGAATTGGTTTAAGAGTTGGATTTGAGAGTGAATTCATGCATGCATGCACATATTCTTGGATTTTGGAGTTGATTCTTCATGAATTTCCACATGCATGTCCACATTTTTGTTATAGTCCATGAATTCACCCTATTCTTGAGTTTAATCTTACACTTGGTCATGTTTTAGAGCATTGGATTTAAAATGAACATTTGCATGTTAAGCTCTTGTTTTGTTCTTGAAGTTTTATTTGAAATTGTGTTTAATTGACTCACCTTTAGGCTTTGATTTTACAAATTGATCTTTGAAACATCTTATACTATGAGTTTACAAGTGTTTTCCAAAAAATAGGCCCAAGAGGTCGAGTTTTGGGGTGTAGAATGCTTGATTTGAGCTTGGGAGGCAAATCTGAAAATTCCAGAATTTGGCTTCCTCGCTCGAGCGAAGGATTCCACGCTCGAGTGACCATCGTTTGTTCAGAGCTCCGCTTGAGCGAAAGATTGATGGCTCGAGCGTAAATTGCAAGCTCTCAGGTTTTTGGTGCACGCAGACGCACGCTCGAGCGACGAGACCTACGCTCGAGCAAAGAGCTGTGTCTCACGCTCGAGCGAGCATCGAGCGTAAAATTTCAACAACCAGTACTTTTGCATTTTTACAGACCGCTCGAGCGAAGGAGTCTACGCTCGAGCGACCCCTCTGTTTTGATAAGCTCGCTCGAGTGAAAGAAGCCACGCTCGAGTGAAACCCCTGTTTTCAGTAAGTTTTGAAAAAAATATTTTCCAAGGCATCTTTGCATTCTCATTCCATTCTAGGCATTCCTAGACCATGTTTAAGACTCTATAGTGAGGTTTTAAGGGTAGGAACACACTAAGAACCAACGACATAAGTTTTGTGCAATTAGAATGTGTGTTTCAAGTGTGTGTCCGTTATGTGTTATGTAGGTCATGTGCCGCGTGTCGTGTGATCAATCTGCTCCGTCTGTCTGTTTCAAGGCCAACTGTGAGTAATAATTTAGTAAAGTTATGTTCAACTGTATCTATTTTCTGTGTGATAAAACAAGATCTGTTTTCCGAAATGATATGTTCTGTACAATGAATGATTGTTCAATTTCTGATATGTATTCGTAACATCCTTAGCATCATGTGATATCTGTTAGCTGTTACCCAGTATCGGAGGTTCCTTTATGGAACTTATTTCTGTCTGCACTCTGTTACCCGTACCGGAGGCCCTGTCACCGGGGCTCAGCTTCTGTTCTGTTGCCCGGATCCGGAGGTTCCTTTATGGAACTGGTTATTTGTAACCTCACGTATATACGTTCTGTTCTGTTCTGTTCTGTTAGTACTAATGGATGTATCACGTAAACTTAATCATGACTTCTGATTTCTGTCTGTATATGATTTGGACAAATGATGAATTTGATACAAATCTGAATTATGATTTCTGAATCTGTACGAACTCATTCATTGAAACCCTTTACTTTATTATTATTCACTGGGCTTTCGCTCACAGTTTATATTATGTATGTAGGTGAGTCGGCACATGACCAGGGCCAGAGTTGACGGCCTTCTGTTCTGTTTTTGTCAACCAACTATTGTGCCTCCCGAGGAGGTTCCGAACGAAGCCTAATGCCATGGCTGTTTTTTTTGTATTCATGCTAGTCTTTGTGTATGCTCTGTAAAGTCAAGTCTTGGGAAGTACATTCTGTAAATACCTTGTAAATATTGTGTATCTGGGCTGGCATGTTTATGTATATATAAATAAGTTTTGAAATGTTCTGTCTCATGTACGTTATCACAGCTCATTGGACCTTGTCTATTTTGTATTATTGCTTCCGCAGCCCCTTATTATTTGCTAATCTGTTCAGGGCCTTTGGTAATCCACGGATTACTGGCCGGTTACGGTGCTAAACCTACAGGGGCAGGTTTGGGTCGTGACAATTACCCAAAGCATTAGGGACTCAATCCCACCATCTGATAAGGTTAAGAACTACATGAGGGCTATTGAAGAGCAATTTGTTAGTTCTGACAAAGCACTGGCAAGCACCCTAATGAACAAACTATCAGGTTTGAAACATAATAATTCTAGGAGTGTGCGTGAGCACATTGTGGAAATGAGGGACATTGCAGCTCGTCTTAAGTCCTTAAAGATTGAGATTTCTGAGTCATTCCTTGTCAATTTCATACTCAATTCTCTTCTTGTGGAATACGAAGCATTCCAAATTTCTTACAACACACAAAAGGAAAAATGGTCTATCAATAAACTTTTGACCATGTGTGTTCAAGAGAAGGAGGAGATTGAAGCATGGAAAAATGGAAAATGCTCATTTAGTAACACATAAAAGAGGGCAATGGAAAAAAGGCAAAGGTGATCAGAAATGGAAGAAACTTGGTAAAGTGCCATTTAAAAATCATGGCAATAAGGATGCATGCTTCTTCTGTAAGAAAAAGGGTCACATGAAGAAAGATTGCCCCAAGTATAAGAAATGGCTTGAGAAGAAAGGTAATCTCATATCTCTTGTGTGTTATGAATCTAATTTCGTTAATACTCATCAATATGATTGGTGGATTGATTCGAGTTCTACAACTCATATTGCTAATACCATGCAAGGCTTCCTCTGCCTAAGGAAACCAACGGGAAGTGAACAAGGCATCTATTCAGGCAATGGGCTGTGTTCCCACGTCGAAGCTGTGGGAACTTTCAGACTTGTTTTAAAGAGTGGCTTTGTTTTGGATCTTGAAAACACTTTTTACATTCCATCTTTTTCTAAAAATTTAATTTCTATTTCTAGACTAGTACTGTTTGGATTTGAATTTCAGTTTGTTGGTGCAAATTTTAGTTCGTTTAAAGACTCTGTTTTTATAGGATTTGATACTTTAATTAATGGTTTGTACAAATTAAATTTGGATCCTATTTTTAAACAAAATCTTTTAACCTTACATGGTAATATTGGCATTAAGCGTAATGTTGTTGATGAGTCCTCTTCTATACTTTGGCATAGAAGATTGGGACATATCTCCATTGAGAGAATAAAGAGGTTGGTTAATGATGAAGTCCTTCCGACTCTTGATTTTACTACCTTTGGTATTTGTGTGGACTGCATAAAGGGAAAGCAGACCAATAAGACTAGTAAATGTGCCAAAAGGAGTGAGGAAAATCTTGGAATCATGCACACTGATATTTGTGGACCATTTACTCCACCTTGTCTGAATAGTCAGAGATATTTTATCTCATTTATTGATGACTATACACGCTGCATATATCTCTACCTCTTGTTTGATAAAGCCGAGACACTTGATGCCTTTAAAGTTTATAAAGTAGAGGTAGAGAAACAAACAGAAAAGAAAATTAAAATTATGAGGTCAAATAGTGGTGAAGAATATTATGAGAGGTACACAGAACTGGGACAATTACCAAGTCCATTTGCTAAGTTCCTTAAGGAATAAGGCATTATTGCACAATATTCAATGCCTGACACACCATAACAAAATGGTGTTGCTGAAAGAAGGAACCGAACACTTATGGACATGGTAAGGAGCATGCTTAGTTATTCTAATGTGCCTATAAATTTGTGGAGTGATACTTTGAAAACCGCTGTATATATCTTAAATAGGGTTTCATCCAAGATTGTTCCCAAAATACCATTTGAGTTATGGAAATGATGGAAACCAAGTTTAAGACACTTACACATTTGGGGTTGTCCGGTTGAAGTGAGGGTGTATAACCCACATTTAAAGAAATTAGACCCCAGAATAGTTAGTGGTTTTTTCATAGGCTATGCAGAAAACTCCAAGGGTTATAGATTTTATTGTCCTTCAAATTCGCTTAGAATTGTTGAAGCCAGAAATGCTAAATTTATTGAGGAAGTTGACCTTAATGGGAGTTACCCTTGAAAGATAGAGTGGGAAGAATCACAGGATCCAGATACAACACCTGTAAATATAGGTGAAATGGTTGTCTTTCAGGATAATCAACCTGATATCCTTGAAGATCAACAAATTCAAGAACTTCCACCACAAGAAGAACAAGTTATCATATTGCATGTAGCTCAAATTGAGACTACATAATTAAGGAGATCCTCAAAAGCTAAAAAAGTCAGGAATTCATGGTGATTATTTTATATACTTAATGGAGTCTGATTTTGACATCGGACCTAAGGATGATCCTAATTTGTTTTTCAATGCCATGAATAAGGATGATTCTAAATTATGGTATGATGTCATGAAGGAAGAGTTAGAATCTATGGCTAAGAATCAAGTTTGGGAAATTGTCGAGTTGGCTAAAGGAGTTAAAGTTGTTGGATGTAAATGGGTCTATAAGACCAAGAAAGACTCACTGCAGGAAAAACTACCTTTACCGGCGTTTCAAAAGCGCCACTATAAGTGGTAAAAGCGACACCAAAATACTATACCGGCGTTTTTATATTACGTCGATGATACGGCCGTCGCTATAGGTATAAGGCGTTTTATAAACGTCACGGATACTTATAGTGACGTTTTCAAAAACGCCGGTATACTATTAAATCTGCTTAAATAATTCTGTCAATATAACTGATGACGTCACAGGATTTAGTCACGTTTTTACTTTATTTCATAATTTAATTAATATAAAAATGCTCTGAGCTGGTTATTTACATTCCATTCACAAACACATCATAACAGAAAATAAAAATAAAAGTTGATAAAACCATCAAATTCAATATTTTACAAAGAACAATTAAACTGTACATGTTCATAAAAGCATATTTAAGTTATAAAATTCACCCAAATCTTTAAAATAAAAAATTTAAAAAATTAAAAAAAATTAAAAAATAAAAATAAATAAAAAATTTTGAAATTCACCAATCAACACACTTGGATATTTAAATGCTCTTACAAAAAATAAAAAAATAAAAAATTTCCAACAAGATTTCAATTTTGGGCCTGTTACAAAAATCAAGCTGCAAATTCCTTACATCTAGAATCCGATCTTTCCCTCAGCAAAATTATCCTTTTGACCTACACATAAATAAATAATAGTTGCAAATTATAATCTTTTTGAAGAAAATCTAGAAGAATGCAATAAATATTATCAAAATCATTAAGAGATAAAAGCTAATACATGTTGGACAAGCATAAAAGACCACAAAAACACTAAACCCTCTCATCTCACTGTTGTTAACATGTCTAAAGAACCACTCAAGTGATTAACTATGTACAAGGAAGAAAGTGCAGTAAGCAAGTAACTAAATAAGGATTTGGGAAACCAACAAGGTTAGCCATGTGAACAATGAAAGTAAGAATCCACAACAACGGATCGATATATAATAGAGTTGAGTCCAATACCCACCATAAGTCAATAAATTCATCAACCACCCTCAGGAGAACCTTCTTTGTATAACTCGATTGTTATTGACCCTTTTGAGGTATTTAAAATCTGTTAAAGCAGGAAAAACAAAAAAATATAAAGTACATCAATAAACAATAAACAAGAAAATTTTGAGAAGACACTCCAAAAGAACTGATACCCCTACATGTCCCAATAAAAAGAAAAAAGATAAATGGACATTATGTGAAAACAACAAACAAAGAAATATACAAATTATGACTTAAAAGGAGAAGAAAGCGGAAGCCACCTTATTGGTAGACAGAAAGTATTAGAATACCTTGCTGAAGACAGAAAGTACCGGTGAAGCAGGATCTCCTTTAGCAAACCAGACATGCCATAAAAATATAATAAACTTGACATCACCTAGAGATTAGATGTAAAATGGATTTAGTACTAGAAACCTTCACCTGGATTTTTTTACAGTAATAGACTTCCCTAATCAAGGTTTTTTTTTTTTTTCTCTACATGATAATATATCCACTTAAAATAAGATTCAAACTAAGAGTTTCACTATTTCAATATGTAGAATTATCTTTTTCACTTTTAATATTTGGCAATATTTATTAAGGCTATTTCGTAATACAATGACGGACAAAATGACTAGATTCCTTAAAAGAATAAAACATGTAAAGCAAGTAATAAATAAGTTTGATTGACAAAACTTAAAAATAGTTTTAACACAAATCGGGAAATCCAATTGCTTAAGAAGCATTGTAACCTCATCTCTCAACTGTATAGATTTAGAAATCCAATGACTAGATTCATTTTTATTTTTCCTAATAACATTAATCATTAGTTTTGTTTTTCCAAGCCCCGAATGCCCTTTTTGACTAAGTTTACACTTCTTCAACTCTAACTCACAAACGCTTTTTCAATCATTAGTTTTGTTAGCATCAGTTTTGCTGTCTATAACAGTTACAGCCTTCATGGCAGCAGAATCTAACCTCATGTAGCTGTGAAGATTGTACTGTCGAATACTATAACTTCCATAATTGCTCTACTCAGCAAGTAGTTCTACAGAAGATAGCAATGAACCCAAAGCCCCAAGTGCAAATTCAAACCCAGATGCAAAATCTCTAACTGGTTCTATAGAACCTTTGACAAGCCTACCAAGATCCTGCACCAAATCCCTTCCTTTAAACTCATTTTCTTTCTCTCTGTTACCATCACGCCATATCTTGACGATGCGTCATGTAAAGGTTTATATGCGTCATGACAAATAGGAAACCATATGAAGTACATAACCAATAATAATGTTTATGAAAGTAGAATTTCTTAAATTCTTGAACAGGATAGGGGCATTAAAAATTGAAAGAAAACAGAGCTTTCAATTTTAATTGACATGGAGCTGCAAATGCAATTTCCGGCTTGATAAGTTGTTGTATAGCACTTAGATAGGAAATACCTGAAGACTTGCAATTACAAACTTTCCCCCACCACGGAGTGATTTTAGAGGCAAATTGCATGCATGAGTTATCTGCAAACTGCAAAAGTAGCTGCTCTCATGCAGGGCTAGCCCTGAATTTTTATAAAGTAGATATTGAAATTACCTTGTCCCCAAGCATAACACAGCATCAGCCACTTTGCAGTGTTTCTCTGCTGGATTCAACTCCTTTGGTGGTAAAGCATCCTGGAGAGATAGAGACAGATGGATAGATTATTAACATACCACTTTGCATCAAATTGCTCATATATAGGCAATAAAGTTTGAGAACTAAATTAACATCTTGCAAATGCAGCGAAGAAACATAAAAACATATTTCACAGTGGTTGAACCAATCTCAAAAAGTATCTAAGAAACATATTTCACAGTGGTTTAATATAAATTGACCCATTCTCATAACATTACAAAAGTCACTATTATAATAATGACTCCATCAGAAAACCAATCATCCATCAAGTGTTGACAGGAATTGTGTGGCATAGAAAGCAAAATCTATTCATTCATACTATGTGAAGAACTATTATTCCGTGTCTCCCTCATCAGTGACATCAACACTATCAGATAATAACATTTGTGCATATCAATATTATTGTAAGCATTGTGAGAGTTGCAATTCCAAAAGGATAATAGGAGACACCACAATTTAACATGGGTAAAATTGAAGAACTAATATAAACATACTTGTAAAATTGAAGAGCGCATTGTATTTGCAACTATAAGTGTTTTATCGAGATCAAATACAATGCCAAGACATCTAAGATTCAGCATCACAAGGCAAGAATTGTAAAGTCCCAATGCAACGTTAAACCCCCAGAAACACAGACACCTTCCATCATTTTTCCTAGAAGCCATGGCAACCAAATGCAGCTCCTCGCCTCCTGAAATTGGATTAGTATATTAGTTTTGGAGCTCAGCTTGTCTGAATGGATCACATTGGATTCTCTGCAATACACTAGCTTGCAATAATATTGCAATGCTTTTAGCCACAACTTGCTTTTATGTATCAAGATCTTTGCAAGCTAGGGCATTGTAGAGAATCCAAGTCCGATCAGAAAATGGTTTGGTCGGCTCTGTTCAATTTTGCCAAATAATTGTATTTTTTATTTTTATTGCGGACAAAATGGTAACTCAATCAACCTTGTATTCTAAATAGAATTTAATTTCTCACACATTTGAAAAACAATTATATAGTCTAATATTTGTGTACAGATACAATAAGTACAGCAATTGTAACAACAGATAAGTTGAGAATTTCAAAATTGATGTGTCTCAAGAATGCAGTACCATGTTCATAAACAAACCCATCAAAGCTAGCGCACCCTGGCCCCCCATTAAGCCACAAAACGACCGGATCATTCGATGGCTTTCTTTCCGACTTGACAAAGTAGTAGAAGAGTTGTTTTGCAGGATTCCCATCTATTGATACATACCTTCACATCACACCCAAAATCAAAACATTTCTAAGTTATGTTTGGAATTTGAATTTGTTGAGAAAAAAAAAAATGAATAATAGGGAAATAAAATTACTTGTACTTATCCATTTTCTATGATAATCAAACAAAAGAAGAAGAAGAAAATAAACTTATGGAAAATGCCTACTCAATTTCTTCACATTTTTCAGAAAATTTTTATTTTTCTTGACAATTCCAAGAACCAAACAAAGCTGTGAAGTCAAAATACACAAAATGGTAAGGAAGAGGCATACCCAGAGTAGTGCTTTGATGGGAAAGTAGCATTGAAACCTGGAAGCTTTGTGATGAGAGAATTTGCAGGAACTGCTTCAGTTAGACCAAAACCCAAGCACATGCAAAGCGAAATGAATAAGAATGTACAACCCATGGTCATGACCAAGTATTTTACATAAAAACCAATGAAATTGCAAGTCCTTTTAAGTGTGATGAATCAGAATCACACAATCATAAAAAATATAAAAAAAAACATGTAATGCAAACCTCTCTTTTTTTCTTTTTTTTTTTTACTTTGGTCCAATTTCTTTTTTTCCTGAGTAAATTACAAATTTCACCGTCAAATTTTGATCCTTTAACTTTTAATTATAACAATTAAAATTTTAAATTTTATAAATTCAATGTAATCGTTCTATTTCTTAACGTTTTAAAAATTAATTGAAAATTATTAAAACATAACAAGTTAAAGTAAAAATTGAAAAGTGATGAAATAGTAGAGTGTTCAAATAGATAAAGAAGTTTCAAACTCACTCACCAATCGTTCTATTTCTATACTGTTTTGACATTTTCTATAAGGAAAATGTAATAGAGTGACAAAGATAATGAGATTCAATCAAAAACAGAGAGACAGAGGTCCAAATCTCATAGAGCAATGAAGAGAATATGCGAAATTCGATCGGAGAGATTGAGAAAGTAGATTTGATATTACCATAATAGCAGATCGGAGAGACAGAGAGAGCAGATCTGATCGGATAGAGAGCAGATCTGAGAATAAGATCTACATCTCTACGTCGTTGAGCTTGCTTCGACTCACTGCTGGTAACGATCCAGATCCAACGCTACTTGCTATTCTGTACGCGATCAAAGACATTAACACGGCACTCAAAACCCTAGAAAAATCGATTTGAAAAGAGAAAATACAAAACAGAAGAAAAGAAATTAGAAATCAACTATAAATCGTTAGATAAGAGGGATTCAAACGATATTACAGACAAAAAACTCTAACCTTGAGCCCTAGATCGACTCAGATAAGAGGGATTCAAACGATATTACAGACAAACGCTCAAATCAAGTGTAGAACAAGCATTTCACGATCATACAACCAAAGAATCAATGGAGATCGAAGATCCAAGGCCGTGATTTCTCTCTCTGCCTCTCTCTCTCTCTCTCTCTCAAAAGTAACGTTGTGTTCTCAAAGTCACGCCTCTCTTTTGATCAGAGAAGTCCTGCCTCTTCAATCACAAGTAAATGTTATTTCACAATTTTTTTAATATTGGCGTACAAAACGAGATGAGTAATTAAATTTGTTTAAAATGGGAAAAAGTATAGGAGATTTCACGACGTTTTTCAAAAACGTCAGAAAAAAAAACGTGGTGATATCCTCTTTTTCTTGTAGTGACTCAAATGGCAATGTCGAACGATATAAGGTCATACTTGTAGCCAATGGTTTCACTCAAAGAGAAAGCATCAATTATCATAATACATTCTCTCCGGTTTCTAAGAAAGATTCATTTAGAATCATCATGGCATTAGTAACTCATTTTGATTTAGAGTTACATCAAATGGATGTGAAAATGACATTTTTAAATGGGAATTTTGAGGAAGAAGTATACATGAAGCAACCTGAAGGTTTTTGTTCTGATAAAGATAGTCACTTAGTTTGCAAACTCAAGAAATTCATATATGGACTAAAACAAGCTTCCCGACGGTGGTATTTAAAGTTCCACAATGTTATTACTTCATATGGTTTTACAGAGAACATTGTGGACAACTGTATATACCTTAAGGTTAGTGAAAGCAAATATATTTTTCTAGTTCTATATGTGGATGACATTTTACTTGCATCTAATGATTTGGGTTTGTTGCATGATACTAAACAATTTCTTTCCAAAAACCTTGAAATGAAGGATATGGGTGAAACTTCTTATGTCATTGGCATAGAGATTCACAAAGACAGGTCCAAAAGGATATTAGGATTGTCTCATAAAGCCTATATTGAAAGATTTTTGAAGAAATTCAAGATGAGAGATTACACTCATAATGCAACACCAATTTTAAAGAGTGACAAATTCAGTTTAAGTTAATATCAGAAGAATGATTTGGAAAATGAACAAATGGTTAGCATTCCCTATGTATTTGTTGTAGGTTGTTTAATGCATGCTCTGGTTTGTACATGACCTGACATTGCATTTGCAGTTGGAATGCTTGGAAGATAGTAAAGTAATCTAGGAATGAAACATTGGAAGGCTGCAAAGAAAGTCACGAGGGAATGTTCGGATCACTCTCTCCTACCTTAAACCTCTCTCTCTCTCTCTCTCCATCTTGACTCTGGAATGTTCGGATCACTCACAAGTCAGTCGTCTCCCTCTCTCGATCACTCTCTCCATCTTAATCCCTCATCATCGATCCCTCTTTACTCTCCCTCGTCTGAAATCGAAACTAGGACGAAATCCAGGTTTTTTTTTTTTTTAAAAATAAATAATAAATTCGTTTAAAGTTGCTTGGTTGCTCTTCAAATTTGTTGGAAATTGCTTGCTTGATTGTTGTTGTTGTCGAAATTGCTTGTGAATTTTTTTTAAGGGTTTGATTCTGAAATTGCTTGATTCTGTTTAAAAATAAAATTATTTATTATAAGGATGCAATGGTGTTCGTGCCCTTGGTTGTTTCTTTATGAAGAATGCTATTTATTTATTTATACGGAGGGAATCATAGGTCGGTATTAGCTATGGAAACAAAATATTATTAGTAGGATAAAAAGAGGGATAGGGAAGGAGTAAAAAGAAGGTAGCTGGTGAAGCTTCATATCTGTGACTGTGATGGCTTTTTATGCATGTTTTGTTTGAAGTAATTCGAAAAACAATGCCCAAATAGTACACATTAATGTTTTGAGGGGTTCTCGTATGACACTTGATTGCTACTCCCTCATGATTATATATGACTCCTCAGATGATGTAAAGCGCCTGGTACACATATCATTCGATTTTTTGGTTTTGATTTCATTTGTTGACTATGGAGCATCTAATGTAAAGCTGCTTGATCTGATCTGATGCATTATGTATTTTATTATATCTTCTGTCTGTCGGTCTGTCTGTCAATTCACTAGAAAATGATGGTTTCTTTTCAATTATCTACCTTATTATGTGTACACATCCTTTGTATTGCAGAGATGGTCCAGAACTTGACAGAATGATTTAGGAGAGAGTTAGATGGGATGATCTATGGCACATTTGGTGAAGGTAACTTGTAGTGACTTGCATGCGTGTAGACTCTAGTTTGCTGAAATGCCAAATTTTTTGTATTGATTTTTGATTTGTTTCCTAATGTTTCAGAAAAAGTATCCTGAGCCTGTTCTATCAGACCTAAGAGATGACGATGAGATGAAAGAATCAGGGTTTATAGTCCGGTCCCTCAAGACATTCTTAGTCACAGCTGATTAAAAAGAGGATTAGATGCTACACCAAACCGGTATGGCATCAGACCAGGGAGACACTGGGATGGGGTCAATTGTAGTAATGGTTTGTTTACTTGCACCTCTTCTTCAGTTAGATGTATCTTTTCCCCCCAAATGCTTTCAGCTTATATTTTTACGCTCCGTTTGTTTCGGTGCAAGACGTTTTCTGAAAATGTTTTTCTGTAGAAAAAGTTTTCCTACCTTGGTTGCAACTTGAAACCTAGCGATTGCATTAGTGGTGGTGGTGGTGGTGGTGGGATGGTGGTGGTGGTGATGTGGTCGGATTGGTAAGATTTTGGTCTGGAAAATGTTTTCCACCTTTCAAAAGTGAAAATCATTTTTCGCCCTAATAAGCTTGCTTTCCATTATTCATGGAGAACGTTTTCTGTTGAATTCCGTTTTCTGTCATCCCAGATGCTAGAAAATGAGAAACTCATTTTCCAGATTTCCAGCGAAACAAACAGAGCATTATTTTATTTTATTTGTCGTGAGCTGATTCTCATCATTCTTTATTGAAATTAGAGTAGTTAAAGAAATTATGAACTATATGGACTCGTATTGTATTTCTATTTGTCAAAATTATTTAACCTTTGTTGTTCTGCACTTTGTAGGGTTTGAAAAGGAAATGTTTAAAAGGATGAATGAGAAACAGGCTACGGAAAGAGAAGCGTATCTTTGGTCTGTCTCAGATATGTGAAGCGCGCACCAAAGAAGATGACACCTATTTTATTTACTGCATAGAAAGTGCAAGAATGGTTCACAGAGTTGCACCTAAATATGTCTAGTGGTGCTTGTCCGAACTTCCTATATCTCTCTTATTGGGTAATTTTCAAATTGTTTGTGGAAATTGTGAATGTATTAGTCACGAGGATTAGTTTTGAGAATCGAATAATTTAGCTGTGTTTGCCATCTCTTTTTTTATTAGCAATTCCAAAGTAAAAACAATTGTGAATATCATCCTGATTATCTGAAATTAACTTACTGTTTTGGATTTTTTTATTTTTTGGTTTGGTGTCTTATTTGCTCTTTTTTACGTTGTCCTGGAAATAATTGGATTCTACATGCTTGCAATATGTAATCTGAATGAATAGTCCTTTTGAAGAGCTAAGGTCGAATTGAGAACAATGAGGATAGTTGATTTGCTTGTGTAGAGCCTTGTAACTGATTGGCAGCAGAGGATCTCTGTCTTTGTCTCTCTCTCACACACACATTATTCATCATAATATCAGAGTTCTTATCCAGCCTTTCAAATAAATTTTCAAATTTTTTTTTTGGTTACAGTAAATCACTTGTGATGGCCATCTATTGAAACATGGTTTTGGCTTGGAAGGAAGTATTTTTGAAGACTCTGCATTGAAGCATTTCTATTTTTGCTTGATAGAAAAGGGAAAGCAGGGACTATCAACTGTAGTAATCCTCCTTGAGCTTGACCAAAGGAGTCTCTTATGTGCTAGGAGCTGGACATGAGGGGTCCAGATGGGCACAGCAAAAAGGGATTGCACACGGGAACTTGATTGTCTCTTGATTTTAGCCCTACCAACATCCTAGTGAGTGGAAGCTGGGAATAGAGGTAGATGAGAATCACATCACCCCTTATGGAGACTTGAATCTAGATTAAGCATCTTTATTGAGAGGTTGTTTGGGGTGTTTACAAAAATAAACTTTTTGATTGAATTAGTCAAAATCTACTTGACACCAACTTAAAAAGTTTTTTTTAAAAAAAAAACTCAACTTTTCCACTCGCAAAAACAACCTTTTTAACAATTCTTCAAATATATTAACTTTTTAAACTTCTAGTAAAGTTTTTTTAAAAAAAAAAAAATCCATTCCCAAATAACCTTTTGGGTATTCAAATGACTGCAATAATTTAAACATTATACTATTAGTCAACAATAAAATGATTACAATCAAGAACTTTGTCAAAGCATATCCTAATTTCTAAACAGAATGAATAGAGACAGAGCCTATGAAAAGAACAACATATTACATGTCCAAGCCCCAAGGGGTTTATTTCAAAATGGTATGAATGCAATCAATGAACATCAGAGTTGCAGTGGTGTTTGGCTGTAAGTTCACTTGTACTCCTGAATCATATGTATTGGCAGGGATCTGTAAACATTCCTTAATTAGGATTACAGGGTTTGTTGTTCATGTTGTATTTGATCATTAGTTGGGGGACCATTATGTGATATCTACATTCAGTGGATAGAAAATGCTTAAAATCTTGATGAATGGATGACTATACATTTTTTAAAATACTAGTGGAATGATCAGAATTTAGAAGACACGAGAAATTAGTACTTTTTTATTTTTATTTTTATTTATAATTATATGTTATTGATTTCATTCATGATTCTGAGTTAGTGTAAGCATCACAATTTAATGCTACGTTTTAATGGTTATTTCAAGTACGTGCACTTCATATGTATATAACATAATATTTTTTCAGGTGACTATGGTATGCATATTCCTTTGTAAGAACCATTGATGGTTTTCTATATTTTTTGCGTTCTCTTCCTGTTGTTGCTGCTGCTGCTGCTGCTATCTCTCTCTCTCTCTCTCTCTCCCTCTCGTCATTTTATCAAAAAAGTGTATTATTTTTGTGGACCTAAACCTCATTATATTTGGTCTAGTGCTTAGTGGCTTGTAGTTGGTGCCTTCTGCATGCAGTTTTATTGTAGTACAACTAGTACGATACCTGTTGATTAATGCCAGAAAATTGGGTAACCATCAGGAATTTGATCATAGCCGCCAAGACTGAGTTTGCTGACTTGATATGTTTCAGTGCTTCTTTTAGGCGCTAATGTTCATTTATGACATTGATATAGGTATCAAAGAAATTGCATGCCTGATGCATCATCGGATAGCTACCTACATGAGGATTCTCTTTCTTATGAATGTTCCCACGAATTCGTTTCGGCATGAATACTTTCACCATAATATATTGAATGTGTTTGACCACAATCCAACAACCCTGGTGATGCTTCTTTTACATTACGTAAATATAATTGTAAATGTATGCACTATATGCTTTGTAGTTATTCACTGGAGGTAGATAGTCTAAATCTGCTATTCCTCTGTACATTCTTGATCTATAAATAGAAATTTGGTTCATCTGGGCATATGTGTATCAATTATATGAGAGTACCATTTTCAGTTAATACAAAAACTGTTATTTTTTTGAATTATGTATTGTCCAACCAAGTGTTTTTACATTGCGACTCTAAGAGGCTCTCGTAATATGTATATCTGATATTTTACATTATGCTGGTCGATTTTCTTCCCCTCTTTGGCTTCTATTTCTCATGTTCTATTTAACAATTATATACTAAATCGGTGGATTTTCTTTCCCTCTTTGGCTGTCCCTCCACGAACAGCTGAAGCCCTACCAGCAGATGTGGCATTGTCAAATCCTACAACTGTGGGGAAGAAAGGGGAGGCAGGTTAGTTTTTCTGATGCTTTCACTTGGTGTGCATTAGGATCTTGTGTAGGAGATTTGCTAAGTTGACATTTCATCAGGTCCTACCAATGTCTTGGTTGTCCGTGGGTTGGATGAAAATGCTGATGAAGAAATGCTTCGTTATGAGTTTTACAAACATGCTCCAATTAAGGTAAAACATGCTGGATTTGTTATATAGGGTACTGAAATGTAAATAAAAACTGAAAGTCAGTAACGAGTAAGGGACGATAGATATATAAATATGTATTGTTTACTCTTATATAAGGTACTGAAATGTAAAATGACTATGATGTGTTCCATTCAAATCTGCTGAAGTTATACATATTTTAAAACTGTAGGATTTTCGTCTGGTTAGAGACAAATTTACTCATGTTTCAAGGGGATTTGCTTTTTTACATTTTCATACGGTATGTGTATTTTTAGTTGTTGATTCAGTTGAATGCTGACCTGAGTAAATGTATTTGTACCCATTAGTTTATGGTTGATGTATAAATACGTGGCATGATGGCAACCAGAGATTGGGATGGAATTCTACCAATTTTTGGATTAACATCAATCAGTGCATGCTTCAAACTTACTAGATAACTAAATTTATCCATGGTAGACTTGTCTATGGACTATAGATCACTTTGATAAGTTTTAATTTTTATTGCATGAGGTAGATTTAGGTCTCGTTTGGGAACATGTTATTTTAGTAATTTTTTTATTTTTTGGCTCAAATTTGAGGTAAAAAAAATTAGTATATTTGGAATGACTTTTGATTTTTTATGAAAAGATGTACAAAATGTAAAGAGAAAAGAGAATCTTTGACATTTTGGTATAGGTTACAGGCTTCTTGGATTTTTTAGTAATTTTTTGGCTTTTAAGCTAAAAGTGTTGCATGCCAAACGATGCCTTATTTTACTAGTACAAAAACAAGGGTGCCATCCCATTATTGATGCACATGCCAAGCAAAATAAAATTGACAGCCCTTACAATCCTATGCATGCCAAATGTGTAGCCTGCCCCGTACAAGTATATTGAATTCATCATGAAGTTTCTACGTGCTCTTCAAATTTTAAATGGCCGGATGGAATGATCATCCTAACATTAAGATCCCCTCAACTATTAGTAAATATCACCCTACCTCTATAAATTCATACATTTTGATCCCCTCAACTATGAAAACTATACAAATAATGTTTAATTGAGATTAATCTCTTATAATTTTTTTGGTTCAATTGGCCTCTATTAAGTAATATTTAATAATTTTTTGGTTCAATGGTAACTTAGGAAGAAGCATTCTGAATGCTCATGATTGCTTCCAAAGGCACGCACAGGGTTTTGCACACATGCACACATTCTACCTGGCTGGTCCTCTTTTCTTATTTATTTATTTATTTTTGTATTGGTTAGATGCAATTAGTCTGTATTGTTGACGAACCTGATTGAATAAATAAATTCCCTCCTTTCAATCCTTGTAGTATGACGCTGTTGGATGGGCACCAAAGGAATATAATCCAGCCAATAAGCGGCCCGCTGGTGGGCAGGAGCCAAGTGGTGGAGCGGTTGCAGGTCCAAAGGATGCTTCTTCTTTACAATCTGGCTTTGTTTGGGATGAAGCATCTGGCTATTATTACGATGCTTCTTCTGGATTCTATTATGATGGAAATACAGGTTTTTATTTATTTGGAAGCTGCCTTGTAGTTGTTTTCCTCATTGCTACTGTAAAAGCTGTCTCTTGATTTTATGTTTATGCATAATATAGGCAAATGTTGCAAGTGTTGTATCATGTGGGCCATGGCCCCCATGGTATCAATGTTGTCGTCTATAAGTGAAGGTTCTGATACGTGTTGCTCATGCACTTGCACTGGTGCACTGGTGTGGCATCCTAAATCTTCAACAATCTTATTCAGTGTGCATCAAATAAGTAGTTTCATTAATCATTGGTCTTGTGGTGGCATTTAATTTTTGAAGGGCCTCTGGTTTGGATTTCTGCTGTCAACTGACCTTTGCATTTTGACAGCATTTCTATTTTGGAGTTTATGGTTGGCTTGCATTGCTCTACATTTGTTGATGGTTTTCACTTTGGATTAGTTTAAGAGAATATAATATTAGTAATAGTTACATGGTTTTTCTATATTTAAAACTTTGAGCAGAGCCCCAATATTTGTACACACTATTGAGAGAGATGAGAGGAGAGACATCACTCAATAGAATTGTACCCACTTTGGGAGCAGTATTTGTTGGGTGCTGCCAAGAAACCTATCCAATTTACCAATGGGGGATCTTTCTTCCAAATTTTGAGGTTTGCAGAGGGTTAATTTGTGGAGATACACAAAAGTTTTCATGAGGAATATTTCTTGAAAATAATTAATATTTTTGTTTTATAAAAAATATTTACTCCTACCAGTTTCTTCTTGTGCATTTAATATAGGTTCATTCACAAATGTCATTTCTCATAAACATATGGAGTAATGGCCTTGAGAAGCCTTGAACCCCCAACTCTGCGATATTGTCATAAACAGAGTGAAAGTATGATATTTTATATTGACATTCGCAACTTCTCAGATAGAAATTGTCATTATTGTTTTGATTTCAACCTCTTCTTGTTGTTTTATAATTGTGAGAAAACTTTGAAATATTTGTATATCTTCATATTCTGTTTTATACTCTGAAAATTCACAAGCAATACTAATCAATGAAGGCCTGGTTTGTTAGTTAAAATTGTGTTAGTGGTAAACAAATATGTAACATAAAGTATTAATTTCTTTCTTTTATTTTTAATGCCATGTTCAGGTGAGACTAAAGTTATAGGAGCCTTAACGGGTCAAATAAATTATAAATTTATACTTGCGTATGAGATTAAAATTATAATTAAAATTTTGATTATATAATTATATATATAATATATATAAATATATTTAAAAAAAAAATCAATATCTTACCAAAATAATAATATCTATCACTATTATTATATAAATGTGTTATCTATAGTTAGTTATTATTTACATATAAATAAATTTAACTATTATTTCCATTTATATTATTTAAATATATAAATAATATATTTATCTTATTTTTTATACATATTTATCCAAGACACCACTGTTGGATCTTTGCATAATCCAACGGTTGAGACAAAAACTCTGGAATGTTCAGTTATGATCATCCTATCTCTCTCTTTGTCATCTTATCATTCTCAGTTGGCTCTCTCTTTAATAAGCTTGTCTTCCATTAACGAAGAAAGGGTAAATTCCAATGACACCTCCTGATGGTTATGTTTATTATAATTTTTTTATCATTTTTTAAAAATTATATCTTTTCTCCTGAGGTTTAAAATTTCATTACAGATTCCTTTCTCAGTCTTTTTAATTTTTTTAAATATTAATTTTATCTTCATTGGGTAAATTATATTGACATTCCTCACATTTTAGAAATTATAATTTCCTTCTTAAGGTTTAAAATAATATTACCAATTGTCCTATCGGTTAGTATTAGTTAGAAAAAAAATTCATTGAAAAAAAAATTTGTTAGTGAAATTTTTAAATTTTTGTTTAAAAAAATTTACGTTTTTTTCTGAAATTTACAAACTGAGACAACCATTTATAAACCAAAAAAATTATCAAATAAGTTTTTATGACAGTTTTTAAAATTTTTATAAATATAAATTAAAAACTGAAAATAAAATGGTTACTAAATAGGCTTCAGATGGTAAAAATATCGTAAAATTAATAAATAATTAAATAAGTTACCAATATAAGAAATGACTTATCAAAAGATTCTTAAGCTATGTATGGTTTGATTTTTAGAAATTTTTTTAAAAAATTAAAAATTAATTTAGTTAAGAAATAAAAAATAAAAAAATAATTTTCATTTCGTTTAAAAAATAATTTTTTTTATTTTTTATTTCTTAACCAAATTAATTTTTAATTTTTAATTTTTTTTTTCTAAAAATTAAACTATACATAACTTAAGAATATTTTGATAAGTCATTTCTTACGTTGGTAACTTGTTTAATTATTTGTTAATTTTACACATTTTTATCACCTGAGACCTGTTTGGTAACCATTTTGTTTTCAGTTTTCAATTTATATTTACAAAAATTTTAAAAACTGTCATGAAAACTTGTTTAATAATTTTTTTGATTTATAAATGGTTGTCTTAATTTGTAAATTTGAGAAAAAAATATAAATTTAAAAAATGAGTTTATGATGGTTTTTAAATAAAAATTTAAAAATTTTACTAACAAATTTTTTTTTCAATTAATTTTTTTCCAATTAATATTTTTTTTTCAATGAATTTTTTTTCCAACTAATACTAACTGAGGGGGCAATTGGTAATGCTACTTTAAATCTTAGGGAGGGGATTGTAATTTTTAAAATGTGAGGGGTGTCAATGTAATTTATCCAATGAGGGTAAGATTGGTATTTAAAAAAATTAAAAGGGCTGAGGGGAGAATCTGTAATGAAACTTTAAACCTTAGGGGGAGAGATGTAATTTCTAAAAGGTGAGGGGAAGAACTGTAATAAACATAAATTTCAGGGGTGCCAGTGTAATTTACCCATGAAGAAAACAAAACAAGCGATTTTCCACATTTTAAAAGTGAATCATTTTTTGTCCTAATAAACTTGTTTTTCATTAATCACGGAAACATTTTTTTTTTGAATTTCATTTTCTATGGTATCAAATGTCAAAAAATGAGAAAAAGGCTTTCCAGATTTCCATTGAAACAAACGGAGCATTATTTTATTTTATTTTATTTGTCGTGAGCTGATTCTCATCATTCTTTATTGAAATTAGAATAGTTAAAGAAATTATGAACTATATGGACTTGTATTTCTATTTGTCAAAATTATTTAACCTCTGTTGTTTGCCTTGTAGGGTTTGAAAAGGGAATGTTTAAAAGGATGAATGAGAAACAGGCTATGGAAAGAGAAGCGTATCTTTGGTCTATCTCAGATATGTGAAGTGTACGCCAAAGAAGATGACACAAACTTTATTTTACTACTTGGAAAGTGCAAGGATGGTTCACAGAGTTGACCCTAAATATGTCCAGTGGTGCTTGTCTGAGCTTCCTATATCTCTCTTATTGGGTAATTTTCAAACTGTTTGTGGAAATTGTGAACGTCTTAGTCACGAAGATTAGTTTTGATAATCGTATAATTTAGCCATGTGGTTGCCATCTCTTTTTTTATTAGCAATTCTGAAGTGAAAACAACTGTAAGAATCACATCCTTGAAAGGTTGTTTGTGGTGTTTATAAAAAATAAACTTTTTGATTGAATTAGTCAAAAATTTACTCGTCACCAACTCAAAAAGTTAAAAAGAAAACTCAATTTTTTCACTCACAATAACTACTTGTTTTACAATTTTTCAAATTAGCTTTTTAAACTTCTTGTGAAGTTTTTTTTTTTTTTTTTTTTAAATCTTTAAAAAATAGCCAACGCCAAATAATCTTTTGGGTGTTCAAATGACAGCAATAATTTAAACATTTATTATTACATTTTCTTATTCTATTAGTCAACAATAAAATGATTACAATCAAGAAATTTGTCAATGCATATCCTAATTTCTGAACAGAATGAATAGAGACAGAGCCTATGAAACGAAACAACATATTACATATCCAAGCCCCAAGGGGTTTATTTCAAAATGGTATGAATGCGATCAATGAACATCAGAGTTGCAGTGGTGTTAGGCTATTAGTTCACTTGTACTCCTGAATCATAAGTATTGCCAGGCTTCCAATCTTGGGGTATGTTATTAACCGGAATAACCCAATTCTCACCATCATCATCACTAAATAGCATCCTTAATGACAATGGCCCACTTGGGGGTGAAGTGGTAGAAAACACTGCTCCATAGCTCCTATCCAATAGCTTGCACACATAATTTTGTGTCTGCAAATTTTGAATAGTCCGTCAAATGGTTTGAAAAAACAATAAAAGATGTAATGGAACAGATAGGCTACTATTAATTTCTCAGTAATGTTATTTGCTCATAAATAACATACGCATTTGTGTACAGAAAACTGAAGTCGTGATCTGGTTTAATTCTAAGTATTTATCTGTTGTTTTTCTCATTAGTTATTGTAGCAAAATTAATTATTTCCCTTCATACTATGCATGCGACTTTCATCAAATATAGTTTTTTTTCATAATTTTATATGTCTATAAAATTGGGCATGGAATCAAATTGAACCAAATTAATAAGTATTGGAAGAATGGGAAATATGTAGATATACCTCACATAGCTGGACAGCAGTGATGTCCTGTTTGCCTTGTTGATACCAAATGACAAAAGCCAGGTAGTTAGGATAGTTGCTGTTCTCATCTATCTTTATTGTCATATTTTTGCCTGGGTAGCTACATGACACACTATATGAGACAGAGACAGAAAGAAAGAGAGAGTTAGTAATCATCATTAGAATAATATTAAACCAATAGAAGAAATATATAAAAATTAATGCAATGATGTGGCCAAATTTAAGCCTATCTTTTTAAAATAAAGAACCCACAAAGGCTACTATTTATGTATTGGGTAGGAATATTTTACCGTCGATATTCAATATCAACCACACCAAGGGCTAGAAGAGATGAGGCTGCATCTGTGGTCTGAGCCATCTCACCAAAGGCTTTCCTGCTTAGTATGAAGTCGGTTCGATCACTAGAACCATTGTCTGTTATGACTACATTCACTCCTTTGTCTGAGCAATAGTTACTGTTGGTGCACCTCACCTAGTAGTCAAACAAATTTTAACTTCATCATTTAGAAATATATCACACAATCAACTAAAAGCATAATGCTGTTTTGCTTAGTGTGTTATCCTTTTTTTTTTTTTTTAAACGTAGAACTTATGTGAAGGGCTATATTCTGGAAATAACTTTTTGTTTTTAGTTTATAGGAAAACACACAAAACTTTGTTTGGTGATCTATTTGTGAGAAATTTTTCTAAACATAATACAATTTTTAGTTTTAAAGGAAATACTAAAAAAATATTTTGGAATATTCTGAAAAACACACAAAATTGAAAAGATACAATAGCGGAGAAAGTATTTGGTGTAAAGGATATATCATGGTGATATATACTTTCTATCCATGTATGTAGTGGGTTGACAAAGAGAGAAAAATGCGTTATAGTGATGTATCCGTTACACAAAATATGACCTCACAAAAATAACGAGTGTTTTCAAAATTTTCATTATTGTTCTTCAAAAAACCTGAAAAACAAAAGCGAAGAAAACGAAACATGTTTTCAGCCTTGTTTTCCTCCAACAATCAGAGTAATCACCTGGTAGCAAGCACCACAGCCTAGACCGGCGCGATAGAGATCAGATGCAGCTGATACATCCCCACCATTAAGTGTTGCTCCAAAGGTACCGAATCCACATGCCCCAGCTGCAAATTAAATCAAACACATCAACACAGTAGCAGATTAACACAGCTACATATTCAAGTAGACACTCGCCTTAAATCTGACTGACATGTCAAGCACTAACTGGTCAATGTTAAAATAGGCCAATGACATTGACTAATCAATACTTAACACGTCAGTTGAATTCAAGTCAATTGTCGACTTGTATATCATTTTCCATACCATTTAACAGTAAATAAAAGTTGATATGAACAGTAATGTACATATATAGAGTTCGAACTCTCACTTTCTGTTCCTTGTTCATCAGAATTTGGATAATAAGCGGCACGAGAATGAGTGAAACAGTCACTGCATGTTGCTGCATCTCCCAGAGTTTGCATAAGAAGAAAAGTTACTAATGAAAACAAAATATTCAAATGAGGAGAGGCCATTGTAGAATACAAAAGAGAGAAATCAAAAGAGAAAGAAAAAGATGGTACTGCATGAAGTGAAACATGGGTTGTGCTTTATTTATAGTGAATTTTACCAGCTGACCACCTTGAGTTTGGTAAAATCTATGACTTTGACATTCTCTGTGTAAATCCATTTTTTTTCTTTATAAGAGTTTCTAGCAACCTTGTTAGACTAACGTCGAAAAGTGCTTTCCCTTCAATATTTTATAGTACTTTTAGCCAGTCTTTTTTTTTTGAACTTGTTAGTCAATCCTTAATGTTGATGTTTTTGTACCCACTTAGGAAATTGTAATCAAATCAAAGAGTTGCAGTGTGAAATACGCCACAGATTAGTTGCTAACAAATTCAAGGTTTCATCAATTCTACTATGCATCAGCATACGCACATACTTGGAAAAAGTACTCAAAAATTGAAATGTATGAATCAAATTCATTTTAAATGTCACTTATACTTTACCAAATTTAAATTTGCACTATACACTTCATCTTCTAAATACTTTTTTAAATATTCTTTCATATAAATTTCACTTCCCACCCCTATATCTTACACTCAATCCCAATTTTAATTGTCTCACTTAATTCTTAGATTTCAAATCAAGTTACAATTAAGCTCAGTTATACAACGGCTTTTCAAAAACAGTAATGCTAGGTATCATGAAAAACCTTTCATGAAAATAATCAGGAAAGCTTTGTGATCCTTGGATTACACTTAGAATAAAACACCACACACTAATCAAGGTAATCCAAGGATCATAAATTTTTCATGATCATTTTCATGACAAAATTTTCATGATCCCTAACTTTTCTCTTTCAAAAATTGATAGAAAAATTAAAGTGGGATTCTCATGAAAGTATAAGAGTGCTGACGAATAAAGTTGAGGGACTAAAATGAGTCTAATAAAAATTCAAGGGGTAAGTGTAATTAGTATTATCATGTGGATATTCTTTGTTAATTTTTAAAAATGGCGTTATAGTAAATGTAAAGTATAAGGTATATAGTGAAATTTATCTTCTTTTATTTTTATTTTTTTGGCGCATAGATTTTTCTTTTTCTTTTTTCTTTTTTCTTTTTTATTGACAGGAGTCAATTATTAATTATTAAATTAGCTCTTAGGGAGTGTTAGACCCCCAACCTCTCCCTTGCAAGCACCTGCCTCCATTAGTCATGCAAGCATACTTTTTCTGAACTTCTCTAGCAGTTGATTCTAATGACATTAGTGCATTTGGACATGAATATTTCATTGAAGAAATTTCGTGGTAATTATTGATGTATACGTACGTCAGAAGCATACTTTGGATAGCCACAAGACAACACGAGACAACACAACACAAGGTTGAAAAACTTTACAATATATTTTGATTCCTTGGCTAATTTGAACATGAATGAACATGCTAATGGCCTGGACCATGCCTTGAGGTGATTGACCTAACAGGAGAGAGAGAGAGAGAGAGAGAGAGAGAGAGAGAGAGAGATTATACTAGTTTGAAAGAGAGAATATACTATGGGGTTTAGCTTGAGGTAGAAGTAAAATATTGAACGATGTGATGAGTTAGGTGCTTTTGCACCAACTTCAGGTTAGGCATCTATTGATGTTCCCACTTGCAGTAATGATCACTTGGTTTCTGATTTGTATTTATCATTTATATTATTTATATATGGAAGGTGTAAAGGAAAGTCCCATTTCTTTATAAACTAAACATAGTGCTCAACGACAAACACAGGCTCCAAATGCTAATTTTGTTCTGCAAAAATGATTAATTTGCTAGGTGAAATCTAAGCCGAAATCAACCGACATTGTAAGCCCGTCATTTCACTATTCCGATACAAGCTAAACACGTTAGTTAGTTTTGGCTTGAGTGTAAATAATCTCTGCTAATTTTATACATCATAAATCATAATCATACTGTTTGTTTCAACATTGTAATTTTGGTTTTAAAAATCTTTGATACCATATATAAAACTTTCTTAAACTAACTGAAAACTATAATTTTAGTCAGGAGGAGGAGGGTAAAGTAGAGCGAACACCAAAATAGACTGGCATCAAGCAACCACCGGGGCGGTGGCCTAGTGGAGAATGCAATTCTCTCCATAAGGGTGACCCAGGTTCGAATCTTGAGAGTGCAAAACGGTTGAATTTTTCAACTCTCTTTGAGATCTGTACTATACTCTAATCGACCTTGGACTGTTCTGTGGTTACCCGAGATTAAGACCCACAAATGCCTATACTCTGATTGACCTTGGGCTATTCTGTGGTTACCCGAGAATAAGACCTACAAATGCGATGATAACACCACAAACCATCATTTTTTGTTATTAAAATAAAATAAATAAAGACTGGCATCGAGCAAGTCCATTGAACCACCCCACATCCACATCCACATCAGCCATGACATGGAATCCATTTTTAGGGTCATGGACCCCACAATTGCCCACTGTCAAATTCTATTAGTAGTGAAGCTATAAATATATATGGAATAATTTGTAGTCTTTTTCATTGATTATTAAAATGTTCAAAGGCACGATCTCAGTCCTCTCAGGGACCTTGATTCAAGGCGGCTGGACCCTGCTAGTCTGTGTCATGGCAGAAGTTGTTTTGTGACTTGGGACAATGTTGTAAATGAATTTATATAAAAGTCATTCATTATATCATTCATTTGTATATGATTTATGTAAAAGTCATGCAAATTAATGGTAGCCATTTGTGGTATGATTACCTCAAGTTTTTTAAGAGGCAGGATATCATGTTTGGTTTCAGAAAATTAAATCTACATTTCAGAAAATTAAATTTTTTATTTTTCGTATTTTTTTATTTTTAGTGAATTTTTTAAATATTTTATGCATTTTTTATTTCTTTTTAGATACATATAATCTAAATAAGCTTAAAAAGTATAATATTTGTGGAAAAAAAAAATTTAAAAATTCACCAAATACAAAAAATATAAAAATTCAATATATTTTCGTATTTTATTGTATTCAATGATTTTTTAAAAAAATTTGGGTACAATTTTTTTACTTTTTAAGTAAATTAAGATTAAGTAGATCTAAAAAAAAATTTTAAAAAATAATTAAAATATTTAAAAAACCATTAAAAATATATTTAAAAAAAATATGAATTGAAAATTCAAACAACTGCTTTTTGAAAACTCAAAACCAAATAGGGTGATAATACTATTGGAGATCTTAAATTTGGAAAAATAAGAATTTGAAATTTTAAAAATAAAAAAATAAAAATAAAAAAACACTTTTAGTTACTATACTAGAACCTAAAATTTTTAAAAAATAAATAAAAAGTTCACTAAATACAAAAATAAACATATTTGACACAAATTTAAATTTTTTAAAAAAAAAAGCAAAAAATTTTGTGATTTTTTTAACGTTTGCCAAACAGAACTTAAGACCATAAACCTAGAATTCTTAATCAGGCTTATATATGATAATCCTTAATACGAGTAAATAAGTGACTTATTTTTTGTGATCCGCAGTGTTGAATGATTTGCAAGCAACACTGCACAAGTTCTCCAAATATCCATTCTTTTATTGGTTTTTTTTATGATAATTGCGGTTCCTTTTGGGAATGGATTAGATAATGACCCTACTAACCACAGAAAACAAGATAATCAATTAATGCTTTTTCCATTTTTTAAATCAAAAAGCACACAAAAGGAATAAACTAATGCAGTGTTATTTTCAAATGTTGCTTTTTTGCTTATCCATGATATGCTCCTCAAAGACAGAAACAGAGAGAAAACTATTAAAAAATAAAACAAAAAATCCTTTAAAATGCAACTTTACTTGTTGGGTACAAAACCAGTAATTAGCTCCCAACTTTTCAGAAGGTATTAGGAAGCCACATCTGGAAAATAATTTTCTTTTTGAGTCATTGCATGTAGCCAAACACTTCCTCAAATATGCATATATATGAGTCCAATTATACATTTCCTAGCAATAACCAGAAACTTTTAACTAACCCACCTGGTTAAAACTGTTTAATTGAATAATAATCTTTGTTTAAGAATGAAATTCTACGTCCACGTGCCCATATATTATGCTTTATAGTCTATTTAGGCCAACACAAAGAATTATGGTTGGGTTTTTCTCTTTCTTTTCTGAGTTGATTAAATTTTCATGTAAGAGGAGGGAAAAAAAAATAGTCAATACCAATTTATTCACAAAGTCTTCTGTTTTTAGCACGGAAACTATGAGATTCGACATGTTTAGCTCTTCGAAGATTGTATTCTTTTTTATAAATAGATTTAAGCGAATCGTAATACATCAAAGCAAGCTTTGAGAGCTATGCGGTTATGGACATACACACCTAAGTCCAATGGAAATTTTTGAGGGCTAAACGGATTGATGTGGTTCATTGTAACAGTGACAAAAACCCAAGTAGTGTATCATGAGAATCCTTGGAGAGATTCACAAACCAAACACACTTTTTACTTAAATTCTTTTAATATATATTTTGAAAATTAAACCAAACAAGACCCAAAATCCTGAAAAATACATTCTCAATACCCTTGTAGGCCAAAATTTCTAATTTCTCTAATAAATTTTGTTACAAATACAGAAACAGATTATAAAATCAAATACAAAACATATTATCAAGTAGTTTATGACTTTCCACTTTGTGATTCCAACATTGAGGAGTATGTCATTTCGTTTTTACGTAGTCACCCCGCTGAATTATCTTTCCTCCACCATCCAATAGACAAAAATAATCCTTCAAATCTTATCATATATTTTATCTCACTCTAATCAAACAATAATCTTATTTGCATATATCCCTAATCCAGTCCCCCAAACATGGCCCTAGATTAGAGGTTGGTTTGGTTATAAGTAGTTGCCTTTTCTGCATTCTCGCAAGTTGGTAACAATCCAACAATTAGTTGGACTCTGCGCCTCCTCTTCTGTGGGCCCTTACAAGCCCGCGTAAATAGTCCCGGTTATGTCGCTCATAAGCATTAACTGAGCCCGTTAATGTGAGCCTCGTAGGGTGGCCACGGGCCCAATGGCCCACCTAAATGAACACATGTTAAAATAAAATAAATATCTGGTCCATCATTAATACTCAACCCAATGATTTAAAAATCGGATCGGTAAGCGAATCGAAAAAAAGATCAAGTGAGCGGATCACCAGTTCAACTGTCGGGTTAAATCAGAATCGAACCATGACATAATAAATATATAAAATTATATTTAAATAAAAATATAAGTAATAAAATTATAAATTAAAAATATTAAATTATCTTAAATATTTCTCCTAATTTTTTTTTACTGAAAAATATAATAATATATTTTAAAATATTATTAATTTTAATTTTAGAAGAGGAAATCAAATATTCAATATTCCCTGCATATGATTTTAATTCAAATAATTTGATTGAAAGAAGAATAAAAATTTTGGAGGGATATCAAAATTTCAAGTCTCCCTCCAATACATTTGATTGAATCCCAGATGGATTTCTTAAGTTTTTTTGGAAGAATTTTTTTTTTATAAATAGGTAGAGACATTCACAATAATTTCAAGCTCTTAATGGGATTCCTCACAAGAGAAGACCCTTGAAAAAGAGTTTTCAATTAAAATTTTCTTATATATATATATATAATAAGAAAGACAAAGAAAATAAAGAAAGAAAGAATAAAAAAAATTAGAAGAAATCAAAAAAAAAAAATCAAAATTTTCAATTTCAATGACTCAGCAAACTGTCTCCGGTTCGTCGGTTTAACCGCCAGCTTTCTCGGTTCTCTCTAAATAGACTAGTTTTAAGCTTTGGACGGTTTAAAGGGTATCTTTGGACCGGAATCCTGACCGGTCGACGGTTCAGCCGGTCGAACCGACCGGTCCGATCCGATTTTCAAAACCATGACTCAACCACCATCACCCTGACGCCACTTCATCACCGCCATTACTTTAATTAAGATACTATTTGACATCTCTTGTAAAATATATATATTTTAAGTCACATTATTTTTTTTATTTTTTTGCACATCTTTTTATAAAAAGTTCAAAAATATATTTATTTAGATCCTCCCAAACACCTTCTAAAAATATTTTTAACAAAAGTAAAGAATGGTAATGTAATTTTGAAAAGAGTAATGTTAAAAACCCTCAATTTGGATTTTTAAAATGAGATTACACAATTAATTATATGACAAATCAAAAATTGACATTCATCAAGCCACATCATTGTGGATCAAATTATATAAAAAAAAATTGCGAGTTTTAAACATTTTTCACTTGAAAATTTCAAGAAAAATCTAATTGTCAAAAATCTCTAACGATTTAACCCTTTTATTTTCTTTCCCTTCAGTTTTTCCGACAAACAAACGAAAAATATGAATTACTGTTTAAGAGTTTTATTTTGCATTTCCTCAATGTAGCTTTTTGTAAGTAACCAAACAAGTTGATTATTTCCTTTCTGATTTTTTTTTTCCCCATTGTCTTCCATCTCCAAATGGTGAACCAAACACAGCTCAAGGGTTGATTGAAATTAAAGAAGGAAAACCTCAGGGATGTTAACGGAATAAGCTCCTTTTCATATATATATATATATTGTACGGACATAAAAAAATACCGCATTTGATGATAAATAAATCCAACGAAGAAGATAATCAGTATTACTACGCAACCGCTATCTACAATCCCAGCCGTAGCCAGGGGCCCTCCGACGCCCAAGTCAGTCCTCCAATATTATCAAAATATTTAATTGACTAATTCATAGAGAGAAATTGCGTACCTCAACCCATAAGGGTGTTGCTTATTTACAATATCCAATGACTTACCTCTCAAGTAATTTGAATGCTTCAGAAGTCCTATCCCAAACAATCTCCGGTTGTTCAAGACTTCTATATCAATAAGATTTCATATCCTAATAAGCTTTGCATAACACAAAACACTAATGCAATGTTTAATAAGAATTTGATAACTGTCATATACATGATAATCTATAATCATGCCACGCGGCAATGCCTGGACCCACATAATTCTTGTGGTTATTTTTATTCCCTCTCAATTGCCCCCAAGCTTTCATTCTCTTTGAACCCAATGAAAGAGTGAAAGCTTTCTGTTGTTCTAATAAAAATAGCCGTGTAATAATGCCTAGCTAAAACCATACATAGGTGCTAGGGCTTATTCCAAAATGCATAACTTTATTAAGACTTATTTCGAAAACGCCTAGCCTTGCTGAAACTTATTCCAAGAATGCCTAACCTCGTTAAGACTTATTCCGAAAATGCCTAACCTTGTTAGGACTTATTCCAAGAATGCCTAACCTAGTTAGGATTAATTCTAAAAATGCCTTGTTAGGACTTATTCCAAGAATACCTAACCAAGTTAGGACTTATTCTGAAAATGCCTAACCTTGTTAGGACTTATTCCAAGAATGCCTAATTTTGTTAGGAACTACCAAAACACCAACTTGCTTATTGGCAAGCAAAATCTGCTCGACAAAGGAATCCTACCGTTGGACAAACCACCAACCTGTTCTACAAAATTTTTTAAAGTGATCAAACCTGCCAACCCACTTTTGTCACGACCCAACCCCAGAGCTTAGGGTTGGAATCGCAACTTACTAACTTATTCTTATTCGAAGCAAATTAGGCTACGCAAGTGAAGATAAAAATAATTAAACATAAATTTTACTTCATGCTACTATTTAAGAAAGAGGAAATACATTTCTAAGACTTTCATTATTTTATTATTCAGTGACCAGCCCCGAATAGAAACAAAAAGGAGAAAAAATATAAAAAAAAAAAAGAAAGATAAAATAGTGATTCAATATCAGTCCATGTGCAAGTTCCATTTTGTGGGGTTACATCTCGTCACCTGAAAGGGTAACAGCTATAAGCACACAGCAGAGTGAGAAATATTATGCCAAGAGTATAGGGAATACAAAATAACCATGGATAATTAGTTAGGCTAAAATATTTGCATAATTTAATTTAAAATGACAATTTATTTAAAGTGGCAGAATACAGAAATCATGTAAATAAATAATCATAACCACGGTATAAAACAGAACAGAGTAGAGGTCACAGAAGTGACAGTCAGAACAGAAGTCAATGGATTCATGACAAACAGAGAACCACTAAGTGGTCAAACAGAGGCTAGTGGTTATTTAAGTCCCCCAAGGCGTGGGACTCCCGTGGTGGTACTTACAAAACATAATTGTTTATAAGGTTATAGTCAAATATGTACTAAAATTTAAACAAACATATCCATGAGTTTCCTTTTAAATAAATAGAGTTTAGAAAGTAACTCACGTAACTGAAATATTTATAAACATAACTTTTATTTATATAACTTAATAAATATAATTTGTATAAAATAAGCTATGGTAACTCAAAATATTCGTAAAACATATAATAGTGAATCAAGATATAATACCACTCACCTTAATTATAACCCTTAGCCTTACTTTACTATCAGAACTTCCCTACTATAAATTTCTTACTCTCACTTACGTACCTCTCTCTCGGTTTCCACTCTTTCTTTTGTTCTTTCGTTTTTCCCCTCTTAGTTCATCACACCTTTGCTCCTTTTATAGTGTTAGCCAAGCCTTGATGGAATGACACGTACCCCCCTCTCTTAGGAGGCCATAATGATGTTAGGAGGTGGAGTTTTTAATTGTAGATTCAAGATGAGATTTGAATCTTTAGAGATAAGTATAAATCTTCTTAACATACTTGGGCCTTCTTAACATACTTGGGCCTTTTTTTTTTTTTTTTTTTTTTTTTTTTTTTTTTTTTTTGCTTGGGCCGAAATTGCTAGGCCAACTAGCTTATAAATTTTCTTTTTCTTTTCTTTTTATTCATTTATTTATTTGTTTTGATGTTAAGCTTTTTCAATGTAAATTAAATTACATTTTATCATTTAGCATTGTAAAATTAATTATTTTATTTTACTTTACAAATTATTATTATTCCTTTTAAGTAAATAAAGTTTAGAAAGTAACCCACGTAACTGAAATATTTATAAACACAACTTTTATTTATATAACTTAATAAATATAACTTGTATAAAATAAGTTATGGTAACTCAAAACATTCGTAAAACATATAATGGTGAATCAAGGTATAATATAACTTACCTTAATTATAACCCTTAGCCTTACTTTACTATCAAAACTTCCCTACTATAAATTCCTTACTCTCACTTACGTACCTTTCTCTCGGTTTCCACTCTTTCTTTTGTTCTTTCATTTTTCCCCTCTTAGTTCATCACACCTTTGCCCCTTTTATACTGTTAGCCAAGCCTTGATGGAATGCCACGTATCCCCCTCTCTCAGGAGGCCATAATGATGCTAGGAGGTGGAGCTTTTAATTGTAGATTCAAGATGAGATTTGAATCTTTAGAGATAAGTATAAATCTTCTTAACATACTTGGGCTTTTTTTTTCTCTTTTTTTTTTTTTTTTTTTGCTTGGGCCGAAATTGCTAGGCCAACTAGCTTATAAATTTTCTTTTTCTTTTCTTTTTATTCATTTATTTATTTGTTTTGGTGTTAAGCTTTTTCAATGTAAATTAAATTACATCTTATCATTTAGCATTGTAAAATTAATTATTTTATTTTACTTTACAAATTATTATTATTATTCTTGTTAGCAATATTATTATTTATTTACTATCTTTAGTTTGACCTAATTAATATTACAATTTCATAAATGTGTTAATTTGCTCCCAAATGATAATTCCCAATTAATTCTATATTTGATAACCCAATGCCAAATTAAATTTATATATTTATTTATTTAATAGTCTATCATCACATGCCACCATAATTATATATAACTCTAAATATTTATGTGTACTTAATTAAACGTTCGGGGTGTCATAACTTTGCCAAGCAAAACCCGCTCGACAAAGATTTTTCAAGTTGGTCAAACTTGTCAACCTACTTCGCCAAGCAAAACCTGCTCGACAAAGATTTTTTAAGTTGGTCAAACCTGCCAACCTACTTTGCTCAACAAAGATTTTCAAAATTGGTCAAACCTGCCAATCTACTTCACCAAGCAACACCCGCTCAATAAATATTTTTCAAGTTGGTCAAACCTGCTAACCTACTTTGTTCGACAAAGATTTTCAAAATTGGTCAAACCTGCCAATCTACTTCACCAAGCAAAACTCACTCGATAAATATTTTTCAAAATTGGTCAAACCTGCCAATTTACTTCATCAAGCAAAACCCGTTCGATAAATATTTTTTCAAAATTGGTCAAACTTGCCAATCTACTTCACTAAGCAAAACCTGCTCGATAAAGATTTTTCAAGTTGGTCAAACCTACCAACCTACCACGCCAAGCAAAACCCGCTCGACAAAGGTTTTTTTAAGTTGGTCAAACCTGCCAATTTACTTTGCTCGACAAAGATTTTCAAAATTGGTCAAACCTACTAATCTACTTTGCTCGACAAAGATTTTCAAAATTGGTCAAACCTGTCAATCTACTTTACCAAGCAAAACTCGCTCGATAAAGATTTTTCAAGTTGGTCAATACCTGCCAACTTATCTCTTGCCCAAAGCAACTTGGCAAAGAGATAAAATTTGTGACCAAAAGGTAGTGTAATTCATATTGCCCCCATGATCCATAAAGCGCGAACTCGATCTCAACATATTTGACCCAAATAATAGTCTTCATCCACGTTTGGTATAAAAACTCATATTTTTTAGATAATAAAAATCTGATATAATAATTTGATCTTCCATGTATTCGTGGTTGGAATAATAATGCATAAACTCCATGCTCTATAGATAATTAAAATTCAGCACAATAAAATATCTTCATCCGCAGAGTAATAATGCATAAAATCCATACTCCGCAAATAATAAAAATTCAATATAATATCTAAAATCTATACTCCGTAGCATAATAATTGATAATAATACCTCCATGTCTATAACGATAATGCATAAAATGCATACTGATAATTTAATTAAAACTTCCAAGTTTATTCATGAGAGGAAACAAAGTTGGTGGCATTTGATCTCATCGTTGGGTCACTATGAATAGGCACTGAATGGCGTTTGAGCTATCCATCAGTGCTTTTGAGATGAATTCAACTGCAGGCTAACGATTGTGATTCTAGTTGCTTATGGGCTCACGATATTTCCTAGTCAAGACTTTGTTCTTCGAATTGGGTCATGATTGAGGGGGACCAAGTTAGTTTCTTCAAACAAAGATAAAATCTTCCTTTTACGCCCATAATGGTAGCACCGAAGAAATAAAAAGTAAAGACCATTCGTGGTTTATAGCCCATAAAGTATCACAAAACCGTTCAATGCATACCATATATTTTCACGTGAAAGTCTTGCAGCCATGGTTAAGTGGTTGACGCTTACTTGGCTTATAGTATACAACTTTGGGTTGTATTATTGGAAAAGAATCATCCATAGTAAGGTCACACGAACGGGATTAATTTTGTCTTCTTCTATGAATTTCATCGATTCCCACAGACGGCACCAATTGTACGGGCAAAGAAAAATTACGTATTTGTTGATAAAGAAATCCAATGAATAAGATGATCAGTATCACCATGCGATCGTTATCTGCAACCCCAGCCGTAGCCGGGGGCCCTCCGACGCCCAAATCAGTCCTCCAATATTATCAAAATATTTAATTGACTAATTCATAGAGAGAAATTACGTACCTCAACTCATAAGGGTGTTGCCTATTTATAATATCCAATGACTTACCTCTCAAGTAATTTGAATGTTCCAGAAGTCCTATCCCAAACAATCTCCAGTTGTTCAGGACTTCTATATCAATAAGATTTTATATCCTGATAAGTTTTGCATAACATAAAACACTAATGCAATGTTTGATAAGAATTTGATAACTGTCATATACATGACAATCCATAACCATGCCATGTGGCAATGCCTGGACCCACATAATTCTTGTGGTTATTTTTATTCTCTCTTATATATATTTTATAAGTTTCAATTCGAACCCATATCTATTATCTAAACCGTTTATCTTATAAGCTCTATAATAAAGGCCATTCATGTAATAAATAACTTCATCAGAAAATTATAAATACAAAAATAAATCACATTTTGTTTTATAAAATAAAATTGTAAATATAATTAAATTTAAATAATTTATTTTATAAAATAAAATACAATTTATTCCTATGTTTGAAGCTAATATTTTGCATGAATGAATTTCGTTGCGAGGCTTATGATAGACTGTTCAGATCATTGTTTGAATTAAAACATATAAAAATAGCATAAAAAGAGTATGAAGTGTTATGGAGAGATGAAGTATAGAGAGATGAGATATGAAGGGTAGCTTATCGACTCACATACACTGGCCTTGTTTGGTGGAGTTTTTTTAAGTTAAAAATTGATAATTAAAAAGTAGAAACTAAAAGCACCCCTATCCTAACTTTCAAATAATTAGTTTATTTAAGTTATTTTTGCCTAATAAGTTATAAACAGAAATTTTATCAAACAATCTGGCACAGACTTTCAAATCAAAATAAGTTATAATTACTCTAAAAAACTATAACAAACAGACTCACTCTAGAGTCATAATTTTTAAAAATTCTAATTAGGCTATGTACTTTTTCAATTATTTATCTAATGTATAAGAAAAAAATAATAAATAATGATTATATAATCAATAAAATTATCGGTGATACAGATCATTAAAATGATGGCACGAATATCAGTATCAGTTTTAATGAGCTGACAAAAATAAAAAATAAAAAAAATGTCAAATTATCACATTAGTGAGATCCACGTGATGCCATATTATTGTTGTTGAATTAGTCGTCCGAAGCTCAGATATTATGGGGGGCGTATGTGATAATTTTTCCAGTCACGGACATCTCCGCGAGAGATTCTTTCGGGTTTAGTTCTTTGATTCGCTGAAAGATTCTTTTGGGTTTCTTTCTCTCTCCTTTTTTTCAGGTGTACCCTTGAAATCATTTTTCTTTTCCTTTGATCAAAGAAGAGCCAATCGGTCTGCTTTTGAATACCCATTTCGCATACAAATTTTCACTGACAACCCTTTTCTGGAAATTGGCCAGTATCAATCCTACAATGACGGTTTCTTCGGTTGAAAACTCAGTAGACAGGTGATTTGTATTCTCAAAATAGGCCTACCCATATGAGAGGAAGAACTGTATAAATGTAACAAAAATTAATGGTCGATTCGTAATTGCATATTTTGTCTGCTTTTGATTTGATGAATCTCCAACATTCTTGGAAGATCTTATATGGGTTGTGTTTATATTTTTGATTTCTTCATCTGTACACCATACCTTCTTGAAATCTATGCCCTTTGTCACAATATTCATTCCCATTTCCATGTGTTGTTGAGATATTCTTTCATAACCATTTTTTGAAATTGTTTTGCTTTTTGTAAGATTTTGCTTAACCATTAATAGAATTTCAAATCAGGGTTAGTGTTTTGTATGATTCCTATTTGTCAAATTAGTATTCCTTTAGAAATTATCTTTATTGTGTGTATATATGATTCTGCACACATCTGTCCACAGAAATTCAGATCCCCATTTGTTTATCATATGTTGTGTTCAATTCAATCACATCGTAGTCTTGACATCTTTCATTTGTTTTGTGATTAGAATAATTAAATTTATGTTATACACAGTGCTCGCCCTGTTCATTTGATTTCTTTTGGTGTGGAACTCTTTTTGCTTTTGTTTTTGTTAGAATTTTGTATATAGAATAAATTGTGTATTATTGATGTATTGAATGTATTAAGTAGCTCTCCTTTATAGAGGAGTTACAAGCCGAAAGAGAAAACATTAATGATGAAAGCATTACTATAATGATTAAAGTAGCACTAACATAGCACTAATCATAGAATATACATGCACTAACATAGAATATATTAATATGATTAGTGCTATGTTAGTGCTACTTTAATCATTATGTTAGTAATGCTTTCATCATTAATGTTTTCTCTGTCAGCTTGTAACTCTTCTATAGAGGAGAGCTACTTAATACATTCAATACATCAATAATACACAATTTATTCTATATACATTATTCTAACAGTTTTCTATTTCAAAAATTAGCCTCTTTGTTGGTGATTTGGTATATGATCTTGATCATGTGAGTGGGTGATTAGATGCAACTCTTTTAAGTTTTGATAATGTAATTAAGCACTTATGTAAATTGAATTATGAATCTTTGGACATTAAGTTTTGATGATTTTATACAGCTTGATCAGGTATGAGTTGTTTGTTTGATTTTGAATTCCTTCTAAACTCTGTCAAAAGAAATATTTGGAACATAGAGTATTTGTATACACAAGAAGCACAATGAACAAGTTAATTTTTCTGTCTGATCAAAATCTGATCTGATGGACCAAGTGAACAAGTTAATTTTGCTGTCTGATCAAAATCTGATCTGATGGACCAAGTGGCGGTTTACATGAGTTGGACAAAAATGGCAGGAAATTTCCTTTCATTGGATATTTTGAAGAGTAGTGATTTACAAACAGAAAATGCATACAGAAAACTTATACATAATGATTTGGCCGAGGTTTGAGCCTATCACTTTAGAACAAAGAGCCTATTGAGATGACTTTAGTTAGACAAATAGCACTGTCTCATCATTCTGGTGTAATATTCTGTATAAAATTCTGGTGGAATAGCATTTTCCTATTGTGAATTGTTGACTTATATCCCCTTGATTTCGTTTAAGCAGCACATCCCCTCTCTCTAGACTTGCTCCTCTCGAAGCAATACTATTCGACATTGATGGAACTCTATGTGATTCAGATCCCTTTCACTACCAAGCATACCGTGAAATGCTTCCAGAGGTAGAGTTTTTTTCTTTTTCCTTTTTTCATTATGTTGGGAAAAAATTATGTTCTGGTTTCATGATGTTTTTCTTTTCAATCACATTTTCATCACACCATGTCATGATTAGGGGAGCAAAATCTTTCTATTGACATACCTGAACAAAAATGTTGAGCTAAGCTCGAATTGGAATACTAGAAACTTAAAAGAAACATGTCAAAACAAAGTTAGCAACCAAAACAGAAATTCCTTGACAAACTAATTGCAAAAATGAAACTTTCATAAAACAAAGAAAATGCTATGATACTGAATAATTTGTGTTTGGACAAATTGCTTTGGCATATTAACAGATAATGCAGTGTTTGACAGATAGGTTTCAATGGCGGGGTTCCAATTACTGAGGAATTTTATGCTGAATTTATTTCTGGGAAGCATAATGAAGACATGGCTACATTCCTTTTCCCTGATGATCACCAACGGGGCATAAAATTCACGGATGACAAGGAAGCCATGTTTCGGAGGTAAATTTCACTTTTTTTTCCCAAGAAACTTTTTAATCCTCCCATATTGTAACTTATTTCATGAAGGAAAAAAAACAGATTGGCAAAGGATAAAATGCAGGCTGTGAATGGCCTATACAAACTGAAGAAATGGATCGAAGATCGTGGTTTGAGACGGGCTGCTGTTACTAATGCTCCTAGAGAAAATGCTGAACTGGTGATTTCAACTCTCGGACTTTCTGATTTCTTTGAATTTGTTATTTTTGGGAGCGAATGTGAGCATGCAAAACCGTACCCGGATCCATACTTGAAGGCTCTTGAACTACTCAAGGTGTCAAAAGATCACACTCTTATATTTGAGGTATGATTTCTTTCCAGACTTGCTGGGTCTTTCTTTGTTCGAAAAACGCAAAAAACTTGTTTTGTCCATTTTTTATAGAAACTGTTTTTGGGAACAACCCACTTTTTAGAAAACACCACAAGGAGGTTGTTTTCAAATTTTTTAAAACTGTTTCGCACAAAAATAGTTTTAATGAGTGTTTTCCAAACTTCTCATTGTTTTTTTTTTTTTTTTTTGAAAACACAAAAAACCAGTGCTGGACACAGAAGGGGCAAATTTTTCAAAATTCTGATTACTCCCATGCAATTTCAAGTATTTATAACAGAAATTAGCATCTTGGCCCCTCCAAAATCTATATAATTTTACTTCAACCCTTCTAAACTTCACAAAAATCTCATTAGCCTATGCAATTTTGAGTGTTTATAAAAGAAATTAGCATTTTATTCTCCCAAAATCTATATAAACTTTACTTTGTTTGACCCCTCCTTTATACGATTTATGGGACCTCCACTGCGCAAAATGAAAACAAAGAAACAAAAACACAACATTTATGAAGAATGAACACAAAACCAAACATACCCGCTGTTTCCCTTAGTTTGCTAAGGCCTTCATATAATTTGGTCTTCTTTTTTTTCTCCCTTCCTTAGGATTCTGTTTCTGGAATTAAAGCTGGTGTGGCAGCTGGGATGCCGGTTGTTGGTCTGTTGACTGGAAACCCGGAGCATTTTCTAATGGAAGCAAAGCCTGCATTTCTTATAAAGAATTTTGAAGATCCAAAGTTGTGGGCTGCTCTGGAAGAGCTTGATAGAAAGTCAGGTGTGACAAGAAGTGCAGCTTGAAAGATTTGTCATATCGCAGTGAGCTAGGATAAAACTATTGAATTACTTTGAATAATTATGTTGTAGAGGAGCTGAATGCCTCCATCTAATAATCAGAATGAAGAAAATATGTGAAACCATTTCATTGTTTTGCTAATGATATGACAACATTGGTGTTGTTGGTTGTATCGTAAATCAGTCGCTTATGGCTTCTTCCTTCTTTGTTTTGTTTTATTTTACTTTTTTTTTTCTGAAATTGTGTCAGACCATTCATTGTAATTTCTGCTTACAATTTATGTAGTAAAAACAACTTAAATAAACTGGAGATAAAAAGTGATTATCCTGAATCTGGGAAGGGAGATTTTTGGATTCTGCTTATAGATTATTAGTTTTCAACAAATAGGCTCTTTGAGTTTTGGACACATCACTATCATGGTTACACAAAAAGAAGCTAGCCCTCTCTATGCATTCCTTGTACAAGCCTGAAAATATGTTACTGGTTAGACTAAACAGAAGATCCAATCATATTTGATATGATTGCAAAGAAGTCAGTGCTATATGGTAAGCACCAAAACACACTGCCTTTGTGATCTTTAACTTTTAGTGAGCAAATCACTTCATGCCACTTCAGCAGCCTCTACCGGTAATTCAAGAGGTGATGTTTTTTTTTTAAGGACGAAACAACAGATAGCAATATAAATTAAGCATGAAAACGTCTTCTTACATCTGTTGCTAAGTTATGAGCAGGTTAGACAACCGCTCTTCCTACCTTTTCAATTACAACATAATCAAAACATTTGCTAGAGTACCTTATATCACTTAGAAAGGACTAAAGGTGCCAATCAGAGTGCCTGTCATCGTTTTGTAGCAGTGAAATTAATACTTGACAATCAGATTGTAAATGAAGATGCTTGATGCCATGTTTGGATGCCCACCGCAAAGCCTGTAGCGCTGTTGCGGCTTCCGTTTGCTGTGGAGAACGCAATGGTGGACCTTCAACTGCCTTCTGCTGAACAATATGATTACTGTCATCAAAACAAACCCAAGCCAATCCAGTTCTATCTTCCATTGAGAGCCATGACCCATCAACCACAATTCGCCACCTCTTGGAATCTGCGGGTGTTGAGGCAGTATGCTGCAAAAGAACTTGATTAGAGACATTGTTATTGGTACTGAAAGAGTGAGATAGTGCATGTGTTACTTGATTATGTGGTGAAATAGCTGCTGAAAATAAATCATGTGGTTCTTCTAAGGTGCGATCGATGGACATGGCCATAGTGTGAAATTCAGTGGAATTCCTTTGTAGCCATATAGCCCATAAAATGGCAATAGATTGGATTAGTATTTCGGGTCTCGAATCTGCTGAACCCAACCCTTAAACCACATGAAGAAGGATTGTGGAGTGCCAATGCTAAAATCAAGACCCAACATAGATCCACACCAAACCCTTCGAGACACTGGGCAATCAAAAAATAAGTGTTCAAGAGTTTCTTCGTGAGCAAGGCATCGTCCATAGATTGGATCAATATCCATGCCTCTTTTTGTGAGTTCTCGTTTAACTGGAAGGATGTTATAAAGACATTTCCAGACAAACAGAATCCACTTAGGGGGAATCTTGAGTTTCCACAATCTTTTCCATACTAGCCAATCAGAATCGGGCCTATAATAATCTGGGAATTGCTGGGTTAGAGCTTGCTTGTAGCCCGATTTGACTGAGTACTCTCCACTCTTTGTTGGCTCCTAAACAATTTTATCCTCAATGCCAATATCTGGAATATGAATAGATAATACATGAGATAAGATATTGTTTAGGAAAAACCTACTCAATGAATCCACTCTCCAACAATGATGTTCCAGATCAATAAAGTGTTCAACCCTTATTCTGGGAAAGATCTTACTCAAGCCTCTTCCCTTACAAGGATTTGAAACCGTTGGAATCCACTGATCCTCCAATGGATTAACACAACGTCCATTCCCAACTACCCACTGAAGCCCTTAACTTAATAACGATCAACCCCATAGAATACTACGCCATCCCCATAAGGAAGAAGTAGACTGTTTGATGTCAAGAAAAGGACTTCTCTGACAATATTTACCTAACAGAACTCTAGAAAGTAGTAAATTGGGAAAGGACAAAACTCGCCATGCTTGCTTTGCCAATAAAGCTTGATTGAAACACTTAAGATCTCTAAATCCTAACCCACCCCAATCTTTAGGGAAACAAATAAATGTCCACTTTTTCCATGGTATCCCCTTTCCCCTAGAAGAGGCCCAAAGAAAGTGACGAAGGGTAGCTATAAATTGATGCAGAAAAGAATCAAGCATGCAGAAAACAGACATTAAATACACAGGGATAGACTAGAGGACATGTTTAACCAAAATCCCCCGTCCTACAAAGTTCAATAACTTACATTTCCACCCTTGTAATTTGGAATTCACTTTATTCATAGTGGAATTGAAAATCTCCGATTTAGTACTGTAATAACCCCGACCCGTAATTAGCTACTGTAGCACGTCCGCGGGGGACCTCGCTACAGCTCGGACTCGATTTGTGTCACGGTTCTTAATCTGAACCAAAGAGTCCAACTCTGGCAAATCGTTTTGAGAAAAACAGACTTTTTTGAAAGAAGTGCCAAACATGGACTGCTTTGCCAGATACAGAGTCGCCACCTAAATATTTTTTTTTTAAATGGGAAATTTAGGAAACCCTGACTCGGTGCCGAAGGCCACGTGTCCGTCATCACCAAAGTGGTCTTGGCTCGGGAGCTTGGGTACGATCGGGGAAGGTCAGCTATGAGTACCCCCTCTCGCTCGGTCTGAAGACCGGCCTCTACTAACCATGATATCCAATTTTGAAAACGTTATGCGTTCTTATTCCGGTTA
Source organism: Camellia granthamiana (assembly GCA_036172215.1). NCBI lineage: Eukaryota > Viridiplantae > Streptophyta > Magnoliopsida > Ericales > Theaceae > Camellia > Camellia granthamiana. The sequence continues at coordinate 36,666,293 of CM069916.1, forward strand.
TTGGCCTAGAATTACTATGTTATGCGTACAGCAAACAAGTATAGACTAGATTGCCTAATTTGGGAATAAACATTGCATATCCGTTTGTTTGGAAAACGCTTTGGAATTTGCTACTCGCAAGTAGGCTAAAACACGGATTTCGACGAGTTTTCCCAACTCAAGCAATCCAGCCTCCACCCACAGGCATTCAAACAGTTTATCTCACATAAGCACTTAGCCGCATGGTAAGCATACTGTCATGGCAACACTCACACGCATGTGGTATGCTAAAGCATGAAAATACTTACATCGTACTCCGTGCCAAAAACAATAAACTAGTTAGCAAACATGCATGGCCTAGCTCATGTTAGAATGACTAATGCATCACAAGCAAGGATGCAATTTAGAGTAGGCTCGGCTAACCCTAAACATGGCATGTGAGATGCAATCAAATAACACGTATTCAATTTGGATTTGAAAATACAATGGAGTTTATATGATGTACCGAGCCCGGTGCATGTAAACAAATGCATGGATGCACGCATGCATAGCGTAAGATATGCTAAAATAAACGTGCCCTAATCTACCATCGAAGCAGGTAAATAAAAGGGAGAAAGAAGTGGGGGTTGGAAGACATACACACCACTCACCCACACTTATTACAGACTTGCCCTCGCTCGGAGGGACCAAAAGAATATACAAATTAATTAACTACGCAAGCTAATTAAATATTACAAATCCATTAAATTAATCAAATAAATTAATTAATCTAATTAAAGCAGTAAACTGCCTCGAGATGAGGGCCTGATGCAACGCATGCTCGGGACTTGCTCGGAATTGCACTGCCATGCTTAGATTGCCTCTGTTTTCCCTGTTTTGCTCCTCTGAAAACTGCCAAAGTCTCAGGGATGCCTTTCTGAACACTGGGGATCATCACCGGCTGAATAGAACTTCCATCGGCAGTGAATTGAGCTCATCGGCACTGAATTCATCCACCGGCCATCAATAGACTGCCGGTCGGCACTGAATGTCTGCAGAACCTGCAACTCACAGCAGCAGGGGGGCAAAAACTTGCATGGCAATGTAATTCCAGCAATTTATGCATCAAACACATTCCTTATCATGTTAATGACTCGAAGGAGGATGTGCCTCGATTCTCGGGCCACCAATCACGCATTTCCATGCATGATGGCCCAAAGAACCAAATGTGCACTTTCAATTTCAAATGCATGCAAACCATATAAACAAACAAGGGTGCCGAACCTCTATCATGTTTATCTCAAGAGGCCTAGCATGCATGTCAATGCAATGAAATCCTAAGCATGTTGGCTAGCATGCAATATGGACAATGCAAGGCGCTTATGTAAGCATACAAGCAAACATGTAGGGCAAGCATGCAAACCAAATAAAAGGTGGACTTAAACATGATCTAAGCAACTCTAACTAGGCCTCAAATCAGTAGCCAAAATGCTAAGTATGAGAGCTAAACACACATGCATATGTACACATGTTAAGGCACACAACTTAGGCATTAAACGAACCACTCTCAAGCGCACTTGAAAGGAGATAACATGGATGATTAGCATGCAACATGAGCTCTAAAATCATGTCAAAGTGTGGTGCTAAACCAACTCAAAATAGACCAAACAAAGCATGCAAATGGTCCAAGACTTAAAGCAAGTCAATGAGGCATTGAACTATACTTATGCAAGACAATTATGGCATGCATTAAACAACTAAAAACAGGTTTTTAGCATGTTAAAACAAAGCCAAAAGGCTACTTAGATGGCATCTAAGAGGCTTGAAACCAAAGGCATGCACAATGACCAAAACATGGAGCATTCAATACATGCTTTTAAAGCATTAAAGAGGCAACTAAGGCAAGCATACAAGCACACCAAAGGGACTGAAATGACATGCTAGATGGTTCCAAACCATCAAAATGAGGTAAGCAACACATGCTACGCATGCATGCTCAAAGGCTAGCAAGCCTAAAATGCAAAGGGGCTATATAATGCATGCCAAGATCAACCCAAATGACTATGAACAGAGCTAAAACATGTCAAAATAAGCACAAAACATTCACAAATCTAAGCCTAAAGCATGCTCAAATTAGGGCTAACAACCTGAGGCATGTTAAGGCAATACAAGGCATTACATGGCAACTATGCTAAGCATGCATAAGGGACCAAAACCAACACATAGCAATGTTAAATCATGATATCCTAAGCATGAATAACAGTCCATACATGCTCAACACACACTCAAGCACAATGCTCCCTCAAGAGGCAAAACTTGCCCTTTTCAAGGACATCAAGGAGAGGGGGTGACCCCCTCCTTCTTAGGACTTTAAGGCATCATCTTCACCACTGAAATCCCTCAAGATTTCAGTGGTGAAGAGACCCAGACACCAAAATCCCGGATCTCAACAAAATAGCACAAAATGAGGCCTTTTTAAGGCCTAAGGGTGGTCAAACCTCCCCAAAGCACAAAACACTCTTAATAGACAATAAAGAGGACTAAAAAACAGAACTTTTATGTGTTAATCACTAAGCACAAAAATAGTTCTAAGCTATGCAAAAATAGAGTGCAAAAATGGGGTAAAAATGGGGAGTTTCTCACCCTTGTTGACCACCTTCACAAGAGTTGATGTTGTTGCTTCCTTGAGCTCAAATCCAGCCAAAAACCTCCAAGACAACCTCTTAGAACCTCAGTTGCCAAGGAAGGTGAAACACTAGGTGTTGATGAGCAATAGTAAGTCACAAACACCTAGTGTACAAATAAGAGGGAAGAAGAGAGATAGGATAGATACAAAACTTCTAACCTAAAACCAGAGCTTCTTCTCTGTCTTTTCTCTCTAAAAATCTAAGTTTTCTAACCCTTGAGACAAGAGGAGGAAGGGTTCTCTTATAGGCAACCAAACTTACAAGTTAAGTCAACCAAGAGGCTCATCCCTCCATACACGTGTATGGAGGGGAAGCAAGTGCTATACAGCTGCTTTAAAATATCTCAAAAAGCAACTGAACAGTAGTCGGCAGGGCAAAATTGTCATTTTGACAAAATTGACTGCCGACCGGCACAATTCAGTGCCGATGGCAACAACAACCAGCCGGTGGCCTCTAGCCACTGCCGGTGGTGTGTGGGGATGCCTCAAAAGGCACTTCCTCCCCCTCCAAGGCAGAACACAAGTGTTTGGTGCAAAACCAAACACAAAACGGTCGAGTTCGGAGATCCTGAGGCAAGGCGCGTAGCCGAGAACTCCGGGAACTCCAAACGAACACAAACATGGATAATCACCGAGTGTTCAAACGGTGACGTCCAAGTCTTGAGGACGGTCAAAAATGGGGTGTCTACAGCTACTAATCAATGATTAAAGATGCTAATTGAGTGGATCAAATGAATTATGAGATTAATATGTAAATTGCATGATATTTGGCCTTCTATCTGTTACTTATAGAATATATGTTTGGAATTTCACTTTAATATGTAAATTGAAAACCTTATCGGCATCCGAAACCGAAATTGACTACACCGATATGTTATTTGGAATTTTTAGAACCATATGGCAAGTTTTATTAAAAATTGATTCAAAACGATTAATTAAGTCATGTTTAGTTAGCCTAATATTCTAATTAATGTGTTTTAGCACCATAAATATATATATGAGCCTTTACTCATTTTTGAGCTCAATTCTTTGCTCCTCTTAGTGCAAAAATCTGAGGTTTTCTTTTAGAGAGAGAGTGTGTGCAATTCTAGAGAGAGAGATGAAGGAATTGAAGGAGAATTGAAGACCTTGGCTTAGATTCATCAAAACTAAGCTAGAGCTAGATTAATTCAAGACTGTAGGTATGAATTCAACCCCTAAATTATGAATCTAAGTTATCAACATGAAGATTATGTGTTTAAGGGTGTGTATTGAGCTTAGAAGAAAGATTTGAGTGGCAATTCATGCATACATGTACATTTTTTTACAAATTGAGCATGATTTCCATGAATCCTCTCTTGTATGTTTGAAATTCATCTTCATTTGGGGAAATCATCAAGTTTCAAGTTGTTTTATGGTGTTTGATCACGTTTTGGGAAGCTCAAGACCAAGAAAACCCATGCATGTTGTGTTCATGAACATTCATCATGTTTTAAGTTGAAATTGTGAGTTTTTAACAAACTCTTGGGCCATGATTTTATGAAATAATCCGTAATTCTTCATGTTTTACAAGTTTACTATGTTATCTCAAGTTTTGGGGCCCAAGAGATGTGTTTTGAAGGTTGGAATTCGAGTTTTGAGCTCATAGGTGCAATTTGGAAATTCAAGAATTTGCATCTACGCTCGAGCGTGGGAGTTCACGCTCGAGCGACCACTCTGAGTGCTTGCACTCCGCTCAAGCGACCAAAAGTCCGCTCGAGCGTGAATTGCAAGCTCCCAGAAGTTTCATGTCTTTTACAGATCGCTCAAGCGAAGGAATGTGCGCTCGAGCGATCATTCACATTTTGCATGTCCGCTCTCGAGCGTGGACTTTATTTTCAGAAATTTGGCCTAAGTGTTCCAAGGCATGTTTTGGCATCCTCCTTGCATCTTAGGCATTCCTAAGCCTTAATTAAGCCATAGTAATGAGGTTATGGATTAGAAACACACTAAGAAAAGAATGTATTAAGTTCCGAGACTGCAAGTGTGTGTGTTTCAGGCAATGTGATAAGAAAGAATAAGAACCAATGTAATGAAAGCTAAGCCTTAATGGCCACTTGAATGTGTAATGATAAGACATGCTTGTGTTATGTATTTTGTGGTTGTAGGTCAAGACTCGAGGGTTGACTGACCATTGCAGGAAACCACTGTGAGTAACGTTATTGTAAAGATACATTCATATGAATTACGTTCCAAATGAAATATGATAAGTTCTGATTTCTGAAATGATATCTGTTTTCGTGAACGAATATTCCATGTTTGAAATCTATTATGGCATCTATAGATAGTCCCAAGTCATGGGGGACGGCATGAAAATGCGGGTCCATGACATACATGTGACTACGAGATCTCGTTAGCCACTTCATTGTGGTGATATGTGTTTAATCGGTATCCGGAACTGATTACTCCAGTCAGAAGATGTTCTGTGATGTGTTCTATGGGATGTACCATTATTATGTTCTGATATGAGAATGAGTATGCGATGATCTGTTTTCCGCCTATGACATGTTCGGATTTCGTTCACTAATCCCTTTACCTTACTGTTATTCACTGGGCTTTAGCTCACTGTGTGTGTATATATATATGTAGGTGGGTATTCTGGAGTTCGAGCCTGAAGGCTTTTGTTCGGATCTGTGTTCTGTTGTCAGCCAACCATTGTGCCTGACGTGGAGGTTCCTGAAGAGTCCTGCGTTTAAGTTCCGTTGTTTTTGTACATATAAGACGTGGTAGTTTTGTTGGCTGTACTTAAGATACTTTAATGTGTGTGGGTATAATGTACGAATGACTATTGCATACTTATATAAAGTTTTAACTATTCTGTTCATATAAGTCAGCACAACTCATTGGACGACTATATTTATGTATTTGCTTCCGCTAGCCCCTTAATCTTGTTAATCTATTCAGAGGCCTTCGGTAGTCCAAAGATTACTGGCCGGTTACGATACTAAACCTATAGGGGTGGGTTTGGGTCGTGACAAGTACACCCCGTGAACCCCGAGTTAGCTCCCAAATATATGCCAGGTTTTGATACAACTTTAACACCCAAGAGGGAAACAAGCCAGTCTCTAGCTGACTGCAAGAAGTTTGGGATTGTAACTAACTCAGATTTATTAAAATTTATACGCAACCTTGAGTAGTAGCTGAATGCATTCAAGAACTAGTGAAGACACCAAATTTCATCAGACTTATAGTTTAGGAAAATGAAACAATCATCCTCGAAAAACAAGTGTGAAATGGAAGGAGATTGCCGACTAAGGGTTATTCCTCGACATACATTAAAGGACACCAAATGATTAAAGCCCTCCGACGATACTTGCATGACCAATAGAAATAAATATGGTAACAGAGGGTCCTCGTGCCTAAGTCCCGCATGAGGTACAAAAAACTCAGATGGGACTCTATTAATCAGAACTGCAAATTGCACAGTCGAAACACATAGGGAGATTAGTTGGATCCATTTAGGGGGAAAGCCCATTTTGACCATAACCACCTTAAGAAAAACCCAACTAACTCTGTCATAAGCTTTACTCATATCTAGCTTCAACCCGAAACATGATAAACAACCATTCTTCTTTTTCTTAATGTATTCTAGAATCTCGTGTACTATCAAAATATTATCTGAGATAAGTCTACAACCTCCTCAAATGCCATGAAAATCTTTAGTTGGAACTGCAGGGGTCTGGGTTATCCCCTGACAGTTCAAGCAGCCCAAAATTTGACCAAGAAGTATAGGCTGGATATTTGTTTCTTGAAAGAAACTAAAAGCATGGTTCAGAAGGTTAATCAACTTGGGTACACTCTGGATTTTAAATACAATTGTGGTGCAGATTGTTCTGGAAGAGCTGGAGGGTTATGGGTTGGTTGGAATGATGGTAATTTGATAGAGATCTATGAACGTGCTGCGAACTTCATTATTTTAGAAGTTAGGGACAATCTGCACTAGAGCTGGTATGTCACGACCCAAACTCGCCCCTATAGGTTTAGCGTCATAATCGGCCAATAATCCTTGGATTACCAAAGGCCTCTTAAAAGAATAACATATAATTTGGGGTTGCGGAAGCAAATACACAAAATATACATAGTCTATAGAGCTATGCAGACATACATGAGATAGGAATTTGAAACCTTATAAAATATACACATAAGATGTCATGTTCATATAAGTCTTGGAACACCGTGCAAGCGTCATCAAAAGGGACTTTGTGTAATGACTCGGATTCCAATTCATATCAGATTGGTATTGATGGGTTGGCAAGTGAACTTTAAATCTTATAATTGAGGATTCTTGGGTGATGTTTGGAACCTTGATTGAAGCCTCAACAAAGTGTTTAGGCAAGATTAGATCAAAAGCCCCAAATTTGAGTTTTTGTTTTTGACCAGCCTTCACCCTTTTGCCATTTTCTTTTTCCATACTTTGAATTTAGATGTGAGGCTAGAACCATTGGAAAACTTGTTTCCGGGGCTTCAATTTGGACATAAGAACGACCTAAAACTGAGTCCGAACGAGAGAGTTATACCTGTTTGAATTCTTAGTGCCTCTGTTGGTTTTCTATATGGTCGACACCAGTTTAGGAAGGGTCGACCCTCTTGTGTTGCAGAATTTTTGTGTTGGTTGTTGGAAAATAGGGTCGACACCCTCTTGTCTAAGGGTCGACCCCTCCTTGCTTATGCCAGATTGTCTTTTCTACCTAAAGGGTCGACCCCCTTGCTCGAAAGGTCGACCTCTGTGTGTGTGTGTGTGTGTGTGTGTGTTTTTTTTTTTTTTTTTTTTTTTTTTTTTTTTTTTTTTTTTTTCAGATTTTAGGGTTCAAATAGGCCCTACCTTTGGAGGGTTTTGGGCCTATTATTTTATTGACCTTAGGGCTACTTCTTTACTACTATAAATAGGCTCCAAGCATGGTTTCATTTCACTTTTCTCCTCCTTCCTCTCTCTCAAACCGTGAGCCTCTTTCATCTCTCTCTAAACCCAACTTTTTTCCACTTAGATTGCTAGATCTACATATCTAGAAGCATCATCTCACCTAGGTCCCTTGAGGAAGGTTGTAGAGCGCGCCAACGGCTTTCAATCCATCCAAGCGGATCGTGTTTTTGTTGAAGTCAAAACTTCGGGTTTCTCTCTCTCTCTCTCCTTACTTAAGGTAGGGATTTTTTTTGCTTCTCTTCAATATTGTCTTGTAGATAGATGGGTGATACTTTTTATTGCATAAAACCCTCATTTTTAGGAGATTTTTAGAAATGGCATGTGAAAGGAGCTAGGGTTTTTGATTTATGGAATTTGAATTGATGATTTAAGTGGAATATATGATGTTTGGGTCATGAGAATGTAGTTTTGTATTTGAGAGGGAGATTTAATGAGCTGGAAATGGGCCATGGTAAGGGCCGGGCAAGTTGAAGGCCTAGCATGTTTGGGCCAGGATGGCTTTGGGCTTGCCCGGAGATAGGGCAGCTCAGCTAAAGCCCAAGACCGGGCTACTTGAGCTTGCACAGGTGGGAACCGTGCTACTTGCGTTGCTCAGCAGGAAGGCTTGCGCCTTTAGCTCGACAGTAAGGTTTCGCGCCTTTGGCTCCGTAGAAAGGCCTCTGTTTTACTCGCGACTTATCGCAAGCTCGGGTTTGCCGAAATAGAACTGACCTCGGTCGGTATGGAGCTCGACTAGTGTGCATTCGGGCATGCAGCGCAGCATGGCCGTATGAGGCCGGGGTGATTCCGCCGGTCTGCCGGGCTTCACCAAGATATCCTGACAGTTTGGTTAGGTGGAGATTGCTGGATTTGTGCTGACAGATGGGATAGCAGCAGCACGTGTCGAGAGACTAATGGGAGTAGATTTGGGGCGCAGAAGGTATATAAGCATGTCTGCGCTCCCCATGCTGGGACAAATGATCATTTGGTGAGATACACTTAAACATTTAACTCACTCCTCTCTCCCTATCCCTGAGTGTGTGCTAACTTGACCGTCGGAGGGGTTTTCCGGCCACACACCGCCGGGTAGCTCACCGCCGTTGTGTTCGCAGGTCGATAAGACGGATAGGGAGCTGGGAAGAAAGGAGTACGGGCTCGCCGAAATATTTGCTCCCTGTATAATTGGCGCCATCTGTGGGAACTTGATAGACAAAACCTTGTCTTCCCAGCTCATTTGATCGCCGTCAATGGCGAACAACGACGAGATTCCGTTGTCCGCCATCGACGGAGTTACCCCGGAGTCAGCCAGACGGAGAGAAGGACACCCCGCCATTACTCCAATGGCGAACCTGGAGACTTCTCCAGGAGGACATTCAAGAGACGCGCGAGATAAGCGTGGGAGAAGCTTTGGTCATTCTCGGAGTCCAAATGGTCATCGACAGCGGAGAGAATCGCACGCCAGACGTCTGGAACACAAGCTAAGGGACTAAGACGCCATTATTCGGAGAATAGCGGCGGAGATGGAGGATCTTAAGCGGGATGTCAAAGGGAAGGGTGTAGCTGAAGTGGGAGACCACAGTGAGTGCACCCAACCCCGCCGTTCAGGCAGCCAGAGCCAGCGGCACACTCCGTCCCTTTCAATCACCAAAAGTTACAAGGTTGGAGATTCCGACGCGCCCGTAGAGAAGTCTAGCGCGCAAGATAGCACTTACCAACCCTCACGTCTGGCGACGATGTCAAGGTACTCCTACTCCGCTCGTTCAGAGGATTTGCGGGCAGTCTTGAAGGAGCGGGCTCGCCGGCGGGAGACTCAGAGGGTGCCGGCGTTCCAGCGGTTATCCTATGGGGGTCGCGCTAGTGAAGAGGTCATAATGCCTCCACCTCGCCTTGTTGTACCTCCTCCTCTAGACATGAATTTGGAGAGGCTGAGCGCCACTCCTTTCTCCTTGGAGATAGAAACAACACCGCTTCCCGCGGGCTTCCACCAGCCAAAGTTCACGCTCTACGACGGAAAGACCGATCCATACATGCATGTAAGCCACTTCCGACAAGTCATGGCCGAACAAAGGCAGAATGACGCTCTTATGTGCCTTATCTTTCCGTCGAGTTTGGGCGAGCTGGGCTTGAAATGGTTCGAGAGGCTGCCGAACGGGAGCATCGAAAGGCGGCAACAGTTGGCCGAAGCCTTTGTGACGCGTTTCAAAACCAATACCAGAACGCCAAAGGAAGTTGACCACCTTCTTATTGTCAAGATGGAGCCGAGTGACACACTCAAGGCATACAACTCCAGATACTGGGAAACTTTCAATGAAATCTTGGATTACCCGGTCAACCTGGCAATCACGCAATATAAGCGTGGTCTCCTAGTCGGACATAGACTGTGGGACTCGCTTACCATGTACCAACCGACATCCATGGGCCAACTCATGTAGCGCATCAACGAGCACATCCGAGTAGAAGATGATGCAGCAACATCTACCGCGAAGAAAACTCCGATAGCAACAGACAAGAGGTCGGCTGGCAAGGTGCACGTAGTCTGTCACGACCCAAACCCGGCCCTATGGGTTTAGCACCGTAACTGGCCAGTAATCCGTGATTACCAAAGGCCTGCTTAACAATCATACAATATAACAGAGTTCAGGGCCTGGCGGAAGCCAAAACAATAAATGAATAGTGTCCAATGAGCTGTGACAATCTGTATGCCAAAAAGTTTTTCATTCACATGCACATAAAACAGTACAGTACAATACGGCATACATTTATATACATATCCATAACAGTCGGTGAAAACAGGGACTTAACCCCTAGGACAGTACAGTAAACAGTAGCAGTCTATACAATAGTCCCACAACAGTACAAAACAGTGAGACGGTCAGGGGAAATACAAAAGACCCCAAAGCCATAGCATGGCAACACGGAACCTCGCAATGAGGCACATAGGCTGGCTTGACAAAACTGGGGACCAATCCCACGCTCCTAGCTCCGGTCGGGCTGCTGAGAACCTACATATATATATAAACAGTGAGCTAAAGCCCAGTGAATAACATAATGTGTAAAGAGGTTATGAATGAATGTCCTTACAGTAATGAAATCAATTCATTTAGCAGTATTTCAATCTTTTAATATTTCAATCAATCAGTATTTCGATCAATCAGTATTTCAATCAATCAGTCATATGTGGTACATCCATTAGCCTATAAACAATAGGTCCAAAAGGACCGGGCCTTGACAGACCCAACAATAGTGATGGCCATCAATCAATAACAATATGGTTCCACGAGGAAACCGACAGAGCTCTGTATCAATCAATAACAATGGGTGCTAAGGATGCCACAATACAGTTCGAAATACAGGACATACATTCATTCAATAAACAATATCAGTTCAATAAACATTTCAGTTCAATATTCAAAAGATAACCATTTTGAACATATCTTTACACAGTCTGTTACTCACAGAGATTGGGCTATTAGCAGCTAGAGCGTGTCCCCGAGAGCCAACCCTAAACAATCAACAGAATAGAACACACTCTAAGTTTACAGTAGGAAAGGATGTTAATTAAATCCCTAAATTTCCTCGGTGTGGTTCTATGTCCAAATCCTCAATAAGATGCCTTAAACTAGGCCTAAGAATGCCTAGGATGAGATGAGGATGCAAAATTACACTTGGAAGGCATTTTTCAAAAGTTGCTGAAAATAGGCACCTCGCTCGAGCGAGCCTTCCTTCGCGCGAGCGAGCTTCCAAAATCAAAGGCTTCGCTCGAGCGAGAAATCCTTCGCTCGAGCGAGAAATCCTTCGCTCGAGCGATCTGCATGAACAGTGAAAGTACTGGTTGCTCAATTTTTACGCGCGATGGTCGCTCGATGCTCGCTCGAGCGAGATTGCAAAAACAAAGGGCTCGCTCGAGCGAGGAATCCTTCGCTCGAGCGAGGAAGCCAAATCTGGAATTTCCAGATTTGTCTCCCAAGTTCGAACCAAGTATTCAACCATCCAAAACTCAACCTCTTGGGCCCAAAATCTGGGAAAACACTTTAAACTCAATATACTACAAGTTTTAAAAGCTAATTTGCACATGCAAGGCCCAAGAGTTGGTCAATTAAAGCCAATTTTCAAACCATTTTCAAGAACAATTAGTAAACATGTAATGCATGAGTTTTTAAACCAAATCAATCTTCAAATCTTGCTCCAAGGATCTCAATAGTTGGAAAATGAAATGAAAACATGGGCTTAATATGAATATGAGCTTGCATGTACCAATGGACCATGAATTAAACCTCAAGAATCAACAAATTCAAACATGCATGCAAGAATGGAGCTCTAACTCAACAATTATGAACAAATTCATGTCTTAGCTCTCTAATTAAACATGGAGCATGCAAGAATAAACCTTAAGGACAACAATGAGAGGTCCAATTACCTTACTAAGTCTTCAATTTAGAGCCTAGGAGATCAACTTATGCAACTACACTTCAATCTTCAAGCAATCTCCAAGTAATTCTTCAAGGTGAACTAAGTTCTCTCACTCTCCCTCTATTCACTTCTATGGTCGGCTAAGGAGAAGGAAATGGCTGATGAAGAATTGTTTTGATCAAGTATAAGGCACCAATAATTAATAAACAAAAGGGTCCACTAAGTGGTTCATTGGTAATTAAGGCAATTCTAGTAATTTAGACTTAAATTAATCTAATTCAATCAATTTAATCATCCCTAATCAATTTTCAGATAATTATATCATTAAATCACATAAATCATGCTGATTACAAAACACTAAACGATTCCTAATTCGGCCGCCGATAAGGCCTTCAATTAGCAATTTAAACACACAAATTCAAACAGGCAATCAATCAGATGCAATGTGCAATTCAATAATTAAACTTATTCAATTTCAATTCCAATTTCAATCGGTCTATTCAGTACTTCAAATAATTCAATGATCAATCGTTATCAATTCAATTTAGCAATAATCAGTATATAACTCAGTAATCGGTAACGAGGGTCGTTACATAGTCGGACAAGAGAATAACCATTCAAATGATCGCGCCGAGGAATCTGACCGAGGTTCAAATCGTCGAAACCGGGGTAGGGGTCGGCGGAATGACCAAGAAGAATACCGCCGCGACGACGTAGCTAATGCCAACAGAAGGTTGAAAGCTCGGACTGGCATCACCACGGTCTTTAAGATTCCAATCTATCGCATACTTAGCGAAATCCGTGACAAGGATTACATCCGGTTTCCTGCTAAGTTAGGCGATGCGCAAAAAGGCTTCAATCCGCGGTACTGTTGCACATTCCACCGGGAGCGCGGACACCGGACAGAGGACTGTTGCCTTCGAAGCAACACTTGGAGGAGCTAGTCGCAGCCGGACACTTAGACCTTTACATTGATGGGGGTGTGAAGGCCGCACATCAAGCCCCGGTTGACCCGTGTGGACCGGATGACCTTGAGGCGCCCCCACAAGGAGTTGTTAATATCATCCACGGCATAGTGGAACCGACGCGTGTATGCGAGCTCCGAGGTATGATCAAGAAGGCAGAACACATGAGGGAAGTTTTGTCGGTCCAGCCCGCGATCAAGAAGGGGAAGACCGAAGAGAAAGACGTGATCAGTTTCTCTATAAGGGACTTAGATCGCATTCAGACGCCGCACAACGATGCCTTAGTAGTCACACTCCGCGTCAAAGAATTCGACGTCAAGCGCATCTTGATCAACTAGGGAAGTTCGGTCAAGATCATGTATTACGACGCGTTCAAACAGCTCAAACTCCGAGATATAGACTTGGCTCCGGCAACTTCGCCACTGGTTGGTTTCAACTTGCAACTGGAGTGGCCTTTGGGAAAAATTATTCTGCCAATCAAAACAAGATCCGTGGTCAAGCAAGTGGAGTTTTGGGTATTGCAAGTGCCGTCAACGTATAACCTGATCCTTGGAAGGGAATGGCTTCACGCTGTGCAAACCATAGCGGCGACCTACCATTAGGTGATGAGATTCCCCTCAGCTATGGGGGCAATTGAGGAAGTTTAGGGCGATCAGGTCATGTCGAAGCAATGCTTCGTGGCAGTGAACAGGAGCCGAGCCGCCAAAGGCTTCGTCTAAATGATTGAAGGACCGGACGACCGGGGAGTCCTTGACGACGTGGGCACCAAGGCTGAAGATAAAGCCGTTAAAGAATTGGTGGAAGTGTGGATTGACACGGAGAGCCCGAACAAGTTCTTCTTGCTCGGATCGAGCCTTACCGCCCACGAAAGGACCGAGATGGTGGAATTCTTGATGGCAAATATCAAAGTCTTCGCCTGGTCGCCTTACGACATGCCCGGCATCGATCCGAGTTTTATTTGCCATCATCTCAATGTTTTCCCCGAGGCCAAGCCGGTCATTCAGAGAACAAGGAGATCGACGCTACACCATGCCGAGGTAGTTGTCGAAGAGGTGAAGAATTTGCTTGAGGCACGAGCTATTCAGGAAGTGCACTACCCTCTGTGGATTTCAAACACGGTCATCGTACCTAAGAAGAATGGGAAGTGGCGAGTTTGCGTCGACTACAAGACCGTCAACCGAGCTTGCCCTAAAGACAGATTTCCTCTGCCCAAAATAGACCAGCTTGTCGATCTAACGGCTGGATATAACAGGCTCAGTTTTTTGGATGCCTACCGCGGCTATCATCAGATTGCCATGCATGGCCCCGACCGTGAGATCACCTCTTTCACTACGCCAAGGGGACTCTTCTGCCACCGAGTCATGCCTTTTGGCTTGAAGAACGCCGAGGCAACATTCCAAAGGATGGTGATCAAGATGTTCGCTCCTTTGCTAGGCCAGACAATGGAGGCTTATATTGATGATATGGTGGTCAAAAGCCGGCATCAAGCAGATCACTTGTCCGACTTGGCCGAGATGTTCGCCATTCTCAAACGACACAAGCTACGCCTGAATGTGTCTAAGTGTGCCTTTGGCGTAGGATCCGAAAAATTCTTAGGTTTTCTAGTCACAAACCAAGGCATCGAGGCAGACCCCACACAAATCAGAGCCGTACAAGAATTAAAGCAGCTAAGCTCGGCTAAGGACGTGCAGCATCTGGCCGGAATGGCCGCCGCGCTTAACTGATTCATAAGCCAGTCATTAGATCACTGCTGCCCTTTCTTTCAAGCTTTGAAATCAAAGTTCTCATGGAATGAGGAATGTGACCGGGCTTTGGCCGCGCTCAAGGAGTATCTGTCTTCAACACCACTTTTGGTAACACCGAAGCTCGGCGAAGACCTGTACCTTTATCTGGCCGTTTCTCAGCATGCAGTTAGTGCGGTGCTTGTCCGGTCGAAAGGAATTAAGCACCTCCCTATCTTCTACGTAAGCAAAACCTTGCTACCGGTAGAATCGAGATACTTGCCGATGGAAAAACTTGCATTGGCATTGATAATGGCCTCTAGGAAGTTGGCGCACCATTTCCATGCTCATACAATCATTGTTTTGACCGAGTTCCCCCTCAAAGCTTTGTTTGAACGGGCAGACTTCTCTGGTCGAATTCTCAAGTGGGCAGTCGAATTGGGGCAGTTTGACGTCAAGTTCCAGCCACGCACTGCCATAAAGGCCCAGACATTGGCCGATTTTGTTGCTGAATTCTTACCCAGGATTCATCATGTCTGCCCGGTGGATCTTGCGGCGGCGGCCGAGGAGGTGAGTGCGGATTCCACCGATGTAACACAGCAAGGCGAGGTTGGCAACGCAGAACTTGCGCGCCCCGCCGAAGAACCTTTAGCTAGCATGACGCTACAACCCGGCGATGCGACAACGGAGTTGGGTATTACCGACCAACCTGCTCTGTCCGGTGCCGCATCGCCAGGAGGGAAGGAAGTGGGATCGATAAGGATCGAACCTGACGCCGCACAACCGAGCGACCATGCGCCCATCCACCTGCAAGCCTCCCAGGACCCCTCAGAATGTTGGAAACTCTTTGTGGGCGAAATGTGAAAACTTTTCGTAGATGGGGCTTCTAACCGCCATGGTGCCGGGCTGGGCATAGTTCTGATTTCGCCAAATGGACTGACCATCGAACACTCTATCACCCTTGGATTCCCTGCATCAAATAATGAGGCTGAGTACGAGGTGTTGTTGGCCGGGCTCAAGAGCGCGCTCCAGATGCACGTATCCGAGCTAATGGTTTATAGTGATTCCCAACTTGTGGTTAACCAAGTTTCTGGGGTTTACGAAGCTAAAGACGACAGAATGGCGAAGTACCAAGCTCTGGTGAGAGACCGCATCAAGCGATTCCAGGCAATAAGGGTCCAACAAATTGGTCGTGAAGAAAACGGCCGAGCAAATGAATTAGCCGGCCTTACTTCCATGGTCGATAGCACATCTCCCAGCCCTCTCCTGATTGAATTCCTTCTGAGGCCCAACATTGAGGAAGCCGAGCAGACGGAAGTACTCTACACCGAGCTAGGTCCTTCCTGGATGGACCTAATTATCCTCTTCCTCAAAGATCGGACCCTTCCCACCGACAAAAAGGAAGCACACAAAGTCTGGGTTAAGTCAGAGCGGTGTTGGCTCTCTCCATTTGGCGCTTTATACAAGAAGTCTTTCACCGGCTCCTATCTCAAGTGTGTACACCCAAGCAGCGTGGAAGCTTTCCTGTACGAAATTCACGAAGGCATTTGCGGCAGTCACATCGGGGGTAGATCTTTAGCCTACCGGGCTATCTCGCAAGGATATTGGTGGCCGTGCATGCAAGCAGATGCGCAGAAGTATGTTCGCAAATGTGAGAAGTGCCAGAAGTTTGCCCATTAAATCCACCAGCCAACCAGGGAGCTTCTCCCCCTCACCAGCCCTTGGCCCTTTGCGATGTGGGGGCTGGATATAGTGGGACCACTCCCAACGGCACCGGGCAACCGGAAGTTCTTCATTGCGGCTACGGACTACTTCACCAAATGGGTTGAGGCGGAGCCCCTGGCAACTATTAAGGAGAAAGACGTCAAACAGTTTGTTTGGCAGAATATTGTAACACGGTTTGGCGTCCCCAAGAATCTAATCTCTGACAACGGCACTCAATTTGACGGGCGCCTATTCAGAGGATTTTGTGAAGAACTAAAGATTGAATTCTACAACTCTACCCCAGCTTACCCACAGTCTAATGGCCAAGCTGAAGTGTCAAACAAGACCATTCTTGATGGTTTGAAGAAGAGACTTGAGAAAGCCAAAGGTAAATGGGCTGAGAAACTCCCAAGTGTCCTTTGGGCATACTGAACTACCCCTAGGCGGTCTATTGGGGAAACTCTTTTTGCCTTGGCGTACAGTATGGAGGCGGTCATCCCATTGGAAATTGGCATGCCCACCATCTGCAATGAAAATTTTGAGCCTGAGCTGAACTCTGAAGCAGTCGCCCTAGAATTGGACCTTGCTGAAGAACGCCGAGAAAGAGCTTTGATTCATGTGGCTGCATACCAGCAAGAACTGTCCAGGAAATACAACAAAACCGTGCACCCCAGACCGTTTAAAGTAGGCGACTGGGTTTTAAGGAAGGTCATGGGCAACACCCTAGTGCCTGGTGAAGGCAAACTAGGGGCAAACTAGGAAGGACCCTACAAGATAACCGGCCCGGTGGGTAAGGGGGCATACCACTTGGAGGACTTGGAGGGAATAGGAATACCCCGGCCATGGAATACAGCCAACCTCAAACTGTACTATTTTTAGCTTTTTTACTCTTTTTGTGCAAAGGAATTTTTTTTTTGCCTCACACTTCAGAATGTAACATTCTTTTTGTCAATATAATAGAAGTGTCTCATCCTTGTTTTAGCATTCAGATTGTTGTTTTTTACTTTGAGATTCTAACCGAGATATTTTATTCCGGTTAATTGAGTTGATGATTTACTCAACTTGAGATTTCAACCGAGATGTTTTATTCCGGTTGACTAAGTTGATGATTTGCTTAACTTTAAGGTTTTCAACCGAGATGTTTTACTCCGGTTGACTGGAAAGATAATTTACTCAAACTTTTGTGAATGTCAACCGAGATGTTTTATTCCGGTTGACTAGATTGATGATTTGCTCAACTTTGAAATTCTAACCGAGATGTTTTATTCCGGTTGATTAAGTTGATGATTTGTTCAACTTTGAGGTTTTCAACCGAGATGTTTTATTCCGGTTAATTAAGTTGATGATTTGTTCAACTTTGAGGTTTTCAACCGAGATGTTTTATTCCGGTTGACTAAGTTGATGATTTGCTCAACTTTGAGGTTTTTTCAACCGAAATGTTTTATTCCGGTTGACTAAGTTGATGATTTTGTAAACTTCTTTTAACTTTAACCGGGATGTTTTATTCCGGTTGACTAAGTTGATGATCTATTCAACTTTTGTGAAAACTTCCACCGAAATGCTTTATTCCGGTTGACTGAGTTGATAATTTACTCAACTTAATGATTCAAACCGAGATGTCTTTTCCGGTTAAACGAGTTAAACAAGATGGTTTGTTTTGCTGAAGTATTTTGCCTGGCTGAAGTTATTTGGCTTGAAGACCGTGTAAACACTTGATGAAAATTGAACTTTTTCATCGATGTGCAAAATAATTACAAGAGGAGAGGCAGATAGCCCGGTTACATGTTCAAAAAAAAAAAAGGCTAAGCTAGGGGGGAAAGGTCTATGAATTCATCCCCGGTCGTGCCCTCCAGATCGACCGTGGTTGTGGTCTCCTGGGCGCCGATCTTCTCCTGGCCGGCCAGATTTGGGCGGTTGTCACCCTCTGCATTCTCCTCGTCGTCTTCGGCTTCTTCTTCCTTGGCCTCAGCCTACAACGCGCTGAAGACATCGTTGGCATAGCGCACGAGGTAGGTCGGTAGGAAGGCAGCTGGAGGAGAGGCAAACACTTCGGTATCAGGTCCTTGGCCGAGCTGTTCACAAGCAGCCTTCCAGCCTGCCTTGAAAAAGATGTCTTGGGTGGCATGGACTTGTTTGGTGTAGCTCTCCTCGGCTTCCTTGAAACCGGCGTTGTTGGCGTCCTCTAGCTCCTTCTTGTTTGATTCTTTCAAAGTCTCTAGCTCGGCCCGGAGTGCGTCCCTTTCTTTCTCGACGGTTCGAAGCTGGCCGAGCAGCTTGGAGTTGTCAGAGTTTGCCATCTCGAGCGAAGCCTTTGATCGCCCCAGCTCGGCTTGAAGATGTTCGACCTGGCTGGCAGAGTCGGTTGCCTTCTGCCGGAGTCGGTGGATCCTTTCCACCACCAAATGTTGTTTCTGGATGGCCTGCAAGAAGAAAGTTTGCTTAGAAAGAAAACCGAGCAAACACTTGGAAAAATTTGAACAAAGTATGCAAGGTGCTTACCCGGGTCATGGACTTAACCGAGGACTTCACCAGCCGGGTGTCCGGTATGTGATCGCTACCGACCACGTCGCTCGGCAACAGCAGGGCCTTGGTTAGGTCAAAGACCAGTAGGTGCTCCTTGTCACCTTTGACCGAAGCGGTTGCCGGGATCTCCTTACCCCAGTGCTTGAGCTGCGGCCTCCATGCCGGAGTTGGGTCAGGTATCACGGTAGGTTGCTCGGTGTTGAGCTCCGCAACTAGCTCGACGGAAGGGTCTGCGCGTGGCCTTTTGCCAGCCCGGCGGTTTTCTTTGCTGGCTTGCCCGGCGGCGGGAGACGCTAGAACAACCACGGTAAAGGTGGATTGCCCGGCAGCAGAAGAGCGGGTTTAGATGCTTGGTATCTCAGTGGAGGTGGCGGTGATGAGGTTCTTGATGCGGCTTCTTTTGGCCATCTCTTCTACCTCGGTTAACCGGATGAATGGCACGTCCGGTAGTGTGGGATCGGGAGGTGGAGATGGAGCGCGAAGAAAGTCTGTGACTTTACTCCGGCGCAGAGCTGAATATCTGTATATCGGTATGTAACTGAGGAGCTTGTGGCAATCCCAGTTGCGGTAGCGGAGCACGGTTCTGATGGTTGTTTCGTTGGGGTAGTGATAGTTGGCTTGCAAAGCTTTGATTGCTGCAAAGGGAAGAAGAAAAAAAAAATGCTAAGTACAGAATTCTGAAGAAAGATAAATTGACCGAGCAGGTTGCACGGCTTACAAGTTGAACCGAAGTTCTTGCTAATCAACCAGCCCGACACGTCGGCTGTTTCGTAGTTGCCGGACACCCAGAAAAAGTCATCATCGTGTAAGTCCTTGTCCGGGGTGCCGGTCACTATTTTTTCTTTGCTCGGTCTGATTTTTAGATAGTAGGCGAGGCCGTCGCCTGTGTGCCCTAGGGTGTATTGGCGGAGTATCTCGGTCATCCCTAAATTGGTCCCTAGTCGGTTGTTCAGCTCGTGGATCCCGTTGATTATTCTGTATGTGTTGGTTGAGACTTGGGTAGGTGCCAGCTCGGTACGTCGCAAGAATTCGGTCGTTAGTGGATTAACCGAGAAGCGGATGCCTCCTTCTATAATGGACAGCACGGTGAAGGGACACTGGTCTAATCTACCCCATGGGGTTGTGTCCTCCACGCCGAGCTCTAAATGAACGTCGTCTGGGATACCGTATTCTTCCCGGAACGCGGCTAGAGCGGCCGGGGTGTCGACCAGGAAGCGGTAGCGCCCCATGTGTGGCCGGCTGGTTTTAGCTCGACTGAGGTAGTTTGGCACAGACTGGTGTTTGATGACTGCTCGGTCTTTGAGAGCCTCGGTATTGGTGTGTGGTCCCCTTGGACTCTGCAGGAAAATGAGGGTAATTGTAAGTGGAAGTGCGGTCGCGCAAAATGAGCTTGACTTTAGCTTGGTCAAGAAAAGTGCCAGACCACCTCGGTCGCAAAAGCAAACCAAGGAGCTCGGTCGCTCAAATGGACCAAATGTTTGCCCGGTCGAGCGGCCAAAGTCCTCTGCCTACCTCGGTTTATACTATAGGTTTTGGCAAACTTGTAATTTGCTCGGTCTTAACGTTTTTTGGGATCAAAAGAAGACCTGGAGCCCAGTTCGTCCCAGATCTTTAGGTGTTCATCAGTGAAGCTGAAGAACAGCAAGGAGAAATAGGGGCAGGGGAGGGTTTTGGGGAGCTCAACCCTAAAATCTATGGTTCTAGTGCCCTAAAACAAGAAATACCAAATGAAATAGCAATAAAGGGGCCGAAGAACTTACCAGAATGGGGCCGGAGGTGAGTCTTCAAGCATAAATGCAGCAAGACGCAAGAAGGAAGCTCTTCGAAGGCTCTGGAGCTCTGGAACGTCAAGAATGAAGGAGAGTTAGTAAGAGTGAAAAGCGAAGGGGAAGTGACGTATAAATAAAAAGTGAGAGACCGCCAAAAATTTTGAATGTGAAGGGACGTGATGGTTGGCTGCTCAAGGCCAATAAACGAGCGACGCGTGTCCCGATTAATGGCGGCATCAGAGTTGAAGAGACAAGAAGGCGAAATGAGACGTCGGCCAAGCAAAACGAGGCACCGAGCACTGGAATTAGTGCGGTTGACGTCTTGCAAATAACGGACCGAGGAAGAGGCTACCCCGATCTAATCATGTAATCCCGGTCACGCTTTCACGAATGGAATTAAGGGGTAATTGAGAGGGAGATTTTATGAGCTGGAAATGGGCCATGGTGAGGGCCGGGCAAGTTGAAGGCCTAGCATGTTTGGGCTAGGATGGCTTTGGGCTTGCCCGGAGATAGGGTAGCTCGGCTAAAGCCCAAGACCGGGCTACTTGAGCTTGCACAGGTGGGAACCGTGCTACTTGCGTTGCTCGGCAGGAAGGCTTGCGCCTTTAGCTCGGCAGTAAGGTTTCGCGCCTTTAGCTCGGCAGAAAGGCCTCTGTTTTACCCGTGATTTATCACGAGCTCAGCTCTGCCGGAACGGAACTGACCTCGGTCGGTATGGAGCTCGGCTAGTGTGCATTCGGGCATGCGGCGCAGCATGGCCGTGTGAGGCCGGGGTGATTCCGCCGGTCAGCCGGGCTTTGCCAAGATATCCTGACAGTTTGGTTAGGTGGAGATTGCTGGATTTGTGCTAATAGATGGGATAGCAGCACCACGTGTCGAGAGACTAATGGGAGTAGATTTGGGGCGCAGAAGGTATATAAGCATGTCTGCGCCTCCCATACTGGGACAAATGATCATTCGGTGAGATACACTTAAACATTCAACTCACTCCTCTCTCCCTATCCCTGAGTGTGTGCTAACTTGACCATCGGAGGGGTTTTCCGGCCACACACCGCCTGGTAACTCACCGCCGTTGTGTTCACAGGTCGATCGGACAAATAGGGAGCTGGGAAGAAAGGCGTACGGGCTCGCCGGAATATTTACTCCCCGTACAGTGTTAAATAGCAAAAAGCCCTAATTTATGTTTAACCCTAGTTATGGCATCTATGTTGGGAGTAAAGAAAGCTTCAATTGACATTTGATTTATGGAATTAAGTCCATGTTTTGTAGAAGATGAGAATAAATGACTATGAATAATGGTTAGAAAATAACGATTGTATAGAAAGGTTATTTTGAAGAAATTAATATGAGTAATTAAATTAATTAATTGGGGATAATTTATGATGATTATTGTGTTATGAAATTGAATATGAAGATTTGATAATTTTGTGAAAAATTAAAAGACCATTGAAATATAAGAATTGAGAATGCTTCTAAAAATGCGCCAAAAGCTCTTAGTGGATGTGTTATTGGATGAATTTTGTGATAAAAATAATGAATGTTATTATTAGTTTTATTGGGATTGTAACAACGAATGACTTGATGAATACTAGAGAATGATGGAAAATAATGAGTATGTGTTCTTAAGCTAATAAGTAATGGAAATGATGAATGAATGTGTTGGCTTTGCCCACAATTTATAACAAGCAATGACTTAAGAAATTGATGGATTGTAATGTTGCCTTGGGGTCCGTTTCCCGCCGTATTTGAGCCGGCAAAGCGTGACGCTTAATAAAGGTTTCGTCTTCCTTCTAGAGTAGTGTCCGGTAAAGCATGTGGGTTGATGAAATGTGCAAAGGTTCCGCGTTCCTTCCGACTTGTGACCGATAAAGCGTGAGGTTCCGCGTTCCTTCCAGCTTATGATCGATAAAGCGTGAGGTTCCGCATTCCTTCCGACTTGTGACCAGTAAAGCGTGTGGTATGATGTTAAGGCTTGGTAATGGAGCTGGTGTCCAATTTGGATTGTGTGAAATGATTATAATAAGATTTGTACATGGGTTTTTGAGATAATGGAAAGTGAATAATTTTGATTGGATAAAGTCGAATATATGGAATTATATGGGTTCTTTTGTACGGATTATAATGGGTTATAATGTGTTGTGACATGTAGGAGAATGACTCGTTGCTATGTTTATAATTCTAGATAAAGTTAGCAAGGAATTCTTGAAAAGACTTTTTAATTTGAAATATATATTTGACTGATACAGAAACAAATGAAAGGGGTTTTTCTTTGAAAAGTTTTCATGAATTTCTTTATAAGAATGGTATTATCTATATGTATTACAATTTGTGTATGAAAAGAACACAATGAATTTATGTTTATATCACTCTTTAGCATTTCATGATCACATGTATCTAGGGATCTTATTGCTTAGAATCAGGGAAGATTCCTACTGGACTTCGTGTTCATCCCAATTATTTTAAACATTTTTTAGGAACAAAGTTTGGAATGCCGAATTGAGGATTGAAGAGTTTATTCTCTCTTATTTGTCAAAACGTAAATGAGAGACGTTTGTTGTAATGAGGGATTCTTGTGTAATTCAATGGGAACCTTGACTTGTATTATTGTTGTATTTATTCGAGAATGAATAATATTATTGTTACTCCATGTAATGAGTAGTTGTAATTATAATTGTAGTTAATAAAATGAAATTGTATGGAAGGTTTTGGTTATATTTTTGAGTAATAAAACTTAGGGCATGACACTTAGCCTAGTATACAGATATCAAAACAAGACAAAACATAAACGTTCTTAACATGATACACAAAATAACTCTTAACATGGTCCACAGAATTCGACTTCAAGACACGGGAACCTCCCCGAGAGGCACGATGGCTGGCTGACCCCAAAACTTTCCAGGCAGCAGCTTAGGCTTAGTCACGTGCTTGCTCACCTACATACATAATATAAATAGTGAGCGAGAGCCCAGTGAATAATAATAGAGTAAAGGGTTTTAATAAATGATGTCTATACCAGATCCAGAAATCAGAATTCAGATTCATATTTATATTCATATTCTTGTTCAAATCATATACAAAAATCAGAGTTCATGCTTAATCATATGTGGTACATCCATTAGCGCTAATAGAATATATACAGAACCGATGCAGAACATATGGTGGCTATGTGTAACCAGTTCCATAAAGGAACCTCCGGATCCGAGTAACAGAGAATAGATATGTTGAGCCCCATGATAGGGCCTCCGGTACGGGTAACAAATTGCAGACATATTAAGTTCCATGATGGAACCTTCGATACTGGGTAACAGCTAACAGATATCACATGATGCTAAGGATGCCACGAATATATTTTAGAAATTGAACAATCATTCATTATACAGAACATAACATTTCAGAAAACAGATCTTATTTCATCATACAAAAAATAAATAAGGTTGAACATAACTTTACTAAGTTATTACTCACAAATGGCTCCGGGTGCAAACAGACAGTGCGGACTAATCAAACAATTTACGACGCGTGACATACATCAACACATAACAAATACATATTTGAAACACACGCTCGAAATATACTTAACTCATTACATTCTATTCTTAGTGTGTTTCTACATTTTACCCTCATTATTATGTCTTAATCATGGGCTAGGAATGTTTAAGGTGCAATGAGGATGCCAAATCATGCTATTCAACACTTAGGCAAATTTGCTAAAAATAGGGTCCCCGCTTGAGTGCAACTTCCTTCGCTCAAGCAGAGGTTCAAAAATGTAAGTAGTCACTCAAGCGCAACTTCGGTCGCTCGAGCGGTCCGTAAATCCTGCAAAAGTACTTGTTGTGTGATTTTTCTGCCCGACACACGCTCGACGGTCGCTCGAGCATTAGACTCAGGTCCTCGCTCAAGCGCAACTCTTGTCGCTCGAGCGGTCTGTAAAAACATGAAACTTCTGGGAGCTTGCCTTTCACGCTCGAGCAAACTTCTGGTCGCTCAAGCGAAAGTGCAAGATCACAAAGTGGTCACTCGAGCATAGGTTCTGTCGCTCGAGCGGAGAGGTCGAATTCTAGAATTTCTAAATTCACCTCTAAGCTGCAAAACTCAAATTCAATGCATCAAAACTCATCTTTCTGGGCCAAAAACTTACAGATATATGTATGAACTTGGAAAACATTGGGAATTCAAAATCGTTTCGCAAAATCAAAGCCTAAAAGCTTGCCAATTGTGCGAATCAACACTCAAGTCTTAGAAAACATAACATGCAAGTATTTCTTGACTTCAAAGCTTTTCAAAACATGATCAACTAAGGTGCAATGGTATGAAACTTGGTGAATTCTCAAAACAAGAGTGGGATGAACACATGCAAGTGAGATTTGTTTGAAATTGAAACTCAAAACGTCATAAAAATACATGCATGCATGGTTGTTTTTCTTTTCTACACTCTAGAGCTCAATTCATGTATGATTCACCTTAATTCTCTTGTATTCATGCGCTAAATGACTCAATTCCAAAGTTGCAAGGTTAAACTCTTACCTAGGCTACCCAATTGAGCTTCAATTAGTCAAAATCTTGAGTAATTCTCCAAGTCTCTTAGCAATGTGTTTCTCTACCTCAAGTTTGGTCCCAAGCTCCTTAGTCTCTCACTCTCTCTCATGTTTTGGTTGCAAGAGCGCAAATTAAGTGATGAAGAAGTGAGTTTAAGAGGTGTATTAGCCTTATATAGGCTTACCTAATGGTGGTTAATTAAAGCTAATCAAATGGACATCAAATTAGTCTAATTTAATCGCTCCGAATTGAATTTCAATTGGACCTACCATAAAATTCTAAAAATTTCAAATAACACATAACCAAAGTCAATTTTTTAATTAGATGCCGATAAGGCCTTCAGTTCACAGAACAAAACATAAATATGAACAGATATTCCTACGATAAACAGATATAAATACAAATAATGCAACACACAGGAAATTAATGGAAAATTTCACTTTAATTACTTATTAAGCCTTCTTAATCATGGATTATACGTTAATCATGTGTCGGGATTGTTACAGTCTTCCCCCCTTAAAGAGTTTGGTCCTCCAAACTCGAATTACCTTCGTTTTGGAAGAATGCCGAGTCTAGAGGGAACAAATCTGGGTATCTCTTCATCATATCTTGCTCGGTTTCCCAAGTTGCATAAGTCCTTCCATGGTTTTTCCAATCAACCTTCACCAATGGGATTTCTTTGTTCCTTAGTCTTTTGATTCAACGATTAACAATCTGTACTAGCCTCTCCTCATAAGTGTAGTCATCTTTCAAAAGCGCATGTGTTGGTTCAATGACATGGAATGGATCTCTCAAATACTCTCGAAGCACATATACGTGAAAAACATTATGCATATGCTCCATGTAAGGCTACCCGATACGTCACCAAATTGATTTTCTCAAGGATTTCATATGGCCCAACATATCTCGGTGCTAACTTGCCCTTAACACCAAACCGGGTTTGCCCTTTTATTAGAGTCACTTTATGAACACATGATCTCCGACTTCGTATTCTCTATCTCACCTTTGGACATCTGCATAACTCTTTTGGCAGCTTTGTGTAGTTTTCAATCTCTGTTGAATTAATTTCACATTTTTAGTTGTTTCTTGCACAAGTTTTAGTTCCAACAAACGTCTGTCACCTACTTCAGCCCAACAGATCGGAGAACAACATTTCTTACCGTACAAAGCTTCATAAGGAGCCATTCCAATGCTTGAATGATAGCTGTTGTTATACACAAATTCGGCCAAAGGAAGGTAAGTTTCCCAATTGATTTGAAAGTCTAACACACACATTCGTAACATATCCTCCAATGTTTGAATGGTCCGTTCAAATTGGCCATCTGTCTGTGGTGATAACCACTGCTTAATCTCAGCTTAGTCCCTAAAGCTTGTTGCAAACTCTGCCAGAATCTCGAAGTAGACTTGGGATCTCTATCAGATACTATGGACATTGGTACTCCATGTAATTTCACAATCTCATCGACATACAAATTATCCAACTTATCCGCATTATAAAAAGATTTCACAGGTACAAAGTGAGAAAATTTAGTAAAAACGATCAACAATGACCCAAATAGAATCCATACCTCGAGAAGAGCGAGGTAGTCTAACAATGAAATCCATAGTAATATGCTCCCACTTCTATTCTAGTATTGGAAACGGCTGAAGTAATCTGGCGAGTCATTGATGTTCAACTTTAACTTGTTGGCAATGTAAGCATCTAACCACAAAGTCAGCAATACTTTTCTTCATTCTTGGCCACCAAAAATTCTGTTTTAAGTTATGGTACATCTTCGTATTCCTTGGATGCATAGCAAACTTAGAATTGTGAGCTTCAGTCATAACATGCTTTCTCAAATCAGAAGAATCTGGTATACAAAGTCTATTATGAAACTTCAACACATTATTCTCAAGCACAAATCCGGGTCTCGGTTTTGAGTCAAATTCTTCCACAATTTTTTTCAAAAATGTATCTTCCAGTTGTTTCTCTCTAATCTCTTCACTGATTGCAGGCTAAGCAGAAATGACAGCTAAGAGCCCGCCCTGTTCACGTAACATAATTTCAATCTCATCCTTCTCTAAGTCACATAACAACTCTCTCTAACCGGTGAGCAAACATAACAAATTGGCAATGGATTTCTGGCTCAAAGCATCTGCAACGGTATTGGCTTTCTCCGGATGATACAAAATCTGCAAATCATAGTCTTTTATTAATTCAAGCCACCGTCTCTGTCTCATGTTCAATTATTTCTGCGTAAAGAAATATTTCAAACTTTTATGGTCGGTATACACCTTGCAAGTCACACCATACAAATAGTGTCACCAAATTTTTAGAGCAAACACCACAACGGCTAATTCAAGGTCATACATTGGATAGTTCTTTTCATGCAGTCAGAATTGTCGAGAAGCATATGCAATTCCCTTCTCATTCTACATTAACACACACCCCAAGCCTTTGTAGGAAGCATCACTATAAATCTGGAACCCATCAGTTCCGTTGGGCAATGTCAGAATTGGTACAGTTACTAGTTTAGTCTTCAGTTCCCGGAAGGCTGATTCCCGCTGATCGGTCCAATCAAATGGTACATTTTTCTGTGTTAGCTGTGTTAATGGCATAGTAAGTTTTGAAAAGTCTTTCACGAATCTACGATAATAACCTGCAAGTCCCAGAAAGCTTCGGATTTCTGACACATTAGTTGGTCTAGGCTAGTCTACAATGGCCTCAATTTTCTGTGGATCCACCGATAGGCCATCCTTGTTGATTACATGCCCCAGAAATGCTACACTGTCAAGCCAAAATTCACATTTGGAAAGTTTTGCATACAATTTCTTTTCTCTCAGGGTTTGTAAGGCAATCCTTAGATGATTTTAATGTTTTTCTCTGCTTTTGGAGTAAATCAGTATATCATCAATAAAGACAACAATAAATTCATCCAGAAATTGTTTGAACACCCTATTCATTAAATCCATGAACGCCGTAGGTGCATTAGTTACCCCAAATGGCATTACCAAAAATTCATAATGCCCATATCTAGTTCTGAATACAATTTTCTCTATGTCTTCTGCCTTGACCTTTAGCTAGTGATACCTGAATCTAAGGTCAATTTTAGAAAGCACTTGGGCTCCCTGGAGTTGGTCAAATAGGTCATCTATTTGGGGTAGTGGGTATTTGTTCTTGACAGTCACTTTGTTCAATTCCCAGTAGTCTATGCACAGCCTTAAAGATCCATCTTTCTTTTTGACAAATAAAACTAGAGCACCCCATGGTGAAGTGCTATGGCGGAGCTGAGCTTTTAATTCTTTCAATTCAGAAGTTGACATTCGGTATGGGGTTTTAGAAATTGGTTGTGTTCCGGGTATTACATCAATGATAAATTCAATCTCTCTATCAATTAATGTAACACCCCAACTTTTTAATTATTCGGAAACATTACCAAAAGCTTGTAATTTAGGTCCATTTTATATATATATCTATTACCCTTGAGTAATAGAAACAAAATAATACATGTTCTCACTCTCAATGAATACAACAATAACAATAATAAATGTCAAGCTTCCACTGTGGAGTTACAAATAAATAATTACAAATTTCAATGTTCAATATTTATTTCTTTCACATCTACAATGAAAATTACACATAAAAGACACATGGAGTTCTTAACTCTCTAACCAATAAATCCGAATTCTCTTCCTGTAAAAAAAAAAAAAAATGAAACAACAAGGGATGAGCATAATTGCCCAGTAGGAATCTCATAGTTCTACAATAATAACTGACACACAAATAGAAATAATCATGCATGCAGGGTAATACCATATAGTAGAGTGACGTTCAGTAATTTCAAAATATTATATATAGAGTACCTTTGTCTCAAAATGTATTTGAATAGTTAAAGAAAATTCCCAGTCATAAAAATTATCCCTCATTGTCAGAAAACCACAAACCCTTTTTGAAAATAAATATGTTTACGGAACGACATCATTTTAAATTCATTAACCCAATTCCAAAGTATTCCTCATTTCATTTCTATTTACCATTTTATTATTGACAATTATTATAACTCCATAACCTCAAAGTTTAAGTTCCCTTAATACTCCAAAAATAACCCTCATATACTCTATCCTCACTTGTCTATCCATTATGGCTACAACTCCATAACGTAGAAGTCCAAATCTCCTTTTTATTCAATAACAATTCTCCTAAACTTAACTCCTACTTGTCTAACAACTACATCACATCCACATTTGCATTATCAATTATAATTCAACATAACACAAGAATAATAAACCCATTTAATTCAATTTCTCAATTAATTACAAAAACAAAACTTTTAATTTTTCCTTATAGATACAAACAACACGGTGAGTTCATTATCACCAACCCCTTATCCAATTACTATTTCATTATCCATTCTTTTCAAATAATTATCATATGCATTTCCCCTCCGTACCAAAGTACACATCAAATTGTAATTTCATAAGTTCATCGCAATTCACACATATTATCACGAACCCAACACATTTCTCAACACATTCCACCTTTTGCTGACTTGATACGGTGGGATAGCGGGCACCCAACTCATAACACCTTCCACCTTTTGCCGGCTATTATATGGCAGGAAATGAACTCCCAAAAACCATTTTCAACTTTAAAAACCATCACCACATTTGCCGGCTATTATATGGCTGGAAGTGGGTACCCAAAAACATTTTCAAAACCATCCGTCTTTCCACTTTTGCCGACTATTATACGGTAGGACTGTGTGGACACCCAAAAATTATTTTTCCACTTTTGCCGGCTATTATACGACAGGACTGTGTGGACACCCAAAAATCATTTTTTCCACATTCGTCCAGTGATAAGCCTAGACAGGGCATTTGGCCACCTTTAATTCAAAAACATCCCCACATTTGCCGGCTATTATACGGCAGGACGTGGGCCTCCCAAAAACATTTTCAACTCCCTGTGCAGATACCAACACACACCACCCAATACAACTCAACCCAACTCAACACAACCCAACACAACTCAACTCAACACAACTCGACCCAACACAACTCAACATGATTCAACACAATTCAACATAGTTCAACACAATTCAACATAATTCAACATAATTCATGTCAACATAATTCAACACAATTCAATTCAACACCACTAAATGCAATTCAACAAAATTCAAGGTGAACTCTTAAATCTTCATTTCATCATTTCATCCGAAGGCTCATGTCATCCATACCATCACTAATTCTTACCCCCAAATTTGGTTTCATATTATAACATGATTTATAAGGTCCACAACAAGAGTTCAATCGCAATTTTTACATAATTTCCAAACACTTCCAAAATTCAATTAAACTTGTATATATGCAATTCAATACCTCAATTTCATGATTTTACTTCCATCTTAGGCAAAACCATCAATCATCTACATGTACCAAGCTAGGGTTTTAAAAGAAATTAAAGCTTTTCACCCGAACACTTTTTATTCCAACTCTTCTATTAATTATACACCCAATTTCATAAGCCCATAATCATAATCCAAAAATTAAACCCCAACATTTCAAACCCTAAACCCCCAATCTCATGATTTATCATAACATGCTCAAAAATATAAATTTTGTATTTGTATAAGAAAATACCACAAATCTATCTATAAATGAGAGTATTGAAGAAGAACTAGAACCCCTACCTCAAGGATCAAGCAAGAAAGCAAAGCTTCAAGAAGAATCCTTCGCAAATCCAAAATTCAATCGGTTGAAAATGTTGAGCTTCATGTATTCTTCACTTTTGGTAAGAGATCTTAGTCAAATCTTTGAGAAATTGAAGCTATTTGGGTCAAGAAATCAGGGGTTTTAGGACCTAGGGTGAGAGAAAGGAAGAGGGAAAAGGAAAGTGCAAAGAATGATCTATAAAATCACTTTTTAAGTTGTTGAATTCATGCAATCCGCTCGAGCGCCACTTTCTGTACTCGAGCGCACTTGCTTCCAGCACAGATACTAAAACTTCAAACAGGCATAACTCTCTCATCCAAACTCCGTTTTAGGTCATTCTTGTGTCCAAATCGAAGCCCCGGAAACAAGATTTCCAATGGTTCTAGCCTTACACCCAAATTCAAAGTGTAGAAAAAGAAAAGGGTAAATGAGTGACAGTTGTTCATAGGAAAATTATTTGAATCAAAGTTTTTGGTCCAATCTTACTTTGCCATCATGTTACTGCTTCGATCAATGTCCCAAAATAAAATAAGGAGGCTTCAAACACAATAATAAAAAGTCAAAAACAATCCCACTAGTCTCAGATATTCAGACTGAACCAGGCAGACCGCTCGAGCGTCCAATCTTGTGCTCAAGCGAACGGACCAACAAAGCCGACCGCTTGAGCCACCACTCTTGTGCTCGAGCGAAAATTCACAACTCTCAGAATCTCAGACAAACTGCAAAAGTACTGAGAGCCTCACAAGGCCACTCGAGCGTCAACTCTTGCGCTCGAGCGGAGGGAAAAATTCTGCAGTGTTACAATTAAGTCCCCTAGCAATTCATTCGGAAACACATCGAAAAATTCACAAACAATAGAAATGGTTTCCACATTAGGACTAATAGAAGTCTCAGTCAAAACACAACATACGTAGCCCCTACATCCCTTCCTAAGCAATTTAACAGCTTTCATGGCAGAAATCAAGTATGGGGAAGGAACTACCCCATTCCCAATAAACACAAACTTTGGTAACTTGGGTGGACGAAATACAGCAGATTTATTCACACAGTCAATAGATGCACAGTACTTCATTAACCAATCTATACCCAATATGCAGTCAAAATGATCAATTCCCAAAGGCAATAAGTTAACATATAATGTCATGCCACCAATCACAATGTCACATACCAGATAAACATATGCGCATACCATAGGGCTTCCAGATGGTGTAGATACAGATAACAAATAATTCATAGGTTCTAATGGTCTAGTTAATTTTCGAGAGAAAGCATGCGATATGAAAGAATGCTTAGAACCAGAATCTATCAGTACACATACATTTTGAGAACAAATAGGGAGTATACCTGACACCACAGCTTCCGTGTTCTATACGTCACCAGGCACTAGTGCAAAAACTTGGCCTTGTCTCAAGGTTTCTCTCCAAATGTTAGCTCTCATATTTGTTCTGGCTGCAGAAGCAGATTTGGCTGAACTTGCTGTAAGACGGTTGGCATTATCATATCTAAATGGGCAATCTCTCATTACATGACCCGTCTTGCCACATTGGAAACAAGCACCAGATGCACGGTAACATATACCCCGATGTTTCCTTCCACAATCAAGACAAATTGGTATGGACCCACTGCTTTGACTTGATCTACTTGTAGACCCCGTGTTCTGTTTCTTGCTTACAAAAGAACGACCCTTCCTAAAACCGTGCCCCAGACCTTTTACTCTTTTATTCTGTTATTGGCGTTTTAACTTGTTTCTTTGCCGCCAGATTGGTTTCTGCCATCAATCCTATCAAGCATATCCACATACGTAGGTAGTTTCAGGACACCTACCCAATCAAATATATCTAAATCCAATCCACCATCAAATTTCTGAGCTTTCTTGTAATTCGTATCCACCATATAAGGAGAAACCGAGCTAGTTCAGTAAACTTAGCTTCATATTTGGCCACTACCATCCTGCCTTGTTTGAGTTCTTGGAATTCAAAAACTTTCCGGTCTCGAAAGCACTGGGGAAAGTACTTGTCATAGAAGATCGTATTAAATTGAGTCCATGTCATATTCCCAATACTATTTCATATCAATAACCACCATCTCTAGGCTTCATCTTTCAGAGTGTAGGTGGCCAAAAGAACTTTCTGCATCTCAGAACAAGGAAACACTTTGAATAATTTCTCCATTTCCAACAACCATGTTTCAGCCTTTAATGGTTCAATACCTCCCAGGAAAGTTAGCGGTTTCACCTTCATGAATTTCTGAGTCAAGTTGATTATATCATTGTTGTCTAGCTCATTTTGTGCTGGTGGAGGTGGTGGGGGCAAAGGTTGTTGCCTTTATTGTTGCATCACTGTTTCTGTCAGGGTTGCAAGCATTTATTCCATACGACTCAAGCGAGACTCCGAGGATTCACTTGTATCATTACTCTTTGCATTTTCCATGCTATAGAGAGGCAAGGTAATAATAAACATAGGAATAATCTTGTTCATTTCTTTCAATTTCATTTGTTCAAGTTCAAATTCAGTTTTCACATTTATAAAGGTTATCACACACTCACACATGTAGATGAAATGTCCCTAATTCTTTTCTAGGACATCCTATAGCTCATATAGACTCGTGTGTACGGTATAACACGTGCTTTGATACCACTATATCACGACCCAAACTCGCCCCTATAGGTTTAGCGTCGTAACCAGCCAGTAATCCTTGGATTACCAAAGGCCTTTTAACATAATAACATACAATTAGGGGTTGTGGAAGCAAATATACAAAATATACATAGTTCATAGAGTTGTGCAGACATACATGGGATAGGAATTTGAAACCTTATAAAATATACACATAAGATGTCATGCTCATATAAGTCTTGCAACACCATGCAAACGTCATCAAAAGGGACTTAGCCCAGTATTCAGATATCAAAACAAGAAAAAACATAAACGTTCTTAACATGATACACAAAATAACTCTTGACATAGTCCACAAAATTTGACTTCAAGACATGGAAACCTCCCCGAGAGGCACGGTGGCTAGCTGACCCCAAAACTTTCTAGGCAGCAGCTTAGGCTTAGTCACGCGCTTACTCACCTACATACATAATATAAATAGTGAGCGGGAGCCCAGTGAATAATAACAGAGTAAAGGGTTTTAATGAATGATGTCTATACCAGATCCAGAAATCATAATTCAAATTCATATTCATATTCTTGTTCAAATCATATGTAGAAATCAGAGTTCATGCTTAATCATATGTGGTACATCCATCAGCACTAACAGAACAGATACAGAACTGATGCAAAACATATGGTGGTTATGAGTAACCAGTTCTATAAAGAAACCTTCGGATCCGGGTAATAGAGAATAGATATGCTGAGCCCCATGATAGGGCCTCCGGTATAGGTAACAGATTACAAACATATTAAGTTTCATGATGGAACCTCCGATACCGGGTAACAACTAACAAATATCACATGATGCTAAGGATGCCATGAATATATTTCAGAAATTGGACAATCATTCATTGTACAGAACATAACATTTCAAAAAACAGATCTTATTTCATCATACAAAAAATAAATAAGGTTGAATATAGCTTTACTAAGTTATTACTCACAGATGGCTCAAGGTGCAGACAGACAGAGCAGACTAATCAAACGGTTTACGGCGCGTGACCTACATCAACACATAACAAATACACATTTGAAACACACGCTCAGAATATACTTAACTTATTACGTTCTGTTCTTAGTGTGTTTCTACGTTTTACCCTCATTATTATGTCTTAATCATGGCCTAGGAATGCTTAAGGTGCAATAAGGATGCCAAATCATGATGTTCAACACTTAAGCAAATTTGTTGAAAATAGGGTCCCTGTTCGAGCGCAATTTCCTTCGCTCGAGCGGAGGTTCAAAAATGTAAGTGGTCGCTCGAGCACAACTTCGGTTGCTCAAGCGGTCTGTAAACCCTGCAAAAGTACAGGTTATGTGATTTTTCCACTCGACGCACGCTCGACGGTCGCTCGAGCGTGAGACTCAGGTCCTCACTCAAGCGCAACTCTTGTCGCTCGAGCGGTTTGCAAAAACATAAAACTTCTGGGAGCTTACATTTCACGCTCGAGAGAACTTCTAGTCACTCGATCAAAAGTGCAAGATAACAAATTGGTCGCTTGAGCGGAGATGTCGAATTCTAGAATTTCCAGATTCACCTCTAAGTTGCAAAACTCAAATTCAATGCATCAAAACTCATCTTTCTGGGCCAAAAACTTACAGATATATGTATGAACTTGGAAAACATTGGCAATTCAAAATCGTTTCGCAAAATCAAAGCCTAAAAGCTTGCCAATTGTGTGAATCAACACTCAAGTCTTAGAAAACATAACATGCAAGTATTTCTTGACTTCAAAACTTTTCAAAACATGATCAACTAAGGTGCAATGGTATGAAATTTGGTGAATTCTCAAAACAAGAGTGGGATGAACACATGCAAGTGAGATTTGTTTGAAATTGAAACTCAAAATGTCATAAAAATGCATGCATGCATGGTTATTCTTCTTTTCTACACTCTAGAGCTCAATCCATGTATGATTCACCTTAACTCTCTTGTATTCATGTGCTAAATGACTCAATTCCAAAGTTGCAAGGTTAAACTCTTACCTAGGCTACCCAATTGAGCTTCAATTAGTCAAAATCTTAAGTAATTCTCCAAGTCTTCTACCAATGTCCTTCTCTACCTCAAGTTTGGTCCCAAGTTCCTTAGTCTCTCACTCTCTCTCACATTTTGGTCTCAAGAGTGCAAATTAAGTGATGAAGAAGTGAGTTTAAGAGGTGTATTGGCCTTATATAGGCTTACCTAATGGTGGTTAATTAAAGCTAATCAAATAGGCATCAAATTAGTTTAATTTAATCGCTCAGAATCTAATTTCAATTGGACCTACCATAAAATTCTAAAAATTCCAAATAACACATAACCAAAGTCAAATTTGTAATTGGATGCCGATAAGGCCTTCAATTCGCAGAACAAAACATAAACATGAATAGATCTTCCTACGATAAACAAATATAAATACAAATAATGTATAACACAGGCAATTAATGCAAAATTTCACTTTAATTACTTATTAAGCCTTCTTGATCATGGATTATACGTTAATCATGGGTCGAGATTGTTACATGGTACATTGTGTTTTATGTACGGGTCTCCTATCATTCTCAATAGGGGACAAGTGTGGAGTATAGTGGAGGCAAGGATTCAGCACTTTTAGAAGCCATTTATCATAATGGGAGATCTTAATCAGGTACGGGGTTAGTCGAAAAAACTAAGTTCAACTCGGCGAATATTCCTAGAGCCACCAAATTTAATAAGTTAATATTCCGTAACCGGTTAGTAGATCTTCCATCTCAAGGGGTGTGGTACACTTGGTGTAATAATCGAAAAGACTCAGATGTGGTTTATGAGCGTCTAGATAGGGTGTTGGCCTCATGCCGCTGGGTTGAAGTTTTTTGTCAATTTTCATTATTAACACTGCCTATTCAGAGGTCGAATCACAACCCTTTGATTCTAGACACAAGTCGGGTGGATATCCAAGGTAAGAAGTGGTGCAGATTTGATGCGGTTTGGTTGACTGATCCGTCAACAAAGGATATTATTCAGAAAGTCTGGAAGATGTCTCTCCAGGGTTCCAACCCGTATTTGTTGGTCTAACGCCAAGCCTTAATTCTCAAACACTTGAAGAACTGGAATGCTTTGTCCTACAGGAGTATGCAAGGTCAAATTGATAATGTCTATGCCCAATTATAGCAGGCTCAGGGTTCGCTTCAAACATCAGACCCAGTTTCCGATGAGCAGGATTTGCGCTTCCAACTAGATATTTTGCTACAGAAACAAAAGTTGTACTAGGCTCAAAGATCTAAATAACACTGGATGAATTTGGGGGATCGAAATACAAAGTTCTTTCACCGGATGGCGTTCTAGAGACGGAGTCAGAATCACATCTCTTTTATTTAGGATAAGGATGGGAATGTTATCACTTACCCACAGGAGATTCAAAGGGTGTTTGAAGAAGTGATAATTTATGTAATGAATACAATATTGTGATATATCTCCCTATGTGGAGCTTATACTTGTAGAATTCACTTGTGTGAGAAAAAATGATACCTAATCATGTTGTATTTATGACACAAAATATAGAAACATAAATCCAACGCTATTGTTGAAATGGTTATACGAAAAGAAAATTAGAATCTTAATATAACTTTGGGTTATTTACATGGAGATCTCCTAAATTATTAAAAAATATTATTTTGATCCCTTAAACTATAAAATCGTACAAATGGATTTCCTGAACTATTGGCGTGTTTCACTTTGACCCTTCCACTAGTGTCACGACCCAAACTCGCCCCTATGGGTTAGGCGCCGTAACCGACCAATAATCTTTGGATTACCAAAGGCCTCTAAATAGAATAACTTATAATTAGGGGCTACGGAAGCAAATATAGAAACATACGTAGTCCATTGAGCTATGGAAACGTATATAGGACAGAAAATTTTAAACTTTATACACATATACGTGACGTCATAATGCAATAGTCTTCGTCACATTCATTACAGATATAGCCAAAAGGGACTTAGCCCAATATACAAATAACAGAAAACTTGTTCTATACCCAAAGAAAGACATGGTCTTAAACACAAGCCATTTAAACTTAACTCGCTCACAAAGGGGAACCTCCTCAGAGGCACAATGACTAGTTGACAAAACTGATATGCCAGGTCCTCAATTCTGAGCCTAGTCACGCACCTGATCACCTACATACATAATATAAATACTGAGCAGAAGCCCAATGAATAATAACAAAGTAAAGGGGGTTAAATGAACGATGTCCCATACCAGCTTCAAAAAACAGATTCATATTTATTTCAGAAACAGAAGCAGATCCATATTCATAATCTTGTTCAAATCATATATACCAATCAGAGTTCATGCTTAATCATACGTGGTACATCCATTAGCGCCAACAGAACAGATACAAAACAAATGCAGAACATATGGTGGTTATGAGTAACCAGTTCCATAAAGGAACCTCCGAATTTGGGTAACAGATGACAGATATGCTGAGCTCTATGATGGAGCCTCCGGTTCGGGTAACAGAGTGCAGACATATAAGTTCCATAATTAAACCTCCGATACTAGGTAACAGCTAACAGATATCACATGATGCTAAGGATGCCACGAATACATTGTCAGAAATTGGACAATCATTCATTGTACAGAACACAGCATTTCAAAAAACATATCTTATTTCATCATACAGAAAATAAATAAAGTTGAACATAGCTTTACTAAGTTATTACTCACAAATAATGGATGGCTCCGAGTAGACGAATAGAGTAGGCAATTCAGATATCTTGTGGTGCATGACCTAGATAGGTGCATAATGAATACATATTAAATTACACACCCGAGAAACATTTACTTAGTTCTTTATTATCTTGGTGTCTCTACTTTTATCCTCATTATTGTGCCTTAATCTTGGCCTATGAATGCCTAGGATGGAATGAGGATGCAAAAATGCATTTGAAAACACTTGGTCAGAAATGCTGGAAACAGGGGTCTCGCTCGAGCACAACTTCCTTCGCTCGAGCGATCTGCAAATTCTAAAAAATTACTGATTGCATGAAAATCCCGCTCGACGGTCGCTTAAACGGAAGACTGAGCAAAAGGGTCCTCGCTCAAGCGCCACTTTGGTCACTCGAGCGTCCTGTAAAATTTTGTACAACTTCTAGGAGCTCAATTTCTACGCTTGAGCGACACTTTCCTCACTCAAGCGGACAGTGCGAATTCTGAAATTTCCATAATTGTGTTTGAACTTCAAAGTTGATATTCTAAAGGTTCCAAACTCGTGTTTTAGGCACAAAAACATGGGAAAACTTTATAAAACATGGAAACATTGTTTATTTGGGACCAATTGCTCAAAATCATTAACCAAATTCCCAAAACCTAGCTTAAGCCATGAAGTTGAAACCATGCAAGAGAGGAACTCTTTAATCTCTTTGTAAAACTTGACCAAATGGTATGAAAAGTGCAGGAACATGAAAAACTTCTCAAATAAATGTGTGAGGGTTCCATGCATGTAGAGAATTTCATGGAATTCAAACTCAAATTGGTAATTTATGCATGCATGTATGCAATCATGCTCAATTCTTCCATAATCAAGATGATCCTAGCATATACCTTCCAAATTCATGCAAGTGGCCTCATAGCTTGGTGAATTCATTTCTTATATGGATTATCTACAAGAATTGAGTGTGGTTTCCATACCTAGAGTTAAATTCAAGTGCAATCCTAGCTCAAATCTTCAAGTCTTCCACAAATTCTCCTTTCTCTCTCTAAGGTGTTGAGTTCTTCCTCTCCCTTCCTCAAAATCTTAGCCAAATAATGTATAAGTGAGGTCATAAGCTTAACAGACCTATTTATATGATATGATTAGCTTAGCCTAATCAAGGTTGATTAAGGTTAATTAATTAGGCTTACTTCTAACTAAGTTCAATCGTTTATTCTAATTATTTTGATCCAAATCAATTTTCAATTGAAGTTGTCATAAAATTCTAAAAATTCCAAATAACACATAAACGAAATCAATTTCAGAATCAGATGCCGACAAGGCCTTCAATTCACAGAATAAAACAAAAATCCAAACATATATTTCTACATTAGACAGATATGAGCACAAATAATGCAATACATATGCAATTTCCTCAGAATTTCACCTTAATTACTTATTAGGCATAATTAATCATGGTTAGTTAGCTGATCACATGTCGGGGTTGTTACAACTAGGGAATCCAATTTGTACATTTTTATAGTTTAGGGATCTATTTGTATGTTTTTATAGTTTAAGGACCAAAGTGATTCTTCGCAATAATTTAGGAGCTAAAGTGATATTTCTTAATAATTTAGAAAGTTTATTTGTACAATTTTATAATTTAGAAACTAAAGTGATATTTCTCAATAGTTTAAGAAATTTTCATACAAATAACCTATAACTTTTACACATTACAAAATATTTTTATATTAACACATTTCAATACAAGTTTTGATTATAATTTTTCATGTTGTATCTAAAAAAGTGGCCAATTCCGGTTTGGATTCTCTCTTCACACAAGGGGCAATTTTGCAATTTAAGAAAACACAAGGTCCTTTATTGTAACATGAACAAAACGTGTAAGCAAATATTAGAAATTAAATTAATATGTATGTGTATTGAAGAATTAAGTGTACTAAAATAAGTAAATGTGTAAAAATATAATTTCTCAAAAAATAAAAATAAAAAAATGTGTGGATGGGAAAGTGCATGTAGACAACTGTGTGGTGGGCAGGTTGGCCACAGGTTAGCTCAGCCTTTCAAATTTGGAAAATTGGGCTCGGATCTATGAACCACCAAAAAGGTTTCTACGTATTATATATCAGACATATTAGAAACTCTTAAAAAATTATAAAAAATTGTACACGATTTATTTATTTATTTATTTTGTGTAAACTGAATGCATAAAGATAATTAAAGATTACACAAGTCTAGAGCATCATCAAATAGCTTATTACAAACAGAGGGAGGAGGATTGATAGAAGCTCGAAAATTTTCAACTGAAGCTCTAGAGCTTATTAGTAGTGTCTTATTAGTTTGTAAAGCTTGAAAAGTGGTCGGCAAATGTGTAAATTCTTATAGTGTCTTATTAGTTTGTAAGCAAATCCGTAGAAGTATTTGGCTTCCCGATATTGTCGGTACTCCGAGGCAGTTCATGAGATATATGCAATCATTAATAAGATTATTGAATTGATATGAGTCCATGGTGTCACCTACTAAGAGTTGTTCAGTGTGAGTTTCCTCATGTAAGGCCTTGTTTGGGTACCCAATATAAGTGCACTTATTTCATCTTTTTATCTTTTTTTGGTCACATCAATCAACATCTCCTCTCTACTTTTTCTACACATAATACAAGAAAAGTCAAAAAGTGCACTTATTCTAAACTTCCCAAACTTGGCCTAAATAGTAGGTAGAATGTTTTAGAATTCATAACATTGTTCATTGTATAACTAGTCTTGTAACACAAGAAACATATAAAAATTTGAAAAACATGAGACACTTACACTAAATTCAATGTATTTCTCATTAAAATTAATATATATACATATTTTTTTAAATTATTTTACCTATTTTTGAGCCACTTTTTAACATTTGCCTTATGTATTTTCTAGGCACGCGATATAATGTTAAATTTAATTAATAAAAAAAAGCATCGCTATTCTTATTCCACATTGTTCTAAATACACTTACTTCTTTGTTTTTATTATACGTAGAAATATTTAAAGTAAAGTGAAGTAAAAATAGTAACTATGTATAATAAGGACCAAAAAAACTGTATTTAGAGTAAAGTATAATCGAAATAGCGGCTCCCTAAAAAAAATCACAATGTGTGTTTAGAAAAATAGAGTTTTGGAATGGTAAATCCTATAATTTTGTTCCAATTTCATAAAATATATGCATAAAAATAAATGTTGATACTGCATTTTGTTCGGCTTTTTAAGGTAATCTAACGTGTACCTAATTTTATTAAAAACACTAAAAAATATAATTTTAAATTCACTGATAGGTGTAAAATATTAAAATATATTTGTAGTATAAATTTTATTCTATTTTGACTCTATTAATAAAACAGACATATATTTCATTTAGAAATACAATATTATTAAAAATAAATAAACAAATCTGAAATACTAAAGTGTGAGTCACAAGTAAATAAACAAATCTCTCTCTCTCTCTTAAACCTTCATCTTGATGGTATAAAAG
The DNA here is from genome assembly GCA_036172215.1 of Camellia granthamiana. Classification (NCBI taxonomy): domain Eukaryota; kingdom Viridiplantae; phylum Streptophyta; class Magnoliopsida; order Ericales; family Theaceae; genus Camellia; species Camellia granthamiana. Next base: position 36,708,009 of record CM069916.1, read on the forward strand.
TTTTAATTGAAACATCTTTATCAATAAAATATTAAATTAATTATTTAGTTCATTTTTATATGAGATAAAATAAAAAATTAACATAATAAATGAAGATGAAATCTTATTATATTAATTTGAGACATCCCACATAGGTGTAGATTTTTGACTTGCGCTAAATACCTACAAAATTTGTTGCAATATTTTATGATTATACCCCATTGAGATTGGATAAACACTTATATTACTAACTGATTATTCTGAAGTGAGTAATAATTTTCAAAAATTCTTTCTCAAAAATGAGCATGCGATTGTCAATTGTCAACAATTGAATCTTCAGTAATGTACCTTACAAATTGTCACATCTTCATCAATGCTTAATAATTTTCCTATTTGTTCTTGATGAACCTTCCATAAAGATTGTGTGAAAAAACAAAAAAGAAAAATGTAATTTGAAATGTTTTGTTGTGAATTTAAATTAAATTCAGGTGCTTGAATTTGTATTTACTGCAAAAAGATGGCTACTTTTTTTTAATCGTTTCATTTATAGCTAGGACTGCAACAAGTTAAGCCGAGCCGAGTCGAACTTTAATATATTTAGACTTGTTTATTAAGATTTTAACGAGTTGGAGTTCGAATCCGAACTTAATAAAAAATTAACGAACCAAACTCAAACTGAGTTGACTTAGATTTGACTCGAGTTCGAACTTATTCACGAGCTTTAGCGAACCAAAGAAATTATAAATTCATTTTTATGTATGAAACTAAAGTTATAATTGAAACTTTCATTATATAATTATATAATATATATATATATATATATAAAGATACTAAAAAAATTAATATCTTATCAAAATAATAATATCTACCACTACTATTATATAAATAAGGTAAATTACACTGACACCCCCTGAGGTTTATGTTTATTACAGTTTTCCTCCTCACATTTGGGATATTACACTGGCCTCCCTTGTCAGTGTAATTATTTAACGGTATTAACTTTTAAGTTAAAATAACATATTTACCCTTAACCTTTACATATACTTTAAAAGGTAAATTACATTGACACCCTAAGGTTTCAATTTAATACGAACCCCCTCCCTAAAATTTTAAAAAATAAATTAATAATTTAATAAAAATAAATATGAAGAAATATATTTAATTTGTAAAAAATTATTTCTAACCACTCGAAAGATAAAAATGAGAATTATTTTTTATTTCTTAACCAAATTAATTTTTAATTTTTAAAAAAAATTCTAAAAATCAAATCATACATAACCTAAGAATCTTTTGATAATTCATTTCTTACGTTGGTAACTTATTTAATTATTTGTTAATTTTACGACATTTTTACCATCTGAGGCCTGTTTGGTAATCATTTCATTTTCAGTTTTCAATTTATATTTACAAAAATTTTTTAAAATGTCATAAAAACTTGTTTGATAATTTTTTTGGTTTATAAATGGTTGTCTCAATTTGTAACTTTGAGAAAAAAACGTAAATTCAAAAAATGAATTTACGTTTGTTTTTAAATAGAAATTTAAAATTTTGACTAACAAAAAAATTTTCAAATAATTTTTCTTCCAATGAATTTTTTTTTCAATGAATTTTTTTTTTAAAAATTAATACTAACCGAGAGAACAATTGGTAATACTACTTTAAACCTCAGAGATGGGATTGTAATTTCTAAAATGTGAGAGATGTCAATGTAATTTACCCAATGAAGCCAAAATTGATATTTAAAAAACTTAAATTGCTAACATGAGCAAAATCTATTAGTTGATTTAACAATTAACTAATTAAGGGAGCAATCTATAATGAAATTTTAAACCTCAGAAAGAAGAATGTAATTTTCAAAAAGTGAGAGAAGAAATTATAATAAATATAAATCTCAAGAAGTGTCAATATAATTTACCCATATAAATATATTATCCATAATCGGCAATGCTTCAGACCCCCACTGGGGGTCGACCCCCAGTGAGGTGGCAAGTTCCGATTCGCTGAAAATTTAAAAAAAAAAAAAAAAAAAAAAACAGTTTTTGTTTTTGGCCAATGGGAGGGCCAGACAGGCGACCCCCAGTGACCCCATAATTAGCTAGTATTATTGATATATAAATAAATTTAACTATTATTTATATTTATATTATTTAAATATATAAACAATGCATAATCCAACGACTGAGATGAAGACTCTGAAATTGTCAGTTATTATGATCCCAACTCTCTCTCATCCTATCACTCTCAAGCCCTATTTGAGATTTTATGGCATAACCTATATATAAGTGCGAGTGCCTCTCTACTTTCCTCATACCAAATTCCTCTCTCCCTCTCGCTGTCCCTCCCTCCCTCATCACCGATCACTCTTCTCTCTCTCTGTCTCTGGAATGTTGGGATCACGCATAAATCAGTCGTCTCTCTCTCTGTCACTCTCTCGATCTTCATGGCTCATCACGGACCCCCTGTACGATCCCTCGTCGGAAATCGAAACTAGGTCGAAATCCAGGTATTTTTTTTGGGTTCAAAATTCGTTTTAAATTGCTTGGTTGCTCTTAAAATTTGTTGGAAATTGCTTGATTGCGTTGAAATTGATTGATTGCTTGCTTGATTGTTGTTGTTCTCTGAACTTGCTTGTGAATATTTTTCAAGGGTTTGATTCTGAAATTGCTTGATTCTGTTTTAAAAGAAAATTATTTATTATGAGGATGCAATGGTGTTGGTGTCCTTTGTTGTTTCTTTTTGAAGAATGCTATTTATTTATTTATAAGGAGGGAATCATAGGTCGGTCGACTTATTAGCTATGGAAACAAAATATTATTAGTAGGATAAAAAAAAAGGGGAAGGGAAGGAGTAAAAAGAAGGTAACTGGTGAAGCTAAGCTTCATATCTGTGATGGCCTTTTATGCATGTTTTGTTTGAAGTAATAGTTAGTAATTATTTTCTAGTGAGGGGTTCTCGTATGACACTTCATTGCTACGCCCCTATAAAACATGGTACTCCCAAAAAGCATGCCGTACTATCTCTTATGTACTTCTGTATATGTACCGGTACACAAAACATGTACTTAAATTTTTTCTTAATTTTTGGCATCATACCGTGACGTGTTTAAGTATATACCCAAATCGTACCGTACTTCAATTGAAATAATATTTTTTTCTTACTAAACTTCTATAATTTTAAAATTAAACCATGGTTTATAAGTTATTTAATATATTGACATTTAATTTTGCTTTATATCTTTACTTTTGACATTAAATGTTAATTGTAGGTTGGACCTTAATAAATTTAATCATTTAATTAATTTTTACATTATTCTAAATTAAAAATAAATATTTTTTTTTATAAGTGTACCAAACCGTACCCGTACTCAAATTTTTTTTAATCTTACCGTATCGACGTACTAGTACTAGTACTTGTATATGTATCCGTACCCATGCTTCATAGCTACGCCCTCATGATCTTAGTTTGATATATATAATATGACTTCTCCGATGATGTAAAGCACTTGGTACACATGTCATTCGATCTTTTTTGGTTTTGATGTCATTTGTTGACTATGGAGCATCTAATGTAAAGTTGCTTGATCTGATCTGATGCATTATTTTATTATGTCTTCTGTCTGTCTGTCTGTCTGTCTGTCAAATCACTAGAAAATGATGGTTTCTTTTCAATTACCTAACTTATTATGTGTACACATCCTTTGTATTGCAGAGATGATCCAGAACTTGACAGAATCTACAAGGAGAGAGTTAGATGGGGTGATCCTATGGCACATTTGGTCAAGGTAACTAGTAGTGACTTGCGTGCATGTAGACTCTAGTTTGCTGAAATGCCAAATTTTGTACTGATTTTTGAATTGTTCCTCAATGTTTCAGAAAAAGTATCCTGAGCCTGTTCTATCAGACCTAGGAGATGACGATAAGATGAAAGAATCAGGGTTTATAGTCCCTCAAGACATTCCTAGTCACAGCTGGTTAAAAAGAGGATTAGATGCTGCTTCAAACCGGTATGCCATCAGACCAGGGAGACACTGGGATGGGGTTGATCGTAGCAATGGTTTGTTTACTTGCACCTCTTTTCTTCAGTTAGATGTATTTTTTGCCCCCAAAATGCTTTCAGCTTATATTTTACTCTCCATTTGTTTTGTAGGGTTTGAAAAGGAAATGTTTAAATGAACAAATGAGAAACAGGCTACGGAAGGAGAAGCATATCTTTGGTCTGTCTCAGATATGTGAAGTGCAAGGACTGTATTCTTCATTCTGTTGCTGCAGGGGTTATACTCAGTTTAGTGTTTGTGTTAAGTGGTAGTTAGAGATGAGTACAAGAAAAATAGATTGGAAAAGAAGCTCTGATGTGCTGTAAAAAATAAGAAAGGATAGACAATGACAGATGGTTATATACATTGCCTGTAGTGCATGCGGCCCTGTTCTTGCTTCTATAATTTTTTTGGGACAAGTTTTTTAACTAATATAAATTGTTCTTTAGAATACTCATGATTGACTGATTTACATCACAAGATTGAGTGCTCAATTGGTCACATGCTTTGTTTTTGATATTGTATACCACCTCATTATTTATCCCAGTTTAATGATTTTATAAGATGAGTTGCAATTGAATGTATTTAGATTAGATTATAAAAGAGAGGAATATAGGCTCGTTTGGTAGGGCTTATAAGCTGATTATTTCAACTTTTAACTTAATTTAAGTTAAAATAGTGTGTTTGGTACAACTTAAGTTACCAACTTATAGCTTAAACTAGGCTATTTTTCAACTTATATCAAAAGTTGGTGATGGGGTGCTTAAGGATTTCGACTTAAGCGCGCAGCTGGGATTGGGGGGTTAAATGACTTAAATGTCCCTCCCAAACTTCAATATTTACGAAACTGCCATTATATATACCCGTTATCTCTGTTGCCTTAAACACACTCTCGCTTCTCACAGTCTTCTCTCCTCTTCTCCTCTCCTCTCTGGCGACCGAGAAGAACAGTCGTCCGCTTCTTGATCGCAGCAGCTCAGTGCTTGTAGAACATCGTCTGTCTCTCCAAGAACAGTCGTCCCCTGTTTTCCGTTCATCTGCGTCGAAAAGGTAACATTTCATGACTGTGATATATACAAATACATATATATATATGTATGTATACGGACATTGATTAGGGTTGATTTCATGACTGAGAAGTTATATACAATACATATATATATATAAGATTTCTCTCTCTGATTACTGTGAAATGTCCCTCTTCTTCACTCTGTGATTAGGGTTGAAAACGCCTCTCTCTCTTCTTCACTCTGATTACGGTTCAAAACCCACCTTTTACTGTGATCTGTTATTTATTTATTTAATCCTTAGATGTTTTTCAATTTTAAATGCACAAATTTGGTTCCTTGTGACTGACTGAGCTCTTATAATTGTTTTGTTTCTGTATATGTTGGGCAAAATCTACTTTACAAAATCAAATTTCAAAGAAAAAAGATCCAAAAATGACAATTTTTTAAAACTACACTAACCTTTGAATCATGTTAGTTTAATTGGTTGTTCAGCTCTGGTTGACTTTGTGGACTGCAAGGAATATATTTGTGGGTTAATGCTAAAAATTATTTGCCATACATGCTCATTAGTTTTTCTGTATGATATATACATGTATTTACGCTTGTAGTGTTCTTTGCTAAAATTGCGGAAACAGTTATGTTTGTGCCTAGAGGGGGGTGAATAGACCAAACTCTTAAACAAATTAGCAATTAAAATTTACCAAGTGAATTAATCTATTTAATTAGCCAGTTCTAATTATTCACATGATGCTTTTTATTGCCCATTTTCACCATTTATATTGCATAACTATTCTTTTTATGGTTTGAGTTGACTTCACTAATGCCTAACAAGGGGGGCATGGGCTCACTAGGGGTTGGGGATTTGGAATTTGAATTTTCATTCTATTCTGTTACTCATGATAGGATCATGTGGATTCATACAGTAGGGAATATCTATGACAAATCTTCTCAACTTTTGGTTGACTGGCCTTTTTGGAACAAAGGAAATGCAGTCTTTGAGAACTCCATACCTTTCTGTTAAAGTGAAGGGTTTGAATTAAAAAATTGCTGTGGATTGTGCTCATAACTATGTGGAATGGTTTAAAAGAGTTCAAATGTGACAATTTTGTATTAGTTGAATTAATCGATTATTTGTAGAGTTCAAATTCCAATTTCAACCAGTTCGTAAGTATGCATTACAATGTTAAAAGATACCTCAAATGTTCTTTTCTTTTTCTTTTGTCAATCATTTCTACTTTTAAAGTACTAGTAGTAGTAGTAGCAATTAACTTGATGATTCACCTAATTTCTTGCTTGTGAAATTAACTTGGAGTATCATCTGTCCATTTTTTTTTTTCTAAAATAAATAAATAAATTCCTCTACATTGGTTAAAAAAATTCTTCCTGAATGAGACTCAAGCTTGAGACACTTCCTCACACAGAGAAAGCATTATAATTTTTTTCAAGTGGGCCAAATGCCAATTGTGGATGGCTATATTTTCTAATTTGTGTTTATTGTGTTTTGTTTTTTGATTGTTGCCTATATATCAATTAAATTGGCTTAGTGAACCTTTGATAGATTGAAACTGAAAATGAGCGATACTATTTCTTTTGCAATAGAATTGCTTCAAGTGATGTCACTTGGCTAGGCAAGTAGTAAAAGTTTAAAGACATGTTTGAGGATTTTCGGAGACTACTTTGTAATTTATTTCTGTGGAGTTTTACAGAGAACCTAGCTTAGAGGATGTAGTGCACCCTTACTTACAGTAAGGCATTTAGGTCTCTTGATAGAGAGGAATTTGGATATATGGCATCTAGATTGTAGTGCCAATTTGCAAGTTCTTTTTTTTATTATTCACTTAGGCTATGTTTTCATATAAGAATCTTGCTAGTAAAGAGTTTATAATGATGTGAGTTGACTTGGGTTGTGATATTCATTCATTAAGGTTAAGTAAAAAGTATAATAAAAAACTGGGTTGTGATATTCATTGATTGAGGTTAGGTAAAAAGTATAATAAAAAACTTAATAGTTGCTTATAGAACTCTGAAAAAACTTATAAAAAACTGGGTTGTCAATGCGTTTTTGGACTTGTGCTGTTATCAAATCTGAAATCCAACCACTACTTTGGACTTGTGCTGTTATCATAACCCAATCTGCTGGCTTGCTGGATAACAACATTCATTGATATAATACCTTGGTACCTGTTAATGGTGCTGCTGTTAATGGTGCTGCATGTTTTTGGACTTAGCATCAACATAGATTGTCCTGAGGCTTATTAGGGATGGTTTTGAAGCCTCTCTCTGTAGAACTTCCTGGCCTGGTACCATTGGTCGCCCTTCAGGTCTCTTTCTCTCTCTCATCTCTCTCTCTGTGGATTTTGGTAAGGACCCTTTTCTGATATGTGTGTGGTGTTGTGTTCATGAAGTGTTTGAATTTGTAGGTGATTATGAATATATAGATGTTTTGATGAAGGATAGCAATGGTGGTGGTGATGAAACAGTGAGGTTGATAGTGGACATGGATTGCAGGTCTCAGTTTGAGCTAGCAAGGCCTACTTCAACATACTCAGAGCTCACAGCTTCTTTGCCTTCCATATTTGTTGGGAGTGAAGAGAAACTAATGGAGATAATATGTTTGGTTTGCTTAGCAAATAGCATCAACAATTTTCTCAAGACTACTCAGAGATGAAATTTAGATTTGGTTGTATTGTTCAGCTACTGCCAAATTTAGGGGATGTTTGTTATAGCTTTTTGTTTTTTGAAAAGAAAAAAAAATTAAAATCATGAAAACTTGTTTGATAGAAGTATTGTTTTCGGGTTCCTATATGAATTGTTGAGGCTGTGCCTCAAAGTTTTGTTCTTTTACCTTTAAAAAGGAAAAAGTTTTGATGATTTTTCTGGCAATTATCCATTTTAATGTCCTCTAGTTGTTTCTCTATTTTATTTATTTACTAATTTTGCTCTCATCACAGGTCTATCCAATTTGATCAAATAGCATTCAGGTTATAAAGTATAAATAAGAAGAGGAATGCTATGTATGAACCATATATATCTTATAATTTAAAAAAAAAATTAATTTTAATTTTTTAAATCATAATTGAAAAAAAAAATCATAATTAAATACAATATGAGGTATAACTAAAGAAATTATGAGTAAGGGCCAGGCTTCTCTTGTGAACTCAACATTAAAATTAAAAAAAAAAATTGAGGTAACGGAAAAATGTACCAAATTAGGTACTAATTATATCAACTTCCATTAATGAAATAACTTTTTCAAAATTTAAAGTGAAGAAAATGACAAAATTATAATTTTTATATTCATAAGGGCAAAAATGACAATTACATAGCAAAAAAATATTTTATGGCTTATTTACCAAACACTACTCTGCTGCTTAAATCCATAATCTCACAGCTGCATCAAACAGGTTACCAGCTTATGTTCACGGTTGTTAGTTATAATCTGTTAAGTTATAATCTATACACTTTCCCACAGCTCTACTAAACAGGGCCTATGTGTATGCTCCATTAATGTTGAGAAGTTGTGATGCTGTGTATTATTCCTTCCATCTGTATGCTAGCAGCTACATTGTATTTGATTATGCTTCTACAGCTGTTGTTGTGAAGGGTCTCTTACAGAAGACAACTGAGGAAGATTTATACCAGATCCTTGTACTTTTCTACTCAATATTTTTAATTACTTCATTTGTTACTTCATCTGGACATATGTGCATCAATTATATGAGAGTAACATTTTCAGTTAATACAAAAACTGTTATTTTTTGAATTATGTATTGTCCAACTAAGTGTTTTGTTAGCAGGTATCTTAATATTATAATGTGTTTTTGTCTTCCTCTAAGTCTTCCTAGTCTCCATGACTTCCAAAGTAAGTCTCTCTAGTCTTCTTCAAGTCTCCTATCCATTCCTTCCAATGTAAGCTTTCTTGGTCTTGGTCTTGGTCTTGGTCTTGGTCAAGTCCAGGTAACTTATCCATTCTCCAAGTCTCTCCAAGTCTCTCCAAGTCTTCCCAAGACTTATCCATTAAGTCATCCAAGTCTTCATCCGTTGCTCCACCAAGAACATGCTTATTAAGTTTCCTTTTATATATATTGAACTTTGTCATATCTTGTACAGATGAGGTGAAGAAGTTTTGGATGTTTGGTTATGTCTTGAATGAGATTATCAGGCAAATAAAAAAGGGTGTGTGTGATAAAGCTTTGAGTTCAACCAATTGTGCAGTATTTGTGAACCATACGACTTAGTCGGGCTGTTGTATCCTGGGGGGGACAAGTCAAAGTTTTTTCTGCTGCACCGGTGTGAGGCTTTGCCTAACCGCAGAGGGCTTGAATCTCCTTAAAGAGAGCGAATTTCCCGCGCCTCAGCCCTTATATTAATTGTTGTAATTTTTATTTTGTGTATAGTCTGGTGTTTTATTTGTATTTATCACCAACAATTTTAAGGAGATTCAACTAGCAAAAGTTCATGGAACCAGTACTGGAGAAGCCCAACGAGAACACCAGTGGTCTCAACAAGCCCTTCCGGTTCAAGGGAACTCATTTCAAGAGATGGAAAGGCAAGGTGTTTTTTTACCTCAGTCTCCTCAAGGTGGCCTATATCCTAACCGAGAAAAATCCTAACAAAGTCCCCACTGAAGAAATGACCGATGAGGAGTATGCTGCTCATCTTGAAAAAATCGAGAAATACAACACAGATGAGTATAATTGTCGATACTATCTTTTGAATTGTCTTTCAAATCAATTTTATGATTATTATGATACTACTTACACCACTGCCAAGAAAATTTGGAAAGCCTTGCAGAATAAATATGACACTGAAGAAGCAGGCGCTAAAAAATATGCTGCAAGCCGCTTTTTCCGTTATCAAATGATAGATGGAAAATCAGTAGTGGAGCAAGTTCAAGATTTTCATATGCTAGTGGCTGAAGTGAGATCTAAAGGCATCAAAATTGGAGACAATCTTGTTGTAGCAGGTATTGTTGACAAACTTCCATCATCTTGGAGGGAGTTCCAGAAGTCAATGCGCCACAAGCAAAAAGAGACGTCCTTGGAGACTCTAATCACACGGATTCGGCTAGAGGAGGAAGCACGAGGACAAGATGCTCTTATGACACAAGAGCATTCCACTGCAAAGGTAAATTTAACTTCTGGAAATAATTTACCTAAAGGTCGATTTCATAAAAATAGTCATTTGAAGCCAGTTAAGAAAATTTGAAAAAATACTGGAAGACCACAAAATAAAAATTACCCGAGGCAAAAGAAATGGAACCAAGAACCCCCTTCACAAGATCTGACAAACGTGACATGTTTTGTGTGTGGCAAAAGTGGGCATATTGCTCGAACTTGCAAATTTCGGAAACAACAGCCTCGCCCACAGGCTAATGTTACCGAGGAACCATTTGTGGTTATGATCACAGATATTTTTATGGTTCAATCTGTGGAAGGGTGGTGGGCAGACTCTGGTGCTAATAGGCATATCTGTTATGATAAAGATTGGTTCAAAGATTTCACTCCTTTTAATGAGGAGAGGACTGTTATGCTTGGTGACTCCAGTGTAACCAAGGTGCTCGGGTGTGGGGATGTTGAGCTGAATTTTACCTCTGGACGTGTGCTTGTTTTAAAAGATGTGTTGTACACACCGTCCATGAGGAAAAATTTGATGTCAAGTTATTTGCTCAACAAAGCTGGTTTCAAACAGACTATTGAATCTGACCAATATGTAATCACTAAAAAAGGCATATTTGTGGGAAAATGGTATGCCTATGATGGAATGTTTAAATTAAATGTTGAGAATAAGAAAGCACATGTTTGTGTTTACATGCTGTCTTCTATGAATTTTTGGCATGCTCATCTATGTCATATTAATAGCCGATATGTGGGAGTCATGAGTAGTTTAGGATTAATTCCCAGACTGACAAATAAATTTGAGAAATGTCAACTTTGCAGTCAAGCAAAAATAACTAAAAAGCCTCATAAAAGTGTGGTAAGACATACTGCATTGTTAGAATTAATTCACACTAATTTATGTGAATTTGAAGGAATTTTAACACGTGGTAGAAATAGATATTTTATCACTTTTATTGATGATTTTTCAAAATACACTTATGTATACTTGTTGAAAAATAAAAGTGATGCTTTTGAAAAATTTAAAGAATTCCTTCTTGAAGTTGAAAATCAATTCGGTAAAAAGATTAAAAGATATAGAAGTGATAGAGGCCGGGAGTATGAATCTTTTGGATTCAGCTCGTTTGCTCAGTCTTTGGGAATAATCCATGAAACTACTCCACCATATTCACCTGCATCTAATGGTGTAGCAGAAAGAAAAAATAGAACTTTAACTGATTTAACAAATGCTATGCTAATTGAAGCAGGTGCTCCTTCAAATTTGTGGGGAGAAGCAATTTTAACTACATGTTATGTTATGAATAGAGTGCCACATACAAAAACGAAAGTTATACCTTTTGAGTTGTGGAAAGGGTATAAGCCAAATTTGAGATATTTGAGGGTTTGGGGTTGTCTAGCTTTTGTTAGACTTGTGGACCCTAAAAGACCTAAATTAGGTGTGAAAGCTGCCACTTGTGCTTTTCTTGGATATGCAACAAATAGTACAGCTTATAGATTTTTTGATATTGAAAACAAAATAATTTTTGAATCAGAAGATGCAATTTTTCATGAAGAAAAATTTCCTTTTAAATCTAAAAATGGTGGGGGTCAAAATTATCAAGAAAATATTTTATCTGAAACTGGTTCCTCTACTCCTCTTTTACAAAACCAAGATCCTATAGTTTTTGAACCTAGAAGGAGTAAAAGAGGCAGAATAGAAAAAGATTTTGGCCCTGATTATCATGTTTTTAATATGGAGGAAACTCCATTAACTTTACAAGAAGCTTTGGCATCTCCTGACTCTGTTTTTTGGAACGAGGCTGTAAATGATGAGATGGAATCATTGTTATCCAATAAAACCTGGGTTTTAGTAGATTTACCACCAAGTTGTAAAACTATTGGCTGTAAATGGGTTTTGAGAAAAAAACTTAAACCGGATGGAACTATTGATAAATATAAAGCAAGGCTTGTTGCAAAAGGTTTTAAACAACAAGCAAATCTTGACTTTTTTGATACATTTTCTCCGGTTACTAGAGTTACATCCATTAAATTATTAATTGCAGTGGCTGCAATTCATGATTTAAAAATTCATCAAATGGATGTTAAAACATCCTTTTTAAATGGAGACCTGGGTGAAGAAATCTATATGGATCAACCTGAGGGTTTTGTGGAACCCGGTCAAGAAAGCAAAGTGTGCAAGCTAGTTAAATCCCTCTATGGCTTAAAACAGGCCCCTAAACAGTGGCATGAGAAATTTGATTCCTGCATGATTGAAAATGGCTATAAAACGAATGAATGTGATAAATGCATTTACTATAAATCTGAAGAGAATTCACATGTCATTATTAGCCTCTATGTGGATGATTTACTTATATTTGGCTCTAATTTGCATATTATCATGAAAACTAAAAATATGCTTAGTAGCCATTTTGATATGAAAGATCTTGGTGAGGCTAATTATATTTTGGGAATGAAAATTACCAAAACTTGTGATGGTATATTTCTTGATCAGTCGCATTATGTTGAGAAAATTTTGAGAAAATATAATTTTTATAACTGCAAGCATGTACTTACTCCTTTTGATCCTCATGTACATTTATTTCCTGTTGAAAATGATGAGGATGTAATTAATCAAAAGGAATATGCTAGTATGATTGGTAGCTTGCGTTATGCGACTGACTGTACTAGACCTGACATTGCCTATGCAGTTGGAGTACTTAGTAAGTTTACTAGCAAGCCTGGCAGTGATCACTAGCTAACCATTGAGCGTATTATGAAATATTTATGTGGTACCATAAAATATGACTTTTTTTTATAATAAATTTCCTACAGTACTTGAAGGTTACAGTGATGCCGATTGGAATACCTTGTCAGGTGATTCATTATCAACTACTGGTTACTTATTTACATTGGGAGGTGGTACTATAAGTTGGAAATCGAAAAAACAAACCATTATTGCTAATTCAACAATGGAGGCTGAGCTTATTGCTTTAGCTACAGCTAATGAAGAAGCAAATTGGTTAAGAGATTTGTTAAATGAAATCTCTTGTTGGGAAAAATCGATTCCACCTATATTGATTCATTGTGATAGCACCGCAGCAATTGGTCGAGTTAATAACCGTTATTATAACGGTAAGTCCAGACCTATCAGAAGAAAACACAGTACTGTGAGATCTTATATGAATAATGGCATCATAAATGTGGATTATATTAAATCTGGTGATAATCTTGCAGATCCATTAACTAAGGCCTTAGCAAGAGATAGAGTCTAGAATACATCGAGGGGGATGGGATTGAAGCCCATTGAATATAGCAGGAGCCATGTATGAGGATACTCAACCCAGGAACCAAAGATCCTGTAACTGGGTTCAATGAGAAAAACGATCATATGATGGCCGTGAGAAATGCACTAAATTACCTTTTACCCATCCCTATGATGTAAGTGCATTTATCCTGTAACGTTGTAGAGGTTGAGTTATTAAAAAACTCTTAATGAATTTCTGTAGCTCTTATTGAGTGGGGTGTCATAGTTACAGGAGCACCCTTGACAGAAGTGTGGTAGTGGGGCCACTACCTATGAGATTTGGGCTAATTCTCAAATACACTCATGAATCATGGGATCGTACAAGGCCGTAACGTGCTAGCTTTTAAAGCTTTTGTGAACACCTGGAATATTATGTGTGTACAATAATTATTTATTTCCCTTAAGTAGTCATAATTCAATGCTGAGCATACTATTAGCTCTGGAGTAGATATTATTGTTTCACTAATGGAGGTTCAATGCAAAGCACACCTACCATGATGCATAATATCCTTATTTGCCTAATAATCTCAGTTTTTTGTTACCTATAATATTAAAATAGGTGGGGAATGTTAGCAGGTATTTTAATATTATAATGTGTTTTTGTCTTCCTCTAAGTCTTCCTAGTCTCCATGACTTCCAAGCTAAGTCTCTCTAGTCTTCTTCAAATCTCCTATCCATTCCTTCCAATGTAAGCTTTCTTGGCCTTGGTCTTGGTCAAGTCCAGGTAACTTATCCATTCTCCAAGTCTCTCCAAGTCTCTCCAAGTCTTCCCAAGACTTATCCATTAAGTCATCCAAGTCTTCATCCGTTGCTCCACCAAGAACATGCCTATTAAGTTTCCTTTTATATATATTGAACTTTGTCATATCTTGTACAGATGAGGTGAAGAAGTTTTGGATGTTTGGTTATGTCTTGAATGAGATTATCAGGCAAATAAAAAATGGTGTGTGTGATAAAGCTTTGAGTTCAACCAATTGTGCAGTATTGGTGAACCATACGACTTAGTCGGGCTGTTGTATGCTGGGGGGACAAGTCAAGGTTTTTTCTGCTGCACCGGTGTGAGGCTTTGCCTAACCGCAGAGGGTTTGAATCTCCTTAAAGAGAGCGAATTTCCCGCGCCTCAGCCCTTATATTAATTGTTGTAACTTTTATTTTGTGTATTTTCTGGTGTTTTATTTGTATTTATCACCAACATGTTTTTACATTGCAAGAGAGTAATGTTTTGGTTGAGGCAGAGGCTCTTGTAATCTGTATATCTGATATTTTACATTAAGGTGGCCGATTTTCTTCCCCTCTTTGGCTGTCTATTTTTCATGTTCTATTTAACAATTAACTATGAATTATACCAAATCGGTGGATTTTCTTTCCCTCTTTGGAAGCAGTGTAACGAGCCACAAACAGCTGATGCCCTACCAGCAGATGTGGCATCGTCAAATCCTACAACAGTGGGGAAGAAAGGGGAGGCAGGTTAATTTTTCTGATGCTTTCACTTGGCGTGCATTAGGATCATGTGTAGGAGATTTGCTGAGTTGACATTGCATCAGGTCCTACCTACCCCATGTCTTGGTTGTCCGTGGGTTGGATGAAAATGCTGATGAAGAAATGCTTTGTTATGAGTTTTCCAAACATGCTCCAATTAAGGTAAAACATGCTGGATTTGTTATATAGGTTGCTGTAATGTAAACAAAAATGGAAAGTCAGTAATGGCTAAGGGGGCGATAGATATATAAATATGTATTGTTTACTTCTATATAAGGTACTGAAATGTAAATGACTATGCTGTGTTTCATTCAAATCTGCTGAAGTTGTACATATTTTAAAACTGCAGGATCTTCAGCTGGTTAGAGATAAATTTACTCATGTTTCAAGGGGATTTGCTTTTTTACATTTTCATACGGTATGTGTATTTTTTGTTGTTGATTCAGTTGAATGCTGACCTGAGTAAATGTATTTGTACACATTAGTTTATGGGTGATGTATAAATACGTGGCACGGTGGCAAGCAGAGATTCGAATGGAATTCTACCAATTTTTGGATTAACGTCAATCCGTGCATGCTTCAAACTTATTAGATAACTAAATTTATCCACAGTAGACTTGTCTTAGCACCCTTTAAATGGTTTTGCGTTCCTTTCTCCTCAATTACTTGACGTTAAGCAAAGGAGCTGTGTCTTTCTCTGTCTTCATCCTCCTATATTCTACTCCACGCCTCCAACTATGTAGGTTGGATGCTAATTGTGGGAACACCCAAGTAACTCCAAACATGGAACAAATACCTAAATCTCCTTAACGACACTATAATGAATAATTGGTGCATTGTCTCCCTTTTGCTCTGCACATAAAACATCAATTTGGAGTGTTGTGCTTTTGTAAATCAAAATTGGTGAGAATCTTCTTATGTGCAATAGTTCACCCGAAAGAATGGCCACCTTTGACCAAATTCCCTTCTTTTAAGCGAATAGTTGTAAGTGCTTATCAACAGTTTTATAACAATTTTACAAGAGTGATCCCACACAGCTCCGACAGATCCAAGTAAAGTCCAACTGATTTTTTTTGTCCATTGTAATCCCGTCTAGAGCTGGAACTAGCAACTTGAAGTCCCAGAGCAAGTATCATGCTGAAAGCTCACCATGACACACTTCTACTACAAACTAATGAGTTTTTATGCTTGTATTATCGTATGCCATGAAGATTTCCCCTCTGAACTGGTACTGATGAATGCACATTAGTGTTTAACGTTGAATTGTGGCAAAGAATGAGGACTGTTGAGGGGCATAATTTATGTGTATTTTTCTTGATAACCATGTAATGGGCTTGTGGTAAACTAAGGAATTCCCATTTCTAGAGTTTCAACATTTATTTACCAAGTCTACCACAATGGCCCGGCATAAAGACTATATGATCTTTCATTTTTGCTCTCAAAATGTCACTTGATTTTGTCACACTGATATAATTTTGATTAGACAAATGGGACTGCTTAGCTGATTTATGAGTTGCAACGAGGCTTCACTCTAAAAACCACGTAAGATGCAAACTACAATTCTAAAGACATTGTGGTCATCCCAATCTTTATGCTTTTAGGTATTAAGATTAAGTAGATCTAAAAATTTTAAAAAAAAATAATTAAAATATTTAAAAAACCATTAAAAATATAAAAAAATAAGAATTGAAAATTCAAACAACTGCTTTTTAAAAACTCAAAACCAAATAGGGTGATAATACTACTGATGATCTTAAATTTGGAAAAATAAGAATTTGAAATTTTTTTTAAAAAAAAAAAAATCACTTTTAGTTACTACACTAGAAGAACCTAAAATTTTTAATAAATAAATAAAAAGTTCACTAAATACAAAAATAAACATATTTGACACAAATTTAAATTTTAAAAAAAAAAAAAAGAGCAAAAAATTTTGTGATTTTTTTAACGTTTGCCAAACAGAGCTTAAGACCATAAACCTAGAATTCTTAATCAGGCTTATATATGATAATCCTTAATACGAGTAAATAAGTGATTTATTTTTTGTGATCCGCAAATAAGTGACTTATGTTGAATGATTTGCAAGCTGTGCACAAGTTCTCCAAATGGCCATTCTTTTAATGGTTTTTTTTATGATGATTGTAGTTCCTTTTAGGAATGGATTAGATAATGACCCTACTAACCACAGAAAACAAGATAATCAATTAATGCCTTTTCCATTTTTTAAATCAAAAAGCACACAAAAGAAATAAACTAATAGAGATGGTGTTTGGGAAGTGAGTTTTTATGTAGATTTTATTAGATGTAGGTTTTTATGAGATAAAAAATTTTTGGTGTTTGGGAAGATAGTTGGGTTTTTATGTGGTTGGATGTGATGTTTGTGAGAGAAAAAGTGAAATGATTATGGGGTTGGATGTGATATTTTGTTTGGATGTGTTTTTTTTGGTTTTGCAAAACTTTTGTCTTTTAGTAGAAAAAATGAGAAAAAAATTTGGGAACTTGCTTCCCAAACACCACCTAATGTTATTTTCAAATGTGGCTTTTTTGGCTTATCCATTGTGTACGGAGAGCAAATATTCCGCGGAACCCGTACTCCTTTCGTCCAAGCTCCTTGTCTATCCGATCAACCTACGAGCACAACGGCGGTGAGCTACCCGGCAGTGTGTGGCTGGAAAACCCCTTCGACGGTCAAATTAGCACACATACACTCAGGGAGAGAGAGAGGAAGAGGGAGATATATCACAATGAGTGCTTCTCACCAAATGATGTTTCATCCCCAGCATGAGAGGCTCAGTCATGCTTATATACTTTCTGCGCTCAAATCTGCTCCCATTAGTCTCTTGACACGTAGAGCTACTTTCCCATCTGTCAGCATAAATCCAGCGGACACCACCTAACCAAACCGCCAAAGTACATTAGCGGGAGCTCGGCAGCCCGGTGGCATAACCTCGGCTTCTCACAATCGTGCTGCGTAACGAGCTCGAGTGCTTCACTTGCCGAGCCCTATAGCAATCGGGCTCAGTAACATTCCGGCAGAGCCAAGTTCAAGACAGGCCGAGCCGGCATTCAGAAGACTCTTCACACCGAGCTAAACGTGCTCCCCTAAAGCCCGGACTAGCAGATAATCATCTCGGCCAAATTAGCTCGGTCCAAACACGGGTCCTGGACCTTAGATCTGGGCCTCGACCAAGCAAGACCAACTCTGAGGAAGCCCAAGTTAGCTCGGCCTAAACAAGGGCCCGAGCCTCAACCGGGCAAAACCCACTCTGGATAGGCCCAAATTAGCTCGGCCCAACATGCTCGGTCCTAATCTGTCCAGCTTCTACCACGGCCCAAAGCCAGATTATAAATCTCCTTCTCACATTATATGCTCCTCAAAGAGAGAAACAGAGAGAAAACCATTAAAAAAATAAAACAAAAAATCCTTTAAAATGCAACTTTACTTGTTGGGTACAAAACCAGTAATTAGTTCCCAACTTTACAGAAGGTATTAGGAAGCCACATCTGGAAAATAATTTTCTTTTGGAGTCATTGCATGTAGTCAAACACTTCCTCAAATCTGCATATATATGAGTCCAATTGTACATTTCCTGGCAATAATAAAAAACTTTTAACTAACCCACCTGGTTAAAACTGTTTAATTGAATGATGATCTTTGTTTAAGAATGAAATTCTTAGTCCACGTGCCCATATATTATGCTTGATAGTCTATTTAGGCCAACAGAAAGAATTATGGTTGGCTTTTCCTCTTACTTTTCTGAGTTGATTAAATTTTCTTACTTTTCTGAGTTGATTAAATTTTCATGCGAGAGGAGGGAAAAAAAAAATAGTTAATACCAATTTATTCACAAGGTCTTCTGTTTTTAGCACGGAAACTATGAGATTCGACATGTTTATCTCTTCAAAGATTGTATTCTTTTCTATAAATAGATTTAAGCGAATCGTAATACATGAAAGCAAGCTTTATGCAGTTATGGACATGCACATCAAGTTCAATGGAAATTTTTGAAGGCTGAACGCATTGATATGGTTCATTGTAACAGTGACAAAAACCCAAGTAGTGTATCATGAGAATCCTTCGAGAGATTCACAAACCAAACACACTTTTTACTTAAATTCTTTTAAAATATATTTTGAAAATCAAACCAAACAAGGCCCAAAATCCTGAAAAATACATTCTCAATACCCTCGTAGGCCAAAATTTCTAATTTCTCTAATAAATTTTGTTACAAATACAGAAACAGATTATAAAATCAAATACAAAATATATTATCGAGTAGTTCAGAACTTCCCACTTTGTGATTCCAACATTGAGGGGTATGTCATTTCGTGATTGATTACATAGTCACCCCGCTGAATTATCTTTCCTCCACCATCCAATAGACAAAAGTAATCCTGCAAATCTTGTCATATATTTTATCTCACTCTAATCAAATAATAATCTTATTTGCATATATCCCTAATCCAGTCCCCCAAACATGGCCCTAGATTAGAGGTTGGTTTGGCTATAAGTAGTTGCCTAAGTTTTCTGCATTCTCGCAACAATCCAACAATTATTTGGACTAGGGGAATTTGGTGATAGCCCCCTCACTATCTAATTTGTCTTTCAAAAGGACAAGAATTATATAAGTACTTTCAAAACCCCTTAATATTTTAAAATTTGTTTCTTTTACTATATTACCCTCATATCTATCAGCTCTCCTATTAAGCTATCTTCACTATATATTTCAGAGTAAAATTTTACTCTGTATAAAAGTAAAATTTTACTCTAAATAAGAGTAAAATGTTACACTCTGAAACTAAAGTAAAATTTTACTCTGTATAAAAGTAAAATTTTACTCTAAATGAGAGTAAAATTTTACACTTTGAAACTAAAAGTAAAATTTTACTCTGAAAAACAAGTAAACTGTGAGACTCTGAAGCTAAAAGTAAAATTTTACTCTGTATAAAAGTAAAATTTTACTCTGGTTCTGTCAAATGAAAAAAACAGAGCAATAGAACAAATGAAATCTGATGTTTATTCTGAAAAATCGATGGAGCTTTGAGCTTTGAGCTTTGAATCATGCCTATAATCCTTGAATCAATCGATGTTTACTCTGAAAAACATTGAATCAGGCCAATAATCCTTGAATCAGGCCTATAATCTGAAAATTTCAAAGAAATCTCAATTTTTCATACCCCGGTTCTTCAAATTTTACAGATTTTTCAGATTTTTGAAACTTTGAGCTTTCAAAAATCTTGAGATTTTTCATACACACAGATTTTTCAGATTTTAAAGGCTCAAAACACACACATATATATATATATTAGAGATCGGAATATGTATATATATATTCGAATTCAAATCTCAAAACACACATATATTCGAATTCAAATCTCAAAACACACAAACACACACATATATATAGATATATATATATCAGTGCGATTTGCAGGAACTGTGCACAGATTTGAGTTGAAACCCTAAGAGAAGCTTGCGGAGGCTCTGGAGGATGATGAAGTCATGGAGAGGTAACGGTCGAGGACGGAGTCGACGGAGGGGTTGCCGAAGGCGAAGGTGTTGCCGGCGTTGGAGAAGGTGATGACGGCGGCTTCGGTACCGCACAAGTTGCAGAGCTCGCCGGTCTTCTTGAAGAGGCCATCTGTGGAAAGGAAAAGAGTGGGGAAGAGAGTGGGTATAATAGTCATATAAAATATTTAAATAATAAATTTGTCCTTTATGCAACACTTTATAATTATGAGGGGGTTTAGCAAGTATAATTTTTTTCTTAGTCCTTTTAATAATGAAAGGAAAGCAAAGGGGGTTTATAGCCAAATTTCCCGTTGGACTATGGGCCTCCTCTTCTGTGGGCCCTTACAAGCCCGCTTAAATAGTCTCGGTTATGTCCCTCATAAGCATTAACTGAGCCCGTTAATGGGAGCCTCGTAGGGTGGCCACGGGCCCAATGGCCCACCTAAATGAAAACATGTTAAAATAAAATAAATATCAGGTCCATCATTAATACTCGACCCAATCATTTAAAAATCATATCGGTGAGCGGACCGAAAAATGGATCAAGTGAGCGGGTCACCAGTTCAACTATCGAGTTGAACCAGAATCGAACCATGACGTAATAAATATATAAAATTATATTTAAATAAAAATATAAGTAATACAATTATAAATTAAAAAAATATTAAATTATCTTAAATATTTCTCCTAATATTTTTTTCCTGAAAAATATAATAATATATTTTAAAATATTATTAATTTTAATTTTGGAAAAGGAAATCAAATATTCAATATTCCCTACATATGATTTTAATTCAAATAATTTAATTGAAAGAAGAGCAAAAATTTTGAAGGGATATCAAAATTTTCAGTCTCCCTCCAATACATTTGATTGATTCTCACATGGATTTCTTGAATGTTTTTGGAAGAATTTTTTTCTTATAAATAGGTAGAGACTTTCACAATAATTTCAAACTCTTAATGGGATTCCTCACAAGAGGAGACCTTTGAAAGAGAGTTTTCAATTAAAATTTTCTTATATATATATATATATATATATGACAAAGAAAAGAAAGAAAGAAAGAATAAAGAAAAAAGAAAGAATAAAAAAAATTAGAAGAAATCAAAAAAAAAAAATCAAAAATTTCAATTTCAACGACTTGGCAAACCGTCTCCAGTTCGCCAGTTCAACCGCCTGCTTTCCCAGTTCTCTTTAAATAGACTGATTTTTAGCTTCGAACGGTTTAAAGGGCATAATCGGACCGAAATCCCGACTGGTCGACGGTTCAACCAGTCGAACCGGCCAGTCTGATTCGATTTTCAAAACCATGACTCAACCACCACCACTCAGACACCACTTCATCACCGCCATTACTTTAATTAAGATACTATTTGACATCTCTTGTAAAATATATATTTTTTAAGTCAAATTATTTTTTTTTATTTTTTTACACATCTTTTTATAAAAAAGTTAAAAAATATATTTATTTAGATCATCCCAAACACCTTGTAAGTATGTTTTTAACAAAAGTAAAGAATGGCAA
Source organism: Camellia granthamiana (assembly GCA_036172215.1). Taxonomy (NCBI): domain Eukaryota; kingdom Viridiplantae; phylum Streptophyta; class Magnoliopsida; order Ericales; family Theaceae; genus Camellia; species Camellia granthamiana. The sequence goes on from CM069916.1 coordinate 36,729,942, forward strand.
TGTAATTTTGAAAAGAGTAATGTTAAAAACCCTCAATTTAGATTTTTAAAATGAGATTATACAATTAATTATATGACAAATCAAAAATTGACATTCATCAAGCCACATCATTGTGGATCAAATTATATAAAAAATTTGTGAGTCTTAAACATTTTTCACTTAAAAATCTCAAGAAAAATCTTTGTAATTGTCAAAAATCTCTAAGGATTTAACCCTTTTATTTTCTTTCCCTTCAGTTTTTCCAACAAACAAACGAAAAATATGAACTATTATTTAAGAGTTTTATTTTGCATTTCCTCAATGTAGCTTTTTGTAAGTGACCAAACAAGATGATTCTTTCCTATCTGATTTTTTTTTCCCATTGCCTTCCATCTCCAAATGGTGAGCCAAACACAGCTCAAGGGTTGATCGAAATTAAAGAAGGAAACCCTCAGGGATGTTAGCGGAATAAACTCCTTTTCATATATATATATATATACACACTAGGGTATGCCTGTGTTTAATAGCACGGTGAAAAAAAAATTGAGGTGAAAATATAAATAGATGATTTGTATGGTTTTGGATTTTCAAATGAATTTTATAATTAGATTTTTGAAAAGAGTTTGTCAAACTTAAAATTTTGTTTGGTTGTATATTTTAAAAATAATTTTTACAAATTTAAAATTCAAAACTTACTTAGTGTTGGAGTTTCCAAAAATAGTTTTTAAATTTTTAATTTGTATTTTATTATTTTTAATGAACTTTTTAATATTTTAATCAATATTTTTCACTTTTCAGATCCGCTCAGTTTAAATATTTTACAAAATTATAAAATTTAGAGAGATGCAGAAATTAAAAAAAAAAATTAGACCCTCCTTTTCTGTATTGCAAACTTAATGATAAACATACAAAAACTGTCCAATTGAATTTAACAATACGTTTCGCTAGAAATTTTTATTTTTAATAGGGATGCAACTCGGGCGGGTTCGGTCGGGTTGGGGGTTTGCCCAAGCCCAGCCCGAATTGTGTTTGGCAGTGCCCAAGCCCGACCATCAACCCAAGCATGGCTGCCCAAGCCCGGACCAAGCTTTATAATTTGAACTCGGGTTAGCCCGAATTGCCTGAAATTCACAAACAGCTTCTGAATGCTTCATTATATATATACACAAGTCCATTCACATCCGGTGCATAAAAAACTAGTACATATAAAATACTGGCACATATAAATGCTAGACATGTTAGAACTGGTAGACCAGCCACAAACTTCAACAGATTTGAAAGTTTCTTCAATTGCAATTAATTAACAAACAATGGTTTATTATTCCATATAACAAACAGTGCTTCATTATTCCATACATAAGGTAGGGTTTTCTTTTTAAATTTAATCTAATGGTCCAAATAAAAGATGCTAATCCAAGGGTGAAAGACAGCCAAAAAATAAATAAATAATTACGGACATCTATTTAATTTAATTTATATATATATTATATAATTTATATAATATATTAAATACAATTCAGGTTCGGGTTGCCCGGGTTAGCCACTGATTCTGCCCAAGCCCGACCCAAATTACAATTCGGCCATCAAAAATCTGCCCAGGCCCGTTCAAATTACAAGATATCGTTGCCCAAGCCCTAAAAAAACTCGGGATGGGCACGGGTTGCTCGGGTTGAGCCCGCCCGAGTTGCACCCCTAATTTTTAACAATAAGCAAGTTTCAATAATATTATTGTGATTGATATAGTATTTGAACTCAAATTGTCAATGCAAAAATAGTTGCATTTTTTTGCATTGACACAAAATTTAAATGGCAAAAAATGGTATGGTCCATGATTAGTAGTGGTGGAGGCAATGCGATGGAAATTGCTACAATTTATAAAGAAAATGTGAAAATAGTGATGACACAATTATTACCTTGGCCAAGAAATGTGAAAACATGAAAATAGTGATGACACAAATGCAAACAAAGACCAGATCACCAAATATTTACTATTGTAGTATTTTTGTTTATTTAACCCACCTGCAATTTGCAACAAAAAATAAGCACTTTATTACCCTGGCCAATAACAATGCTCACATAAATTTCTATAAAGAAGAAAGATCTCATGGCTATAGTTTTGCATCAATTTTAATCTAATGGTTGAAATCTACCATTTTTTATGGTTTGGTGGTCAGCTTACTGTGCAGAAAATTAAATAAATGAAAAATAAATAAATTGTATGCTACTTGGTAAATAAATCAATTTAAACATAAATTTTCCAAATTTATAGGTAAACGAAATAGTGAAAAGTAAACACATAAATGCTACGTAAAATTCAAGCACAACAAAAGTATAAGATTTTAAACAAATAACAAAACGTAAGTCTCACAATACAGAAACATATAATAAAAATCAAACGAAATACACCAGCCAATGCTCTGTAGTATGAAAAAATAAACAACAAATTAAGCACACCAACCAGTACTCTGCTATACAAAAAAAAAATGTCAAATAATAAATTAAGCACACCAGCTAATGTTCTGTAATACAAAGAAAATGCAAAATAACAAATTAAGCACATCAACCAGTATTCTACAATACAAAAAAAAAATGACAAATAACCAATTAAGCATACCAATCAGTGCTCCACAATAGAAAAAAAAAATGACAAATAAATAAAGCACACCAGCCATGCTTTGCAATACCAAAAAAATGACAAAAATTATGCAATGAACAATTATTTAAATAGATTAATATGCACACAATCTAATCCTATATGAAAATAAATTATCAACTTAATATAAAAGCAACATGCTTCGTGATAAAAATAATATATGGATGCAAAAAATCAAATTCAACCAAATAAAAATATGATTAGTTTTCTTTAACCTAATTCAAGAGCATATTAGGAAGAAAAAACAAAAAACAAAAAAGACTATATCAACTAGTGTGTTACATTTACAAAAACAAATTCATAGCATAAGCCAATAATTCAAATGAATATTATCTAACATACACATCGATAGCCAATAAATTTCACATAAATAAAAGGCTTTACAAAACTATTGTAAGTAATAAAATTCACATCGATAGGAAACTTTACAAAATCTGGATCGTAGTTAGCATTGTACGCTTTTCACAAAAATAAATATGATCTTCAAACTTGTTCTTTCATAGAATTCCTAGGAGCGCCTTATCACTTTCCAAAAAGTTTTTGTATCAACTTGTATGTATCCCCAGTGAGGAGCATGCACGGCAATCTACTAATTTACGAAAATAAAAAAGTTAGTATATTAGTAAAAGAAAATTTATATATATATATCAAAACACTTTAAAATTGAAATTACCTTGTTACATCCCCATCGAAGCAATCTAGTTGTATTTATCTTTTTGAGCTCCATATATTTTTTAACACAATCCTACAAAAATCGACATATATAGTAAAATATTTTTAAAATAACAATTTGTAATCAATAGAAGCAAATTTATCAATAAATAAATTGTACCTTTTGACAAAAGTGGTTTGATCCATAAGTAACACTATAACAAAATTTCAGGATAAACAATGTTTGTAGTAGAATCTGGCTCATCATTGGGAAGGAGGACACTTATACGATCAAAAGATGTGCATCTAGATAGGGCCACGTACAGTTGCCCATGACTAAACACTGGTGTGCGCAAATCAACTCCAACAAATTTCACAGATTGCCTTTGAGATTTATTAATGGTTAGGGCATATGCCAATCGAACTAGAAATTGACGTCTTGTCATTCGGAAAGGCATTTCTGAAGAAGACGGTTTCAAGAATATCCTTGGTATGAATACCAAATTGTCAAATTTTTCTCCAGTTAAAATTTAAACTTCAATTATGCGAGTATTGCATCTAGAAACCATCAATCTTGTGCCATTGCAGAGTCTATCTTTTGGTGCAATATTTCTTAACAACATTATAGGACAACCCACTTTCAGCTCTACCTTAAAAGCTAGTAGCCCAAGAGGATCTAATAAATTTAAATATTCATTAGGATATCTATTTATTATAGTACGACCAATTTCATCATCTTCAGACATCTTGTTTGCTACCAGATAAATATATGTGTTACTAGAAAAAATATTCAATGCAGCAATATTGATAGCATTGACATCTTCATTTCGTGCAGAAAGAATTGTACGTTTAGTTAAAAATGTTACAGTCGATGTCATTGCCACATCCACTTGCGGATAAACTACTGAGATTATGTCTTTTAGATCTTGGCATTTGTGCATTGTTGATGGAAGTTTAACAATTTCTTGAGGATTGGTCCCAATCTATTTATAAAAATAAATAAATGAAATAGTAAGTAAAATCATTTAAAGTACATAAACGTAAATGTATTTTGTCAATTTAAAAGCAACCAGAAAATAGAGAAAAAGTTTGAAGAAATATTACCTCCATCAAGAATTTTGCGAAATTAGCATTTCCAAGATTTGCATGATTCAACCGCATGTTCAAATTTAAAGACAAAACATGTATATCCTTCTATAGAAAAGAGTGTCGTAATGATGCATTCACAATTTGCTCACGGACTCCTTTGGTTATGATTGGTAAGATTTGTCGAAAATCTCCACCAAGAACAACAGTGATACCCCCAAATGGCTTTTCACTATCACAAGTGTCCCGAAGTGTGCGATCAACTATCTCAACACAATGGCTATGCTGCATAGGAACTTCATCCCAGATTATAAGTTTTGTTTCTCTAAATAATTCTGCTTGTAATGATTGTTTGCTAAATCCACATATTGAATTTTCCAATACATCCAACGGAATGGAAAATGTTGAATGAGCAGTGCGACCTCCTACCAATAATAATGATGCAATTCCAGATGAAGCCACGGTAATAACAATATGGCCAAGGCTGCGGCACTTCAATGCAATCGTATTGTACAAAAACGTTTTCCCTGTTCCGACACCTCAATTCAAAAAGAAAATAGTTCATTTATTTTCAAAGACAGAGGAAGTGATTTCATCATAAGTTGTTCGTTGATCATTGTTAAGCCGATCAATAATAATTTATGCATCTGTCTGTTATGCCTTATTCTGTAGTTGTTGATGTTCGAATATCAACCTGTTACCAACTACTGCACTTTAATTTGTAGAAGGTTGCGACATTGGCGGAAAGTCAATTAAAATTTTTCCTGTTTCTTGGAGCATTTGATTGAAAAGATATAGACCATAGTCTTCAATTTGAGCCTCAGTTGGTTCAGAAATGGCAAACAATGTTCGAATCTTATGTGCAAGATCATCACATATATGCATTGAAAATTGATTCCATAATGCGTATGGTTGTAGTGGAGAGCACTAAGTAAGAATAATAGTAAACAATCTCCTCAATTGATAACCAGTTTTCATAATTGCAGCCTCTTTAAGGCATTGTATCCATTCTTCATCATCTTCTAAAAGTCCTCTTGCAACACATGCTGATTTAAACGTATCATGCAAAACATTATTGATCGTGCGTAAGCATTGAAATGATTTTGGTCATTTGACAACAGTTAATAGCAAACGCAATTAAAATCTCTCACCACAATTAGGGCTAGCAAAGTACATTCTACCGATTGCATATCCCTGTTGTCTTGATTTCCATCTCTTTTCTGAATTAAGCCAAACAAAATGTTGTGAAAATTCTTGGTAAGTGAATGGACATTCATCTTCCATAGAAGCGTATCATGCAAAAAAACCAGTAAGAGTTGACATTTGTTGCCCAGCTCTAGAAACAATTGCTTCTAATGATTCATCGGGATTAAAAAGAACGTGGTGCATTCCAGCTAAATAAAGTGCTAAGCGTATAACTGTTGATATCTCTGCATGCAATGGATGACCAAATATTCGCCAAGCAGCTTCTGGAGGTCCAATAGACCTCGCATCAAGATATTGTTAGATCTCATTTATCAATCCCAACACCATCGTTGTACGATTATAACCCTTGTAAATGTACTTGTGTATATACTTGACACATCTCATTCCAGCATAAACTTCCACATTTATGTGACAGTTAAAACGTTTATAAAGATATGCATTGTATGGTACGCCGTTTTTGTTACCAACTTCTTTTCTCCTCACAATATGAACTTGACCATTATTGCGACGACGATAAATAGGATATCCATCTTGATCCATAATAGTTGTTTATGTGAACGCTCGAGGGTATCTCTTAGTGCATTTACCGTTTTCCATACATAGTGCTTGTGGATTTCGAGCACCGCATGGTCCATGTACCATACAACACTTGATAGTTTCAAAAAGCATAGGTTCATCTTTTGGATCTGGAAATTCTGCACAAACCAATTTGTCTACTTGAGCACATATTCAAATTTTGTCTGGACCCTTAAGAAATAGAAATGCATGCATATGAGGCAGGCCTCGTTTTTGGAATTCAATTGTAAAAACATGCGCAACTTTATTACCAAACACTCGGTTTGCTTCTATCTCCTTCATCAAGCACTTTGTCTTTAACTCAAAAACACGGACAATTAAATCAGGACGATCAATAGGTTTTTGCTGCAGTAATAATGCTGAAGTAATTTCTGGCCAATTAAGATTTGTAGTCATGGTGAGAAAAATGTCTAGATGTTGGTTGTATCATGTGATAGCCATTGAATCTTAAAACATTTCGAACATGTGTCTAGGACCTCCAAGAAATAGAGATGGCAAAACAAATCTTTGACCAATTTGATTGGGTCGCAGGTCATTTGGATCAATGTCTGTCAAATCTTGGTACAGTTCAGCACAAATTTTCCCTTGATTAAACTTGTAGTAAGTCAACCTATTTTGTTCAGTTGCGGCCCAAGCATCTACCAAAAACTCTTAGAACAATTTTCCAGCTCTCAAAATTATTAAATACTCTGTGAGTCGTTCAAACAAACGATAACTATAAAAATCCATTTGAGTAAGCCGATCAGTTGAAGGCCAATCATGTTGAACATCCTACAGTTTCATCTCAGGTTCCCATCCAAGCTCACCATGTGAAAATAATAAAACATAATGTAATGGCAAATATGCTGGGTGACATTCATTGATTTGCATTAGCTCATTATTTCCTTGTAGATGTAAGATAACATCTCTCATTCCACTAACCTTAGTTCCATCACCCGGTATTACAATTGCAATCTCATCTGTAGTTGGTAGGTTATACCATCGTCGATCTGTCATTGAACTGTAGTGGAGATGAGCAGGTAAATTTCGTCATGTAAAGGCTAATTGATTTAAAATTGCATGACCCTGGCGAAATTTAGCAACGAATGCATTAACCTGTAATAAACTATCTTGAATAGTTTTTAGAACATCTCTTCTTAATTGAGGATTTCTACGATTGCGAACTTCTAAAGCTGCATCAGGGTCATAAATGTACAATTGCGCATAAGTTGCATCTTGCCCTGATTGTGGTAGTAGTGATCCTGTTCGATGTCGCAGTTCCCCATGGATAGTGTGACAACCCTCACCTCTGATTAAGTGTTAAACTGTGTTTGAGCATGTTAAGTAATTGATTATAATGGAATCCTAATTTGTTTGCATGAGTGCATTGTTTGAATTGCATTCTATCTGTTTGTCATAAAATGATATGTTCATGTTTTAATTTCAAATTGTAAATTGAAGGCCTTATCGACGACCGAATCAGAAATTGATTAGTATTTTATGCTAATTGGGATTTATGTGATTTTATGGTAGGTTTAATTAAAATTTGATTTGGAATGATTAAATTAGATTAAATAATGTTAAATTACATTAGTTTGAATTTACTACATGTTTGTCATTAGTGGGCCACTTTATTAAAAACATTGTTTGGAGCTTAGCTTTACATCATTTCTTCATCCATCTTCTTGGAAAAACTGCGAGAGAGAGTGAGTTGGGAGAAAATGAGTTCAACAAGAAATTTGGCTTGGAAAATTAGAGGAATTGAAGAAGATTTGCAAAATTAAGCTAGCATACTTGGAATTCAAGACCTAAGGTAGGAAATTCACCCTTTTGAACATGAATTTAAGTTGTTTCTTGCATGGTTCATGGAAATATTGGAGATTAGAGCCAAGTTATAGCCTAAAGAGTTGAATTGAGAAGCAATGTGTGCATACATGTCCATATTATTCAGTTTTGAGATCATTTACATGAGAATTTCCACATGCATGTTCATATTTTGGTTGTAGTCCATGAATTCACCATGTTCTAGAGTTCAATCTTGCATTTGACCATGTTTTGGAGCATTGGAATTCATAAGAACTCGTGCATGTTATGTTCTTACATACTTCTTGAAAGTTTCATTGAAATTATGTTCAATTGGCTTACCTTTGGGCTTGATTTTACAAAATTGATCTTCAAAACATGTTGTAGTATGAGTTTTCAAGTGTTTTTCAGAAAATTGGCCCAAAAGGTTGAGTTTTGATAAGTTTAATTCTTGGTTTGAGCTTTGGAGGCAAATCTGGAAAACCCAGATTTTGGCTTCCTCACTCAAGCGAAGGATTCCACACTCGAGCAAACACCTTTGTTTTCTGGATTCCGCTCGAGCGACGGAATGTTGGCTCGAGCGTAGATTGCAAGCTCTCAGGTTTTTGTGGACGCAAACGCACGCTCGAGCGACGAGACCTACGCTCGAGCGAAGGACTGTGTCTCACGCTCGAGTGAGCATCGAGCGGAAAATTTCAATAACCAGTACTTTTTGTATTTTTACAGACTGCTCGAGCGAAGGAGTTTACGCTCGAGCGACCCCTCTGTTTTGGTAAGCTCGCTTGAGAGAAGAAAGCCACGCTCGAGCGAGACCCCTGTTTTCAGCAAATTTTGAAAAGTGTTTTAAAATATATCTTTGCATCCTCATTGCATCCTAGGCATTCCTAGGCCAAGTTTAAGGCATCTTAATGAGGATAATGTTATAAAACCACACCGAGTCAAGTTAAGGGGCTACGTTATTAATCCCAAGTGTGTAACTTAGTGTGTGTGTTCGTTCTGCAACTATGCAGGGTTGGCACCCGAGGACGCTGACTAGCCTGTTTGTAGCCCAGTACTCTGTGAGTAACAATGTCGTAAAGATACGTTCAATTATAATTAATTCCGAACGATTGATTATACTGCTTTCTGAAATGGCATTATTTACTGAATGAATGTTTATCCTATTTGTAAACTATACTCGTGGCATCCATAACAACTTACTGTTACTGTTACTGTTACTGTTACTGCTACTGCTACTGCTACTGTTACAGAGATCTCTGTTAGTTCCAATGTTTGGAACTACTACTGTATACTGTTCTGATGGCCATCAACTGACTGTTCGGTCTATTAAGACCTACTGTACTGTTTTGCTAATGGACGTACCACGTATGACTGTTATGATTTCTAAATGACTGATATGGCATGAAATATGAGCCACTGATTGAATAACTGATTTACTGATGCAAATGACCGGTTTAATTAATGAAAGGACATTCATTCTTAACCCCTTTACGCATTTGTTATTCACTGGACTTTAGCTCACTGTTTACATTTATATATAGGTGTCCAGGCACCGGACCGAAGTTAGGAGCGTCAAGCCAAGCTCTTGTTTTGTCAAGCCAACCATCGCGCCTCACTTCGAGGTTCCGAGTCCATTCAAGCTAAGGCTGTTTTGGGGTGTCTCAGAATCACCCTTCTGTCTCTGTTTTGTACCGACTGAATAAGATTTGACTGTACAGTTACGATGAAGGGATTTGGTCCCTAACCTGGATGTTTGTGTATATGATGTATGTATATATGTTTTAGTTATGAATGTGGCTTGTTCACAAAAGTCGTTTTGCATTCAGATTTTCACAGCTCATTGGACATTTTTTTATTACTGTTTGGCTTCTACCAGCCCCTTACTCTGTATTACTGTCTTTACTGTTAAGCAGGCCTTTGGTAATCACGGATTACTGGCCGATTGCAATACTAAACCCATAGGGGCGGGTTTGGGTCGTGACAGAGTGGTATCAGAGCACGAGTTATACCGCACACACGTGTCCAAATGAGCTATAGGATGTCCTAGAAAAGTAATTAGGGCATTGCATGAGCATGAGAAAGTGTGTGTGGCCATGATATTGTGCTAACTTGCTAATGTGCTTAAGTAAGCAACTTCTTATGTTTATTATTACTGTATTGCATATAGTGAAATAGAGAACGCAAGAAATGCAAATGAATCTGAATCATCTGAGGCAAGAATGGCAAGGTTGGAAAGAATGGTTGAACTGTTAACTGAAGCTCTGAGGCAACAATAGAACCAACAGCCCCCACCTCCTCAAGTATAACCAGAACCGAATGTTCATGATGATGTAATCGCTTTAACACAGAAGTTCAACAAAATGAAACCACTATCATTTCAAGGAGGCCTTGAACCACTAAAGGCAGAAGCATGGGTTCTAGAAACCGAAAAATTGTTTGAAGTGTTTCTGTGTTCTGAAGTACACAAAGTGTTACTGGCTACCTTTACTTTACAAGAAGAGGCTAGACGGTGGCGGATACTCGTCTGTGACACCAATAATGCTATAACTTGGGCTCAGTTTAAAGAAGCCTTCTTTGAAAAATACTTTCCCTAGTGTGTCCGAGACTGCAAAGTAACTGAATTTGAACAGTTGAAACAAGGTACCATGTCAGTAGCAGAATATGAGTCTAAGTTCACCGAACTCGCCCGATATGCACCACACATTGTTGATACTGATTACAAAAAGGCCAGGAAGTTTGAGGGCGGGCTCAATGTAGAAGTACTTGATCGAATCAATGTCTTGAAACTGCTTAAATATGTGGATGTCCTTGACCGAACAATTATGGCCGAGGCAAATATCACTGCATTGCAACAGACTAAGTCACCGGTAACTAAATGGCGGGGTAAGAGGTGAGGCTTTAATTCCAAAAAGGGCCGAAACAACTCATTGAATAAAAAGCAAAATACAGGGTCAACAAGCAGCTCCAGTCAAGAAAACCGTTCCATACTGCCCTGCTCCGAATGTGGAAAGAGACATAAAGGGGTTTGCTACAGAATTTCTGGTGCTTGTTACAGGTGTGGCAAGGTGGGCCACATGGTTAAAGATTGCCCTTCCACGTCCCAAGGCAATAGTAAAGCTGCAGCTAGTGCCGCAGCATCAACTGTTACACTAAAACCCAATCCCAAAGCCACTGAAAAAGAACCCTTAAGGCAAGGTCGGCTGTTCGCACTTGTACCGGGAGACGTGCAGAATACCGAGACAGTTGTGTCAGGTATACTCTCAATTTGTGCCCAAAATGCTTATATTCTGATTGATTCATGGTCTACACATTCATTTTGTCTCGCATGCCTTTTCACGAAAATTAAATAGACCACTGGAACTCATGAACTATTTGCTAGTTGTATCTTCACCTACTGGGGGATCCATGACTTGTACTTATATGTATCCTGCATGTGAGATTGTTATTGGGGATGCACTTTTGTATATTGATTTACTGCCTTTAAATATTGATCATTTCGATGTAATTTTGGAAATTGACTAGTTAACAAAATATCATGCTACCATAGACTGTGTAACGAAACAAGTTGTTTTCCATCCACCTGGATTGCCTGAATTTGTGTTTAACGGAGTTGGTATAGTACCTCCTTCATATCTGATTTCATCCATAAAAGCATACAAATTGATTAAAAATGGGTGTAAAGGGTATTTATATTGCATATTGACTGTACCTACTGATACTAAAGCTAACGTGGACAGTATTTCTATAGTCAGAGAATTCCTAGATGTTTTTCCAGATGAATTGCCAGGGGATTTGATTAATAGGGAGATTGGTTCACTATTCAAGTGTTACCGAGTACACAGCCAGTTTCCAAAGCTCCTTACAGAATGGCACCTACTGAATTGAAAGAATTGAAAATTCAGCTACAAGAATTGTTGGATAAGAAGTTCATCAGGCCCAGTACTTCACCGTGGGGCACACCAATTTTATTTGTGAAAAAGAAAGACGGCTCACTAAGACTCTGCATTGACTACCGTGAATTGAACAATGTAATAGTGAAAAACAAATACCCATTGCCTCGTATTGATGACTTATTTGACCAGTTATAGGGTGCTCAAGTTTTCTCCAAAATTGACCTTAGATCCGGATATCACCAGTTGAAAGTCAAAACAGAGGACATTGAAAAGACTGCCTTTCGAACGAGATACGGACATTATGAATTTCTTGTTATGTCTTTCGGAGTTACTAATGCGCCTGCTGCATTTATAGACCTTATGAACAGAATTTTCAAACCATTCCTCGATGAATTTGTAGTTGTATTTATAGATGACATTTTGATTTATTCTAAGAGTAAGGAAGAACATGAACATCATTTAAGAGTTGCTTTGCAGACCTTAAGAGAATAGAAACTGTATGCAAAACTAACAAAGTGCGAATTTTGGCTTGATAATGTTATATTTTTGGGACATGTGATTAGTAAGGATGGCATTTCAGTTGACCCATAGAAGATTGAAGCAGTGGTGAATTGGCCCAGACCGACTAATGGTACAAAAGTTCGAAGTTTCTTGGGCTTAGCCGGGTATTACAGGAAGTTTGTGAAAGATTTTTCCAAAATTGCTTTACCATTGACTCAGTTGACTCAAAAGGAAAAACCATTTGACTGGACCGATCAGATAGAATCAGCTTTCCAGGAATTGAAGACTCGACTTGTGACTGCACCGATTCTCACCCTACCCTCAGGTACGGATGGATTTACTACTTTTAGTGATGCTTCTTATAAGGGTTTGGGATGTGTGTTAATGCAGAATGGTAAAGTTATTGCGTATGCTTCCCGACAACTGAGGCCACATGAAAAGAATTACCCGACCCATGACTTGGAACTTGCCGCAGTGGTATTTGCATTGAAGATTTGGCGCCACTACCTATATGGGGCAACATGTGAGGTGTACACCGATCACAAGAGTTTGAAATACTTCTTTACACAGAAAAAGTTGAACATGAGGCAGCGAAGATGGTTAGAACTGATAAAGAACTACGACTTGCAAATTTTGTACCATTCAGGGAAAGCTAACACCGTTGCTGATGCACTTAGCCGAAAATCAGTTGGGAATTTGGCCTGTTTACTCACCGGACAGAAAGAACTGTTATGTGATCTTAAGAAATTTGAGGTTGAAGTTGTTTTACGAGAACAAGGTGGGACATTGGCTGCTATTTCTGCTCAACCGGCACTTATTAAAGAAATTAAAGAGAAACAACACCAAGATGACTTTCTGAAAAAGATCATTGATGGACGAGAATCCAAACCGAGGCCGGACTTTAAATTTGAAAACAATGTGTTGAAATTTCAAGGAAGGTTGTGTGTACCAGATGATTCTGAACTAAGAAAGCGAGTTTTGCAAGAAGGCCACAATTCAAAACTTTCCATCCATCCAGGAAATACAAAAATGTACCAAGACTTGAAACTTAATTTCTGGTGGTCGGGAATGAAGAAAGAGATTGCCGAGTTTGTGTCGAAATGCCTACATTGCCAATAAGTCAAAGCTGAACATTAACGACCTGCAAGCTTACTTCAGCGCTTACCAATACCGGAGTGGAAATGAGAACATATTACTATGGATTTCATTGTTGGTTTACCTCGCTCCAGTAAAGGTATGGATTCAATTTGGGTTATTGTTGATCGATTGACTAAATCTGCTCACTTCCTACCTGTCAAAACAATTTATAATGCAGACAAATTGGCTATAATTTATATGGATGAGATTGTCAGATTGCATGGAGTGCCTGTGTCTATTGTTTCTAATAGGGACTCGAAGTTTACATCGAGATTTTGGCAAAGTCTGCAAATGGCATTGGGTACCGAATTGAGGCTAAGTAGTGCATACCATCCTCAGACAGATGGCCAATCAGAAAGAACCATCCAAACTCTGGAAGACTTACTGTGTATGTGTGTTCTTGATTTCCAAGGAAATTGGGAAAACCATTTACCTTTAGTTGAATTCGCCTACAACAACAGTTTTCACTCGAGTATTGGTATGGCGCCTTTCGAGGCTTTATATGGCAGGAAATGTCGACCTCCTATTTGCTGGGCAGAAGTTGGAGATGGGCCTTTACTTGGGCCCGAGATTGTACACGAGACAACAGAAAAAGTGAAACTGATTCAACAAAGATTGAAAACCGCACAAAGCCGACAGAAAAGTTATGCAGATGTCCGAAGGCGAGACAGGAAATATGAAGTAGGTGATCATGTTTTTGTTAAAGTGACACCAATGAAAGGGCAGACTCGTTTTGGGGCTAAGGGCAAGCTGGCACCGAGATATGTTGGGCCGTATGAAATCATTGAAAATATTAATCCAGTGGCGTATCAAGTAGCGCTTCCTCCTGAAATAGAGCATATGCATAATGTCTTCCATATTTCAATGTTTAGGGATTATCTTCGAGATCCCTTCTATGTTATTGAACCTACCCGTGTGGTATTAAGTGATGATTACACTTATGAAGAACAACCTATTCAGGTTGTAAAACGACGAATCAAGAAGTTGAGGAATAAAGAAATCCCGTTAATGAAAGTGGATTGGTAAAACCATGGTGGCGTCTATGCCACTTGGGAGAGGGAAGATGATATGATGAAAAGATATCCTGAACTGTTTCCCCTGGATCCAGTGTTTTTCCAAAATGAAGGTAATCCGAGTTTGGAGGACTAAACTCTTTTAAGGGAGGAAGACTGTGACAACCCTCACCTCTGATTAAGTGTTAAACTGTGTTTAAGCATGTTAAGTAATTGATTAGAATGGAATCCTAATCTGTTTGCATGAGTGTATTGTTTGAATTGCATTCTATCTGTTTGTCATAAAATGATCTATTCATGTTTTAATTTCGAATTGCAAATTGAAGGCCTTATCGGCGACCGAATCAGAAATTGATTAGTATTTTATGCTAATTGGGATTTATGTGATTTTATGGTAGGTTTAATTAAAATTTGATTTGGAATGATTAAATTAGATTAAATAATGTTAAATTACATTAGTTTGAATTTACTACATGTTTGTCATTAGTGGGCCACTTTATTAAAAACATTGTTTGGAGCTTAGCTTTACATCATTTCTTCATCCATCTTCTTGGCAAAACCGCGAGAGAGAGTGAGTTGGGAGAAAATGAGTTCAACAAGAAATTTGGCTTGGAAAATTAGAGGAATTGAAGAAGATTTGCAAAATTAAGCTAGCATACTTGGAATTCAAGACCTAAGGTAGGAAATTCACCCTCTTGAACATGAATTTAAGTTGTTTCTTGCATGGTTCATGGAAATATTGGAGATTAGAGCCAAGTTATAGCCTAAAGAGTTGAATTGAGAAGCAATGTGTGCATGCATGTCCATATTATTCAGTTTTGAGATCATTTACATGAGAATTTCCACATGCATGTTCATATTTTGGTTGTAGTCCATGAATTCACCATGTTCTAGAGTTCAATCTTGCATTTGACCATGTTTTGGAGCATTGGAATTCATAAGAACTCATGCATGTTATGTTCTTACATACTTCTTGAAAGTTTCATTGAAATTATGTTCAATTGGCTTACCTTTGGGCTTGATTTTACAAAATTGATCTTCAAAACATGTTGTAGTATGAGTTTTCAAGTGTTTTTCAGAAAATTGGCCCAAAAGGTTGAGTTTTGATAAGTTTAATTCTTGGTTTGAGCTTTGGAGGCAAATCTGGAAAACCCAGATTTTGGCTTCCTCGCTCGAGCGAAGGATTCCACACTCGAGCGAACACCTTTGTTTTCTGGATTCCGCTCGAACGACGCAATGTTGGCTCGAGCGTAGATTGCAAGCTCTCAGGTTTTTATGGACGCAGACGCATGCTCGAGCGACGAGACCTGCACTCGAGCGAAGGACTGTGTCTCACGCTCGAACGAGCATCGAGCGGAAAATTTCAACAACCAGTACTTTTTGCATTTTTACAGACCGCTCGAGCAAAGGAGTTTGCGCTCGAGCGACCCCTCTGTTTTGGTAAGCTCGCTCGAGCGTAGAAAGCCACGCTCGAGCGAGACCCCTGTTTTCAGCAAATTTTGAAAAGTATTTTAAAATACATCTTTGCATCCTCATTGCATCCTAGGCATTCCTAGGCCAAGTTTAAGGCATCTTAATGAGGATAATGTTATAGAACCACACCAAGTCAAGTTAAGGGGCTAGGTTATTAATCCCAAGTGTGTAACTTAGTATGTGTGTTCGTTTTGCAACTGTGTAGGGTTGGCACCCGAGGACGCTGACTAGCCTGTTTGTAGCCCAGTACTCTGTGAGTAACAATGTCGTAAAGATACGTTCAATTATAATTAATTCCAAATGATTAATTATACTACTTTCTGAAATGGCATTATTTACTGAATGAATGTTTGTCCTATTTGTAAACTGTACTCGTGGCATCCATAACAACTTACTGTTACTGTTACTGTTACTGTTACTGCTACAGAGATCTTTGTTAGTTCCAATGTTTGGAACTACTCCTGTATACTGTTTTGATGGCCATCAACTGACTGTTCAGTCTATTAAGACCTACTATACTGTTTTGCTAATGGACGTACCACGTATCACTATTATGATTTCTAAATGAATGATATGGCATGAAATATGAGCCACTGATTAAATAACTGATTTACTGATGCAAATGACCGGTTTAATTAATGAAAGGACATTCATTCTTAACCCCTTTACGCATTTGTTATTCACTGGGCTTTAGCTCACTGTTTACATTTATATATAGGTGTCCAGGCACTGGACCAAAGCTAGGAGCATCAAGCCAAGCTCTTGTTTTGTCAAGCCAACCATCGCGCCTCACTTCGAGGTTCCGAGTCCGTTCAAGCTAAGGCTGTTTTGGGGTGTCTCAAAATCACCCTTCTGTTTCTGTTTTGTACCGACTGAATAAGATTTGCCTGCACAGTTATGGTGAAGGGATTTGGTCCCTAACCTGGATGTTTGTGTATATGATGTATGTATATATGTTTTGGTTATGAATGTGGCTTGTTCACAAAAGTCGTTTTGCATTCAGATTTTCACAGCTCATTGGACATCTTTTTATTACTGTTTGGCTTCGGCCAGTCCCTTACTCTGTATTACTGTCTTTACTGCTAAGCAGGCCTTTGGTAATCACGTATTACTGGCCGGTTGTGATACTAAACCCATAGGGACGGGTTTGGGTCGTCACAGATAATGAATGATGTAAGGCCTCTTCCAGTAAGTACTCTTGGATCTAATGTAGCACCAAGACTTGTAAAAGCATTGGTTGCATTGTACACTCGAGTATAACGTCGAAACAATTTTGATTTATCATCATTCCCATCATATAATGCTTGAAGAAGTGAAGGGGGTGTAATAAGCAGAGGAAGCTTAACCTTTCCTTTTGAACGACATGTTACAAATAGAGGACGGTTTGGAGATGATTTTACTAATTTTTCATCCATCCAATGTAATGCTGAACAGAAAGGACATAATACATCCATCTTGTCAAGATAATGACGACATGAATTTATATGTGCTCGAGTGCCAACCATTAGACTCGTAGGCATATCCTCTAATTCCTCATTAGTACATAGATCTTCTTGAAGGGAAGGAGTTGTAAGAGTAGGCCTACAAATATTGGTTCTGTGTAAATTAAAATAGAATGGTAATAGTAGGAGTATGTATTTGAAGAATTAAACACGGTCTTTTACCAATTCCTTTGTGGAGTTAAAGATGTGCTTGGCATTGGGAACGAACATGTGGAAGGATGTGCCACCATTGTTCGTTTTTGCGCTGACTAAGTATCCTCAGTCGCCTTTGTTCCTAGTTCCAAGCAATCATGACTACGATGACACGGTATTAAAGAAGTTTGTCTCGGTTGAATACATTCTTTCGATTTCTCCCGTTCTCGCCGTGCACGTTGGGCCAATGCAGCTTTGGAAATAACATTATTATTGTGTGCCTAAAATGTGAACATTATATCATTGGTACCTAAAATACAAATATTATCGTCTACTATTTTATTTCTTGATTAAATAATTTTGTTATTTTAGTTATATTTTACTTTTTCTTTCTACCATTTTCAATTAAGAATATTGGAAACATTTTTTTTGTCCTGCTTCCTTTTCCATTTTGCTTCATTTTCCCTCTCCCTTTTATTTTTTTATACAATTTGTTTTCTTAATTATTTTGTTCTCTTTCTTCTTACCTCATGATAATTTTAAGAAAATTGGAAATATTTTCTATGCCTATGTTCCTTTGTTCCTTTGCTCAAATGCCATAAACTTTTCTTTGAAGTTGATCAAGGTTACAATTATTTTTTAGGGAATGTTAAAGAGAGCTAAAAATACTTTGTTTGAGTGTATAGAAAACAAAGAGCTTTGAAAAATAAATTTCAACCATACATTTTTTTGTTCTCTTGATTTTTTAGTAAAATGTAAAAAATCTACACAAAAAAAAATTGACAACACAAATTTTACATTTTTAAAAATATACATGATTGATGTTTACTTTAACAATATAATTGGCTTTGTTTTACTTGATAAATATATTTTTTTTAAATGTTGAAGAATATACTATTGAACATGCATTTTCCTTTCCTTTGTCAAAAGAAGTTGCCTTTTCTTTTCCTTTACACATTGCCTTGGCCTTTTCCTTTTCCTTTGCCTACCAAAAATAAATAAAATTTATTCAGAATACGAAAAAAGAATATGTATTTATAGAATTTGTTAAGATTACGAAAATTTTTGTAGAATACAATGTTGAACTTGATTTTTCTACTTACCTTAGAAATGTGGATAATATTACGATTGCACTCATCGCGAATAACAACACCGATATTCCTAATCTCATGGAGGAATGGGGTTGCATGAGTAGGCGTACAAATATTTGTTGTGTACAAAATAAAATTTATAAAATAAAATATTAACAATAAGAATATGTATTTAGTGTTTTACAAATTCCTTTGTGAAGATAAAGATGTGCTTGGCAAAGTAAGATGTGTAAACACTACTCCTTTTTGAGCCAGTGGAGTTTTAGTTGTGCTTGGTGGAATCAATTCTCTTGATCTCTCTCGTTTACGTCGTAAACGTTGTCCAATTGATATGCAGAGCTTGCCCTTTCATTTCTTTCACGTTCTCGCCGTGCACGTTGAGCCAATGCAGCTTTCGATATAATATTATTGTTATGTGCCTAAAACATGAAGATTAATTTCATAAGATGCCTAAAATATGAATATTATCATCTACTGTTTTATACTTTTCTCTTCATTTTTCATTTCTATTAATTTACTTTATCTTAATTCCCTTTCCTTCTAATATTTTGTAAAAAAATTAAAAACCTTTTCATTCTATATCCCCCCCCCTCATTCCTTTTTTGTTTTCTTCCTTTTTTCTTCTCTTGTTTATGTTCATGCCAATAGCAAAAAGCAAAAAAAAAAAAAGAATAATAATAATTTAAAACACATATAATGTTTTTGTACAAATGCTATTTTAGCATGCTTCAAAAAAAAAATTTCACAAATTTACATGAAACTGTTTACTATAAAAACAGTATATGGCACTGTGCAAGTAGTACGTCAATTTTACATTATGAAATAATAATTAAAAAAAAAAACGCATGATTGAGGTTCATGCTCCAAAATATATATTTCAAAAAAAGAACTTAGAATGGAAATGTTGAAAAGCCATACTACTGAACACGCATACATTAAAAAGGATAGAAGAAAAATTAAATCCTCTCATAGAAATCTTCATAATTTTTCTCTATTGGCCAAAATGTAGAACTATTGCAATACATGATTTTGTAGTTGATTCTATATAGTAATTTTGCATTGACAACGGTTAATTCTTATGGATTGTATTGCCCACTCTTCCTACTAACAACTAATGTATACCACAATAAATAAATAAATAAATAAATAAAGTAGTAAATTAAAAAATATATATAAATTATACTACTTATGAATGAAATTTTAGCAAAACTTAAATATAGAAATTTAATTATTAATTTTGCATTTTAAAATGTGAAAAAAAAATAAGTAAAAAAGTACAATAGAAATTTATAAAAGGGCTCACCACACTGTAACTGGATAATTACAAATATCTTTTGTATTATCTATATAATTACAAATACCTTTTTCAATACGCATCATAAAAAGTTATACTACACAGTAGCTTATTTACTCCAAGGAGTAATACTCTCATAAAAATCATTAAAAAATTATTAAATTTTTAAAAAAAAATAAGTTTAAGTTTTTTCAAAAGTCTTGATAAACATCTAAAAAGTAATATTTTTTGTTTGAAAATTTTCAAAAACAAAATTTAAAAAGCTAAATGAACTGGATTTTTTTAGAGAGAAAGAAGCCTAAACATTTTAAAATAGTAGTTCAATAAAAAACCAAATTAAAAACAGTTCACTAAAAAAAAAAGGTAATCAAATAAAAAGGGTTAACTTTTTAATGTTCCATTTTTCTTTCAATCAACAAATTCCCTTCAAATCTTAAATCCAAATACAGCCTTAAAAAAAATTTTAAAAAAAGAAAGAAAGACCTATCATATTACAAAATTAAACTGCAACAAAATCCCAGTAAAAATCAAAAAGAAAAGAATAACTATTCAGGCCAAAAAGTTAGACCTACTTTATAGGTCCATTGATATATCAAGAAGAGGATTGGTTGATAATTAAATATTATCTAATTATCAACCAATCATCTTCTTGACACATCACTAGGTCTATAAGATGGGTATAAAAAATGAACTTGTGTATCATTATTAAAAAAAAAAAAAAACATAAGTATTCACATAATTCATCATACATTCCTATTATTCCCAAAAAAAAAAAAAAAAAAACATAAGTATTCTCTAGAAATTTAACAACTATATATCAAGATACATAACTATACACACTATACTTTTGTTATGTCTTCAATATATATTAAAAAGGATAGAAGAAAAATTAAATACTGTCATAGAAATCTTCATCATTTTTCTCTATTGGTCAAAATGTAGAATTATTGTAATACATGATTTTGTGGTTGATTCTATATAGTAATTTTGCATTGATAACAGTTAAATTCTTAGAGATTGTATTGCCCATTTTTCCTACTAACAACTCATGTATACGGCGACAAGAACAACAACAAAAAAAAAAAAGAAAAAAAAAGAGTAAATTATAAAAAAATATAAATTATACTACTTATAAATAAAATTTTAGCAAAACTTCAATATAGAAATTTAATTACTAATTTTGCATTTTAAAATGTGAAAAAAAATAAGTAAAAAACCATAATACAAATTTATAAAAGGTCTCATCACACTCTAAATGGATAATTACAAATATCTTTTGCCTTATCTATATAATTACAAATGCCATTTTCAATACTCTCATAAAAATTATACTACATAGAAACTTATTTACTCTAATGAGTTATACGACACCGTAGCTTATTTAATCACAAATATCTTTCCTTAACCCATTTTTTCATACTTTCCATTCAAAAGTTGTATTTATTTATTTATTTTTAAATATATGTTTTATAAGCAGTGAAACGGTGAAGAAAGTTAAAACTTTCAATTTCCTTTTCTTTCCTTACCAAACAACAATGCATAAGATTCAAACTTCCTTTTCATCTCTCTCTCTCAACAATCAACAGCCGAAATAAAAAAAAAAAAATCAAAAAAAGAGAGAGAAAATCCAAAAACATTAATATGGGTATAAAAAATGGACTTGTATATCATTATTCAAAAAAAAAACATAAGTATTCACATAATTCATCACATTCCTATTATTCAAAAAAAGAAAAAAAAGAGTATTCTCTAGAAATTTAACAACTATATACCAAGATACATAACTATACACATTATATTAGACTTCTTTCTAAAACAAACATTAAAAGCTTAATGTTTAATCTAATTATTGAAAATTCCAAGACCAAACATGAAAATTCCAAAGTATTAAAGAAATCTGAGAGAGTTCATTCATTAACCTAGAACATTCATTAACCCACTGCAATTCAAGAAAGAAAGTGAGGAACTAATAAAGAATTGTAAGGGAGAGACCTCCTAACCTGAGTATCTGCTTAAGAAGCAAAATTAAAGAAATCTAAGACAGAAGGATAAAAAGAAAACACAATTAGTAGGAGCACTTCTCAACACTAAAAATGTATACGAATCTATTTTCATGTTCGATGAGTAAGAATATGACCACTGATGATTAATGAAAACCTCACCCATTTGATTAAGATGAAATAAAAATGATTGTTGACATGAAATATAACTGTAAGAAGGCAGAGTGAGGTTTAATAATTGCAATAAAGAAAAATTAATCGACACAGAATTAACAACCTCATAGCATGTTTTAGTTAATAACCTACTTTAAGAAGTTTGTCTGTGCATAAATATCACAGATGGGGAAATTGAACTACTACAGGATAGAAGACAAATTATTTTATTTTTTTTATGTCTTCAATATACATTAAAAAGGATAAAAGAAAAATTAACTACTGTCATAGCAATCTTCATCATTTTTCTTTATTGGCCAAAATGTAGAACTATTGCAATACATGATTTTGTGGTTGATTTTATATAGTAATTTTGCATTGACAATAATTAAATTCTTATGGATTGTATTGCCCACTTTTCTTTCTAATAACTAATGTATACCACAAAATAAATAAATAAATTATAAAAAAATATAAATTATACTACTTTATAAAATTGTAGCAAAACTTCAATATAGAAAAACTACAATAAAAAAAATTTAATTGCTCCAATGAGTTATACTACACAGTAACTTATTTAATCACAAGAATAAAGATTGGGACCCCTTTCCCCCCACCCCCTTTGACCCCCTTTCTTTTTTGATTGATCACTTTTTCTTTTTCTTTTTCTTTTTTTTCTTTTCTTCCAATCACCACCCGCCACATATGTGTGGGGATGGTGGGGGTTAAAGTTTGAGGGGGTATAAATCACTGCTATAATCACAAATATGTTTCCTTTCAATTTCCTTTTGCCTTCCTTTTTCTCATATACCAAACAACATTGCATAAGATTCAAACTTCCTTTTCCTCTCTATCAACAATCAATGGCCAAACCCCCCTCCCAAAAAAAAAAAAAAAAAATGAGAGAAAGAAAATCCAAAATAATAGAGATCAAAGTTATATTTTGTTATACTACACAGTAGCTTATTTAATCACAAATATGTTTCCTTTCAATTTCCTTTTGCCTTCCATTTTCTCATATACCAAACAACAATGCATAAGATTGAGAAGTAATTTTTATCAGAAGAACTTTTGGTTTTGAATTACAAAGTAATTGAGCTTTCTAAAGCTATTCATGAAGAGGAAAGATGATTTTTGATTTTTCAAGTAGCTTTGAAGAACACTGTAAATGTAGTAACTCATCATTTTGTTACTCACAAAGAAGAGTGATTGATCAACACTTCAAAATTTGGAGAAAGTTTTCAATCTGACTCATAAATAATCATTCTATCAGAGAAAGTTCTTTGGACAATTGCTATTGAATATAAACTCAAAAAAGATGGTTAATGTCATTTAAAATCCTGGTATAAACAATATCAAAAGAATTAAATGAGCAAATTAGATTGTATGTAAATTATAGTATAAAAGGAGAAAACTACTCCTATGAAGCTCCTCAAAATTGGATAGCATTATCAAAAATAAAAAATTGGTAAACTACACTGACCAACGGAAGTGTAAAAAAAATACACTAAACACTCACAAGTTTGAGATAATTACACTAACGTGCCTCTGAGTAAGACTAAATGAATCGAAACAAAAATGATTCTGCAACAGCCAAACCAAAAAAAAAAAAAAAAAATGAGAGAGAAAGAAAATCCAAAAAAACAAAGATCAAGATACTAACCAGATCAAGAAATAGCAATCTGGAAGACAAAAAAACAGAGATCAAAACACAATCAGAAATCAAACAAAAAATTGAAAAAGAACAAAATATGATCATTGATAATTAAAGAGAGCCTCAACCCATTTGAGTAAGATGAAATAAAAATGATTCTTAACATGAAATCCATTTTTCCTTAACCCCCATTTGATAGAGAGAGAGAGAGAAGTGGGTGTCAATCTAATTGAACTAAGAAAAAAACACAACATAGAATTTTATTTTTTTTACTTCAGAATTTTTTTTTTTTTTTTTTTTTGCTTTAGGAAAAAACAATGGATGAAGCCAGGGAAGAGCAAATTAAATCTGAGCCATTGTTTAGCATTCAACTTTTCAGTCTTTAAGTTGGATGGGTGGAGATGACAATGAAAAAAAAAAAAAACAGAGCTATAAAAAATAGAGGTAAAAAAAATGAATGGAAAACAAAAAGAAAGTAGAGTGCCTTACCTGGAGCCATTGTTCTTCCTTTCGATTGAGCTTCCTTTTTAGAGCTTCATCAGAGCTTTGTTCATACATACATACATATGATGTAAAGCACAACATACTGCAGTGGTTTGGTAAGACTTGATAGGTAAACAAATTTGGACCATTGAATCTTATTTCTTAGATAAATATAGACCATTGAATCTCTTTTGAATCTCAGCCATTGTTTTTAAATTAAACAAATCTGAAACATTGAAGATAGTTTGTGAGAGAGATATTTTTTTAAATAAATCTGAGCCATTGCTTTTCAATTAGATAGATCTGGACCATTAATTTCAAAGACATTTTCAAATGAACCCTTCCATTGTTATATAGATATATATATATATATATATATTTTATAAGTTTCAATTCGAACTCGTATCTATTATCTAAACCATTTATCTTGTAAGCTCTATAATAAAGGCCATTCATGCAATAAATAACTTCATCAGAAAATTACAAATACAAAAATAAATAACATTTTGTTTTATAAAATAAAATTGTAAATATAATTAAATTTAAATAATTTATTTTATAAAATAAAATACAATTTATTCCTATGCTTGAAGCTAATATCTTGCATGAATGATTTTTATTGCGAGGCTTATGATAGATTGTTGGGATCATTGTTTGAATTAAAACATATAAAAATAGTATAAAAAGAGTATGAAGAGCTATGGAGAGATGAAGTATAGAGAGATGAGATATGAAGGGTAGCTTATCGACTCACATACACTGGCCTTGTTTGGTAGAGTTTTTTTTAAGTTAAAAACTGATAATTAGAAAGCAGAAACTAAAAGCACCCTTACCTTAACTTTCAAATAATCAGCTTATTTAAGTTATTTTTGCATAATAAGTTATAAGCAGAAGTTACACCAAACAATCTGACACAGACTTCTAAATCAAAATAAGTTATAATCACTCCCAAAACTGTAACAAACAGTCTCACTATAGAGTTGTAGTACAAGAAAAATTGTTTTGTCTTTTAAAAATTCTAATTAGGCTATGTACTTTTTCAATTATATTAATTATTTTATCTAATGTATAAGAAAAAAAATTAATAAATAATGATTATATAATCAATAAAATTATCAGTGGTGATACAGACCACTAAAATAATAGCATTAATGTCAGCTCTAAGTGTAAGAAAAAAAATAAAAAATAAAAACTAAACTATCACATCGGTAGTGGGATCTACATGATGCCACATCATTAGTGGTATATTAGTAGTGTTAAATTAGTGGTATGAAACATTTTTCTAAAATTATAAAGACATACCAGCTAAGATATTATGGGGGGCGTATGTGATAATTTTTCCAGTCACAGACACCTCTGCGGAAGATTCTTTCGGGTTTAGTTCTTCAATTATGCTACGTAGCTCGAATCTTTTCTTCCCCCGAATCCCCTGAACTCAAAACGACGTCGTTTCATCGTTTTGAATTTATTTATTTTCAATCAGAAAAGAAGAAGAAGAAGAAAGAAAGAAGAAAGAAGAAGAAAGAGGCAGAGGCGGAGGCGACAGCGGGCGGAGGCGGGGCTGCGACGACGAGCTGCGACGATCGGCCGAGCGATCTGCGATCGATCAGCGGAGGCTGCGATCGATCGGTGGAAGCGGAGGGGCCCTCTCTCTCTCTCCATTCCCTCTTCCCCTCCTCTTTCTCTTCTCCTCTCTTCTTCTCTCTTCTCTCCCTCTGTTTCAGACTTTCAAACTGCATAAGGAGGGAAAAAAAAAAGAAAGAAGAAACTACCCAAAACGACGTCATTTTGAGCAGTCGGGGATTCGGGGGGACAAAATTCGGGGGGAAAATCATTTTCCAAGGTTCTTTGATCCGCTGAAAGATTCATTTGGGTTTCTTTCTCTCTCCTTTTTTTCGGGTGTACCCTTGAAATCATTTTTCTTTTCCTTTGATCAAAGAAGAGCCAATCGGTCTGCTTTTGAATACACATTTCGCATACAAATTTTCACGGACAACCCTTTTCTGGAAATTGTCCAGTATCAATCCTACAATGACGGTTTCTTCGGTTGAAAACTCAGTAGACAGGTGATTTGTATTCTCAAAATAGGCCTACCCATATGAGAGGAAGAACTGTATAGATGTAACAAAAATTAACTGTCGATTCATAATTTCATATTTTGTCTGCTTTTGATTTGATGAATCTCCAACATTCTTGGAAGATCTTATATGGGTCGTGTTTATATTTCTGATTTCATCTGTACACCATACCTTCTTGAAATCTATGCCCTTTGTCACAATATTCATTCCCATTTCCATGTGTTGTTGAGATATTCTTTCATAACCATTTTTTAAAATTGTTATGCTTTTTGTAAGATTTTGCTTAACCAGTAATAGAATTTCAAATCAGGGTTAGTGTTTTGTATGATTCCTATTTGTCAAATTCATATTCCTTTAGAAATTATCTTTGTTGTGTGTATATATGATTCTGCACACATCTGTCCTCAGAAATTCAGATCCCCATTTCTTTATCATATGTTGTGTTCAATTCAATCACATCGTAGTCTTGACATCTTTCATTTGTTTTGTGATTAGAATAATTAAATTTATGTTATACACAGTGCTCGCCCTGTTCATTTGATTTCTTTTGGTGTGGAACTCTTTTTTGCTTTTGTGTTCTATTCAAAAAATTAGCCTCTTTGTTGGTGATTTGGTATATGATCTTGATCATGTGAGTGGGTGATTAGATGCAACTCTTTTAAGTTTTGATAATGTAATTAAGCACTTATGTAAATTGAATTATGAATCTTTGGATATTAAGTTTTGATGATTTTATACAGCTTGATCAGGTATGAATTGTTTGTTTGATTTTGGATTCCTTCTAAACTCTGTCAAAAGAAATATTTGGAAGAGTATTTGTATACACAAGAAGCACAATGAACAAGTTAATTTTTCTGTCTGATCAAAATCTGATCTGATGGACCAAGTGAACAAGTTAATTTTGCTGTCTGATCAAAATCTGATCTGATGGACCAAGTGTCGGTTTACATGAGTTGGACAAAAACGGCAGGAAATTTCCGTTCATTGGATATTTTGAGGAGTAGTGATTTACAAACAGAAAATGCATACATAATGATTTGGCTGAGTTTTGAGCCTATCACTTTAGAACAAAGAGCCTATTGAGATGACTTTAATTAGACAAATAGCACTGTCTCATCATTCTGGTGTAATATTCTGTTTAAAATTCTGGTGGAATAGCATTTTCCTATTGTGAATTGTTGACTTATATTCCCTTGATTTCATTTAAGCAGCGCATCCCCTCTCTCTAGACTTGCTCCTCTCGAAGCAATACTATTCGACATTGATGGAACTCTATGTGATTCAGATCCCTTTCACTACCAAGCATACCGTGAAATGCTTCCAGAGGTAGAGTTTTTTTCTTTTTCTTTTTTTCATTATGTCGGGAAAAAATTATGTTCTGGTTTCATGATGTTTTTCTTTTCAATCACATTTTCATCGCACCGTGTCATGATTAGGGGAGCAAAATCTTTCTATTGACATACCTGAACAAAAATGTTGAGCTAAGCTCAAATCCGAATACTAGAAACTTAAAAGAAACATGTCAAAACAAAGTTAACAACCAAAACAGAAATTCCTTGACAAACTAATTGCAAAAATGAAACTTTCATAAAACAAAGAAAATGCTATGATACTCTATAATTTGTGTTTGGACAAATTGCTTTGGGATATTAACAGATAATGCAGTGTTTGACAGATAGGTTTCAATGGCGGGGTTCCAATTACTGAGGAATTTTATGCTGAATTTATTTCTGGGAAGCATAATGAAGACGTGGCTACATTCCTTTTCCCTGATGATCACCAACGGGGCATAAAATTCACGGATGACAAGGAAGCCATGTTTCGGAGGTAAATTTCACTTTTTTTTCCCAAGAAACTTTTTAATCCTCCCATATTGTAACTTATTTCACGAAGGAAAAAAAACAGATTGGCAAAGGATAAAATGCAGGCTGTGAATGGCCTATACAAACTGAAGAAATGGATCGAAGATCGTGGTTTGAGACGGGCTGCTGTTACTAATGCTCCTAGAGAAAATGCTGAACTGGTGATTTCAAGTCTCGGGCTTTCTGATTTCTTTGAATTTGTTATTTTTGGGAGCGAATGTGAGCATGCAAAACCGTACCCGGATCCATACTTGAAGGCTCTTGAACTACTCAAGGTGTCAAAAGATCACACTTTCATATTTGAGGTATGATTTCTTTCCAGACTTGCTGGGTCTTTCTTTGTTCAAAAAACGCAAAAAACTTGTTTTGGCCATTTTTAATAGAAACTGTTTTTGGGAACAACCCACTTTTTAGAAAACACCACAAGGAGGTTGTTTTCAAAATTTTTAAGACTGTTTTGCACAAAAATAGTTTTAATGAGTGTTTTCCAAACTTCTCATTGTTTTTTTTTTTTTTTTTTTTTTTTGAAAACACAAAAAACCAGTGCTGGACACAAAAGGGGCAAATTTCTCAAAATTCTAATTACTCCCATGCAATTTCAAGTATTTATAACAGAAATTACCATCTTGGCCCCTCCAAAATCTATATAATTTTACTTCAACCCTTTTAAACTTCACAAAAATCTCATTAGCCTATGCATTTTTGAGTGTTTATAAAAGAAATTAGCATTTTGTTCTCCCAAAATCTATATAAACGTCACTTTGTTTGACCCCTCCTTTATACGATTTATGGGACCTCCACTGCGGAAAATGAAAACAAAGAAAACAAAAACACAACATTTATGAAGAATGAACACAAAACCAAACATACCCGCTGTTTCCCTTAGTTTGCTAAGGCCTTCATATAATTTGGTCTTCTTTTTTTTCTTCCTTAGGATTCTGTTTCTGGAATTATAGCTGGTGTGGCAGCTGGGATGCCAGTTGTTGGTCTGTTGCTGGAAACCCGGAGCATTTTTTAATGGAAGCAAAGCCTGCATTTCTTATAAAGAATTTTGAAGATCCAAAGTTGTGGGCTGCTCTGGAAGAGCTTGATAGAAAGTCAGGTGTGACAAGAAGTGCAGCTTGAAAGATTTATCATTTCGCATTGAGCTGGATGAAACTATTGAATTACTTTGAATAATTATGTTGTAGAGGAGCTGAATGCCTCCATCTAATAATCAGAACGAAGAAAATATGTGAAACCATTTCATTGTTTTGCTAATGATATGACAACATTGGTGTTGTTGGTTGTATCGTATTCGTAAGTGAGCCGCTTATGGCTTCTTCCTTTTTTCTTTTTGTTTTATTTTACTTCTTTTTTTTTTTTTTTTTGAAATTGTCAGACCATTCATTGTAATTTCTGCTTACAATTTATGTAGTAAAAACAACTTAAATAAACTGGAGATAAAAAGTGATTATCCTGAATCTGGGAAGGGAGATTTTTGGATTCTGCTTATAGATTATTAGTTTTCAACAAATAGGCTCTTTGAGTTTTGGACACATCACTATCATGGTTACACAAAAAGAAGCTAGCCCTCTCTATGCATTCCTTGTACAAGCATGAAAATATGTTACTGGTTAGATTAAACAGAAGATCCAATCATATTTGATATGATTGCAAAGAAGTCAGTGCTATATGGTAAGCACCAAAACACACTGCCTTCGTGATCTTTAACTTTTAGTGAGCAAATCACTTCATGCCACTACAGCAGTCTCTACCGGTAATTCAAGAGGTGATGTTTTGTGTAATGAATACAATCTTGTGATATATCTCCCTCTGTGGAGCTTATACTTGTAGAATTCACGTGTATGAGAAAAAAATGATACCTAATCATGTTGTATTTACTACACAAAATATATAAACATAAATCCAACGCTATTGTTAAAATGGTTATACAAAAAGATAATTAGAACCTTAATATAACTTTGGGTTAGTTACATAGAGATCTTTTAAATTATTAAAAAATATTATTTTGATCCCTTAAACTATAAAATCATACAAATGGATTTCCTAAACTATTGCCGTGTTTCACTTTGACCCTTCTATTAGGAGATCCAATTTGTACACGTTTATAGTTTAGGGATTCATTTGTATGTTTTTATAGTTTAGGGACCAAAGTGATACTTCGTAATAATTTAGGAGTCAAAGTGATATATCTCAATAATTTAGAGAGTTCATTTATAGGCTTTTATAATTTAGAAACCAAAGTGATATTCTCTATAGTTTGAAAAATTTTCATATAAACAACCCTATAACTTTTACACATTACAAAATATTTTTATATTAACACATTTCAATACAAGTTTTGATTATAATTTTTCATGTTGGGTCTAGAAAAGAGGCCAGTTCCGGTTTGGATTCTCTCCACACAAGGGGCAATTTGGCAATTTAAGAAAACACAAGGTCCTTTATTGTAACATGAACAAAACGTGTAAGCAAATATTAAAATTTAAATTAATAAGTATGTATACTAATAAATGATGTGTATTAAAATAAATAAATGTGTAAAAATATAATTTCTCAAAAAAAAAATAAAATGTGTGGATGGGGAAGTGTATGTAGACAAGTGTACGGTGGGCAGGTTGGCCACTGGTTAGCTTGGCCTTTCAAATTTGGAAAATTGGGCTCTGAACCAAAAAGGTTTCTATGGTATTTTAGAAAGATGGTGGTGGGCAGGTTGGCCACTTTTTTTTTTTTTTTTTTTTAATATTTGTTTATGGACATCACATTAAAATGACTAAAATACTCCATCCAACTTAAAAAATTTACATTTTGCCCTAACCCTCAAGATGTAAACATGGAGGGTAGTTACGTAACTTCCCAACCTGTTTTTTGGCCACTTCCCAAATGAGCAAAAACGCAACTTAGGCGTTTTGTGAGGCCACAAAACGTGACTTTTTACTGGGTTTCCAAAAGAATACTATGTATTATATATCAGACATATTAATTAGAAACGCTAAAAAAATTATAAAAAATTGTACCCAATTTTTTTTTTAATTTTTTTTTTTGTAAACTGAATTCAATCATTTGTTCAGGGGATGCATACAATCATTAATAAGATTATTGAGTTGATATGAGTCCAGGTGCCACCTGCTAAGAGTTGTTTAGTGTGAGTTTCTCCATGTAAATAGTAGGTAGAATTTTTTAGAATCCATAATATTGTTTATTGTATAAGAGTACTCGCAACAGGTTTTTCAAATTTTTAAGCTAATTTAACTTAAAATTCACTTTTTTTTATTTTAACTAGTCACTTTTTTATTATTCACTGCATTAAATTTTCTATTCTAACTCAATCTTATTAAAATATTAATTTCTTATTGTATTTGTTATTCTTTTTTTTTATTAAATTGATGAGGTGTCACCCAAACAATTCTTAAAAAATGCAAAAAAAAAAAAATGTCGTTGACCGGTTGACCGATTAGGCTAATTTTTGGCATTTTCCCTTCTTTTGCTACAGTACTCACATGACATTCGGTGGGATGTCCGGGGGACATTCGGGTGGACGACCCATTTACAATTTTTGGCCCAGTTTTCCTGCAGAAAATATAATTAAAAATCATATAATGAATGAACAGTACCTCAACAAAGTTGTTGAGGTACTTTAGCAAATTTAAGAAAATATTAATTTAGAAAAAATTTGCTAAGGCTGATGGAGGGAGAATTTGATGATTTATTAGCTATATTTTAATTTTTTGTTATTAACAGAAGTTGATAACTAATCAGAAGTTGAAAACTATTTTCACTGAATGAATCAATAAGATTGTGTTTACACTTATTTATACAAAATGGTTAGAGTTTGTTATAACAAACTCTAATTGCCTCTAACTACTTTACAATTACATTACTATCTCTCTTATATCTATACAACTCTTTCTCTCTCTCTTGTTGCTTCAAATCTCGTGGCTTCTGTTGTGGCTTAGGTAGCTTATCATTCCCCTTCAAAGTAATGGGATTAGGCAAAACCATTAGTTTGTCTTTGAGATAATGAAACCTAGAAGAGGTTAAGGGTTTGGTGAATATATCAGCCAGTTGGTCTGCAATAAGGATGTAAGATAAAGCGATTTGCTTAGAAACAACACGTTCCCGAATAAAATGACAATAATATGTTTGGAGCGAGAATGGAATACAGGATTAGAAGCCAGGGCCATTGCAGAAATGTTGTCACACCAAAGGACCGAAGGAAAATAGCTTGGAACAAATAAGTCTTTGAGAAGTTGCTACAACCAAACCAATTCAGCAGCACTGTTGGCCATAGATCTGTACTCAGCTTCGGTAGATGATCTGGAAACTGTGGGTTGCTTCTGGGCAGACCAGGAAATTAAATTTGGACCTAAAAAGACATAGAATCCAGAAGTGGATCTTCTATCAACACAATCTCCTGCCCAATTGGAGTTAGAATAGACATGAAGAGTAAAGGGTCCAAGACTGAAAGTGAGACCATGATGAAGGGTACCCTTGACATATCTCAAGAGTCGTTTAACCATTGCAAAATTGCCAAGTGTAGGAGCTTGCATATACTGACAAGCTTGGTTGATAGCTAAGGCCAAATCAGGTCTTGTAATGGTCAGATACAGGAGAGCACCTACCAAACTCCTGTAAAAAGAAGGATTAGAGTAAGGCAAGTCATCTGAAGGAGAGAAGTGAGAGGATTTAAGGGCCAATGGAGTAGAACAAGGCTTGCACTCAACCATCCCAGCTCGTTGAAGTAGTTCAGTAGCATACTTTTGCTGGGAGAAAAAATATCCTTGAAAATTAGAATGAACTGATATCCCAAGAAAATAGGATATATCTCCAAGTTCTTTCATGGAGAAAGCAGTGTACATATAAGTAATGAGAGAATAAATGACCAAAGGATCACTACCAGTGAGAAAAATATCATCAACATAGATGAGTAAAATGGTAATATGAGCAGGAGTATATCTGACAAACAAAGAAGAGTCAGAGGAACTAAGCTTGAAGCCTTGGCCAAGTAAAAATGAAGAAAAGGTGGAATACCAAGCGTGAGGGGCCTGTTTAAGACCATACAGAGCTTTCTGAAGCTTACAAACATGATGAGGATGAACTGAGTCAATAAAGCCTTGGGACTGAACCATGTAAACCTCCTCCTCAAGGTTACCATGCAAAAAAGCATTAGATATATCAAGCTGTTTAAGGGGCCATTGATGCTGAAGAACAAGATAGAGGAGAATGTGAATTGTGGGCTGTTTGGCAACTGGGCTGAAGGTATCTTGAAAATCCATACCTTCTTGTTGCAGATAGCCTTTAGCCACTAACCGAGCCTTGTATCGGGCAATAGTGCCATCAGAATTTTTCTTGATACAAAAGACCCACTTACAACCAATGGCAGTTTTGTGAGAGGGAAAAGGGACCAACTTACAAGTGTCTTGTTTGTGAAGAGCAAGAAACTCCTCAGTCATAGCAGCAGTCCAAAGAGAAGATTGCAAAGCTTGAGTAGCATTAGTAGGCTCAGTAAGAGTAAGATCAAGAGAAAGAGCATAAGTGAGATAACAGGCTTTAGACCTTGTGATCATAGAATGAGTGTTAAGAGAAGGTAAGGCAGCAGAAGAAGAGGGAATTGCAGGGACAGTAGAAATAAGTAAATGAATTTGAATAGAAGAAATGGGAATAGGAGATGAATTAGACAGAGGTGGATGAAATGAAGGAGAAGTGGGTGGAGAAGCATCAGGAAAAATGGCAATTTCAGGCTTAGCTACAGTAGCAGAGGTAGCAAGCTGAACAGAGGGAGCAGGCTGAACTGCAGCAGCAGGCTAAGCAGAAGCAGTAGCAGGGTGAGCAGAAGCAGTAGACTAAACTGCAGGCCTAGACAGACAAGAATAAGGCAGAGGAACAGATAAGGAAGGTCTAGAAATAGGAGATAGAACAAAAGTAGACCAGAAAAAGGACTGAACAACAAATAAAGAGGAAGAATCAGTCAACTGAAGGGAAAAAGAGAAACATGTCTCATTGAAAAGAACATGTCTAGAAAGATACACTTTCCCTAAAATAGGATCCAAAACATCTGTAGCCTTTGGTAGTAGGATGATAACCCAAAAACACACAAGGAGTAGACCTAGGTTCTAGTTTGTGAGACACATAAGGCCTGAGCCAAGGAAAGCATTGGCATCCAAATACTTTAAGAAAATGATAATCAGGAATAGTAAGAAATAAAAGTTGAAAATAAGATTTGTGATCAAGAGAAAGACTAGGCATTCTATTTATAAGAAAGACAGCAGTAGCCATAGCCTCAAACCAATATTTAAGTGGAAGAGAGGACTGATGAAGTAAGGTGATAGCAGTCTCAGTGATGTGTTGATGTTTCCTCTCAGCTATACCATTTTGTTCTGGTGTATAAGGACATGTGAGGTGATGAACAATACCATGAGTGGTCAAGTAATCATGCATTTTAGTATTAACAAATTCAATCCCATTATCAGTCCTTAAGATTTTTAAAGAGGTAGAAAACTGATTTTCAACATAAGCCTTAAACACCAGAAAAGTAGAAAACACATCACTCTTAGCATAAAAGGGATAGATCCAAGAAAATCTGGTGAAATCATCAACAAACAACAAGTAGTATTTATAACCAAAGACAGAAGCTGTAAATGGTCCCCAAACATCACAATGAACAAGAGAAAATGGTTGTTTAGCAGTAGAGCTAGATAGTTTGAAAGGTAACCTATGAATTTTAGGAACACTACATGGTGTGCAAGAAAATTCAGTACAATCTTTATTCTTAAAAGTAGGGGATATATGCTGAGAAATATGATAAAATTTCAATGGTGAAGGATGGCCAAGCCTTTGATGCCAAATAGGGAATGAAGCCTGTAAGAAAGTATGAGCAATATAAGCTGGATGAGATTGTGGAGAAGAGGAGGCAAAGTGATAAAAACCATGCACATTAGGACCTTGGTGTAGAACCTGTTTCATAAGCTTGTCCTGAACAACAAAGGAATTAGTATCAAAGGTAATTGTACAATTATTATCCTTAGCTAACTGATGAACAGATAAGAGTTTGGAAGAAATGTGAAGAACATGTAGAAGATTGTTAAGCTGAAAAGAATATTGAGGAGTAGGCAACAGACCTTTACCAATGTGTTGAATAGGAACATTTTGACCATTTCCAACTGTCACTTGATCATGTCCTAGGTATGGATGGTAGAGATGAAAATTGCCAAGGTCATTGGTAATATGATTTATGGCAGCAGAATCAATATACCAAGGTGTAGCAGAGGAATCTGGAGAAAAATAAGTCTGATTCTGATTGGAAGAAGTTGGATTGGGAGTGACTGAATAACCCTTAGATGGAGGCATGGAAGGATTAGAGGATGAAGAAGAGTGAGATGACTGATAGTTGGGATCCATATGAAACCAACAGTCCAAAGCAATATGATTGAATCCTCCAAAGATCTGGCAACCAGAAGTATTTGAATAACTAGGACTGGTTCCTCCAAATCTTCCTCTGTAAGATCGATTTGATCGACCTCCTTTATATCTTCCACCTCGAAAACCATGAGAAGAATTTCTGCCTCTGTAACTAGACTATGCAGAGGAATGAGTTCTCGAATACTGAGAATAAGGTTGAGAACTCTCAGAACTTTTGGTTGTAGAATAAGCAATTGTAGACTCATTTTGCAGAACAAGTTTGGTTTTGTTCTCTATATGGATAGCTTCAGAACATAGGAGAAAGCACAGATCCTCCATTGAAATAGACTCTACTCGAGCACGAATTACAATCTTAAGAGCATCATACTCATCAGGTAATCCATTGAGAGTGATAAGTACAAGATCTTCATCATTAACCATTGAAGAAGCAAGTCGAAGCTGATTGGAAATTTCCTTGATCTTAGCCAAATATTCTTCCATCATAGCACCTCTTTTTGTGGTTGATTGTAACTAAATTTTCAGGTGATGAATATGAGATTGTAATGAAGTGTATTTCTTCTCGAGAGCACTCCAGACTTGAAAGCAGTGTTGGTGATGAAGTACTGAAGAAAATATAGAAGGTGAGAGTGTTGCAGTAATAAAACTCAAAAGATAAGCATCCATTGTCTTCCATTTTAGAAATTCAGGATTTGACACAGTTGCTCCAGAGGAATCAAGAATATCAGGTACAGGACAAGGTACCAAACCAATAACGAAATCAAGAAGATCAGTTGCTCTAATAACATTCTAAAGCTGACTTTTCCAAATCAAAAAATTTGATGAATCAAGCTTAACAGTGACTAATGAATTGAAATTTGTGAGAAGAAGACTTAGATTTGATGGTATAGATGAAGAAGAAGATGAAAGCACCATTGTTAGACATTGCTCATAGGAGCTTGTGTTGGCTCTGATACCATAACAGAAGTTGAAAACTAATCAGAAGTTGAAAACTATTTTCACTGAATGAATCAATTAGATTGTGTTTACACTTATTTATACAAAATGGTTAGAGTTTGTTATAACAAACTCTAACTGCCTCTAACTACTTTACAGTTACATTACTATCTCTCTTATATCTATATAACTCTTTCTCTCTCTCTTGTTGCTTCAGATCTCATGGCTTCTGTTATGGCTTTAGGTAGCTTATCAGTTATTTTGGTGATCCTGATGCGGATGCTCTAACTAGTCTTACAACACAAGAAATATATAAAAATTTAAGAAACATGAGACACTTTTACTAAATACAATGTATTTCTTATTAAAATTAATATATATTTTTTAATTATTTTACCTATTGTTGAGCCACTTTTTAATATTTGCCTTGTATATTTTCTAGGCACGCGATATAATGTTAAATTTAATTAATAAAAAAAAGGCATCCCTATTCTTACTCCATTTTGTTCCAAACACACCTATTTCTTTGTTTTTATTATACATAGAAGTATTTGGAGCAAAATGAAGTGAAAATAGTAACTATGTATAATAAGGACAAAAAAAAACTATATTTAGAGAAAAGTATAATCCAAATAGCGGCACCCTAAACAAAATCACAATGTGTGTTTAGAAAAATAGAGTTTTGGAATGGTAAATCCAATAATTTGTTCTAATTTCATAAAATATATGCATTAAAATAAATGTTGATACCGCATTTTGTTCGGCTTTTTGAGGTAATCCAACAACATGCACCTAATTTTATTAAAAATACTAGAAAATATAATTTTAAATTCACTAATATGTGTAAGATATTAAAATATATTTGTAGTATAAATTTTATTCTATTTTGACTCTATTAATAAAACAGACATATATTTCATTTAGAAACACAATATTATTAAAAATAAATAAACAAATCTGAAATACTAAAGTCATGATAGAATTCATTATATCAAAATATGTGTTGACATTTTATTTTTATCAATCTTCAAAAAATAGTAAATAAGTAAATAATAAATAAAAAAATAAACAAATAAATAAAAATATAAAAGTAACATAAAAACAAGAAAGAAATAAATTAAAAGAAACAAAAACAATAGCAATAGACAAATAATGACAAAATAAACAAAGGAAAAAGAAACAAAAAGAATAAGGGGATTTACGTGTAAATTGTAATAGTTGGATTTATTATCCAATAAGTCCTCCGATAATTAATAGTATTTTTCATCAAACATTATTAAAAAAACGTCACTAATTGTTAATTTTTAGTTACAATTTGAAAATTTTGTCAAAAAAATGTCAATAATTCTAAATTTTAGTGACAGTTTAAAAAAATTGTCACAAAAAAATCATTAATTTTCGACTTTTAGCTACAATTTAAAAAATTCGTTTCAGAAAAATGTCACTAATTATAAGTTTTAGTGATAATTTATAAAAAGTTTGATAAAAAAAAGTCATTAATTGTCAATTTTTAATGACATATGCAAAAAAAAATTGTTATAAAAATTTATTTTTAGCAATAATTTTATAAGAATTGTTTTCAATAAAACTTGATGAGAAATAAATCCAGCCATTAAATCCTATTAATAATTTACCCTAGAGGTAGCCCTTAACAAGATATATATTATTTTTACACACAAATTATCTAAAATAACGTGACTAATTGTAATTTAAAAAATCAAACCGTCACATCAGTTAAGTAAGATTACTAATTGTCGCCCTTAAAGTTATGCCACATTTTCACTTTAACCTTTAAAGTTATTTATTTATGTTCACTTTGACTCTTCTTGTTTCAATTTTTTTTTTAATTTACTTCAAATATTAAATTATATTTAAAATTAAACAGAAAAATATCGTAATAACTATCACATAATATAAAAAATATATTATTATATTAGAATTTAAATTTATATCAAAAGTGTGAATCAAATATAATAAAATATTTTTATGTCACGCAACTATTAATAAGTGAACTGAATAATAAATTTATTTTATTTTTTATACATATTTGTCCAAGAAACCATTCCACCGTTAAATCTTTGCATAACCCAACTCTCTCTTTCTCATCTTATCATTCTCAGCCCTATTTGGCATAACCTATATATAAGTACACCTATTTAGATAAGTACCTGTGGAAAAGGAGGTTTGGAAATACTCTTCGATCCAGATAGACGCTCTTGATCCTTTGGTTACTATTTGAAAAATGAATGAACACTCCGGTCGGGGGTGCCGGAATTAGCACTCCGACGGGTAAGTCAGTATTTTCTCAAATCTTACTTTTATTACAAGTTATCTCTTTTCTTTTACATATCTCTCTTTGGCTGACGTTCCTCCCTTCTTATATTACGTCTAGGCCCAAGGATTGAGCCCACTCTTGACCTTGCATATAATTATCTAATCGGCCTTCTAGTTGAGCGTGTTGGCTCCCGTTTGGCTCCTTATATGGCCGATTCATATACTCGGCTTCATAGGCCTCTGGTTAGGGCCAAATTGTCTTCCACCTGATGTCTTAACCGGACTACTCGGCCTTTCTTCCTCATTGATTAAATTCGGCCTCCACAATTGCCCACCGAACATCCGACTAATACCAGTTAGACGGCATGTTTGGTTTTGCGTATCAAAAGTAAAAAATACGATGCTTGCACTTCTTCCAATGCCGAAACGTCAAAATGAACACGATTTAGAAATCATTATAACTTCCCGTCCCTTTCGTGCGTGTTGCTCATTTAATGCGATTTGAAACCGCATTGTCCCTTCGAATATTTTTTGAATGTGTAAGGCTTTCAGGTTGTCCCACTATATTATCTCTTCTTCACAACCTCTGCGATTTCTGTCTGCTTCCCATTGTCCTTCTCTCTCTGACCTGTAAGTTCTTCTCCTCTTTGTATTTCTTCCTCATTCCAGCTCTCACTTTCTTGTTCGTTTTTAGTTAGCATATTTTCTATTCCGATTTGAATGGCGAAACACTTGAAAGCTCTCCTTTCTGCGGACCGTGTTTCCACCTTCCGTCGCCATTTCTCAATTCCAGATAACGTCCATCTATCACTCGTGGCGGACAATGTAGTTAACATGAAGAGGATTGATGCAAGTACGATCATCTTTCCCCTCCTGTCAATCGCTAAGCGTGAAGTCCGTCTTCCCTTTCATCCATTTTTTAGGGCCGTTGTTCGCTATTGGGGTTCACTCCCTTCACAGCCGAACGTAAATTTTTACCGAATTATAATGGGCGTAATAGAATTAAATCACCGACTTAGGATTAACCTAGGAATCCCTACTATTCGGCACTGTTATGCCTTGGCGAAATCTTCCGGTCTGCAGGGACGCTACTTTCTCAGGGCCAAGGACACAGATCACAATTTGGTGACTATGCTTGCCAGTTCTAGTAAGCGTGTCGACGACGTCATGGTCGTTGTCCAAGGCAACTGGGAATTCGACGAAGGCGAAGATCACCTGGACCTTGTGCCTAGACAAAAAAACGAACCAAGTGGCCATACAAACCCATTTCTCTTTCGTTTGCTCACTTCTGTAGGTTTATTTGGCTTCTATTCCATGTACTTATCTTTTTGTTTGTGGAGGCAACGATCTGAAAAAAGCACTCACTTTGGCCAACGACGTTGTGCTTGAGCAAGTCAAAACCACACTTAAATTCTTCGGCCGTCCAAACCTTCAAAAGCAAGGGCGGGCCACCCATGTGCTACTGTAATACGACCCAACATATTTGACTTTTTCGACTTCTGATCACATCCTAATTCCATGGGGTGAACAACATCTCACAACATTCATCTTCCCAAACTTCAAGATCCTTAGGGACATCGGCCTTGAGTGTTCAAATTCAGACCCAAGCGATGAAGTCGGTGATCGGGTTGCTGAGCAGCCGAGCCAGTCTAACTCAGATGGGTCTGAAGGTCGCTTGGGGGAGGAAGTTGACAGAACTCTTAATTTGGCCTTTAAAGAAGTCGGCTTTGACCTCTCATCCACCTCAGGCCGAATTGAACCATCTTCTTTAGAAGACGACATTTTCATCAATCTGGGAGACTTACCCAGTATAGATCCTAAGAACATGGCTGGGGAATCACTCGTACAAATGGCTAGAAGGAAAAATGTCAAAAAGATGGCAGCCCGAAGGAGGGCCGAAACCGCTAGATCAGTACCCCCACCGTCTGTTCTTGTTGAGGAAACGGAACGAGAAACTGTTGTGGCCGACTCGGTCGTTGAACAACAATCGAGCAATTTAGGTGCTGAACAAATGGGAGAGAAACGCCCCGCCGAGATAGAGGCCAAGTCTTCCAAAGAGTTAACCGATAAACAGCCTCGAATAGAAGAGTCCCAAGACTTGGCAACGCCGTTTATCATCCAACCTAAAATGAAAAATGCGCTGGTTTCGGCCGATGCGTTGGCTATAGAAGATCCCGTCGTGGCCCTAAGCATGGCTTCATCGATTTCCTTGCCGATGGACAAGGCTGCGTTCCGTGCAGAATCGGACGTGATTTCAATAGCATTAGCTGCGCAGTCGGCGATATTAGTACGTAATTGGGAAACTCTTACTTCCAGTTTCTTTTATATGCCAACTAACTTACCCTTGTCTTGTTTGAGGCGAGGTAGAATCGCAGAAATTGGCCACCGTCACTATGACGCCGTCGAGCAAATCGACGTACTTAAAGCCGAGATTGAAATCGAAAAGGAAAAAGCTAAAGAAGCACTAGCCGAGTTGACAGTGGCGTCTCTTAGAGCCGAGTCTGAGGCCAAAAAGGTGGAAGAGGAGCGAGCGAGGGCCAACACTAAAGAAAAAAAGACCAGACGCACCAATTTACTCCGGGTGGCCGCCGAGGAAAAGGCAAATATGAGTGACGATGCGCTGAAGTTGGCCAAAGAGGCAATCGCGAAACTAGAGGCCAATTTGGAAGAATCAAAGAAGGTGAAAAAACTCGCCAAGTCAAAGATTTCCAAGGCGTTCGATGCCGGAGAGAACGCGGCCATGGAGAAATACGTAGAGGAGGTATTGAAGTTTGAGAACTGAGGCTTCAAACACGGCTGGCTTAAAGCCCTGGCGGCCGCCAATGTGACATTGGAGTAGCCGATTCCATATGAGCAGCTTGAGGTTGAGCCGTTGGAGTTTGACCTTGAAGAATAAATATTGTGTTAGTGTAATTTTGCTTCATGTTAGGTATCCTGTGTATGTAGTTTTTGTAGGTTTTGCTCATTTTGTTTAGAGGTCATTTGTAGGGCAGTTTTCATGTATAAAGTGATGGTTGTTTGTACTCAGTTTATTAATGAAAATCGCTTTTTTATCTATGTTCTGTATTTACTAATGCAAATTAGTAGCTAAGTAGGACAATGTAGCGTAATCCAACACTAAATCTACCCTTGCTCTATTTGGACATGTCGTTCCATAGCCGACTAAAACAAATGGCCCAATGCTAAGCTTGTCTGGCCAAATGGGGCAGTGTATCGTGATTCAGCTATAACATGAGTTGCCGAATAGATTCATATATCTACCCTTATCCCATCTGGACATGTTGTTCCAGAGCCGACTAAAATATATGGCCCAATACTAAGCTCGTTTGGGCAAGTTGGTCAGTGTATCGTGATTCGCCTATAACATAAGTTGCCGAATAGATTCATATATCTGCCTTTACCCCATTTGGACATGTCGTTCGAGAGCCGACTAAAACAAATGGCCCAATGCTAAGCTCGTCTGGCCAAGTGGGGCAGTGTATCGTGATTCGGCTATAACATAAGTTGTCGAATAGATTCATATATCTGTCATTGCCCCATTTGGACATGTCATTCCAGAGCCGACTAAAACATATGGCCCAATGTTAAGATCGTCTGGCCAAATGGGGCGAACGCCGTACCAACGCGAGGTTAGCTGTAAGGCACATCGGAAATGGTGCATCCGTAATTAATGAGCGAGGTATCTATATTTAAGAGGTCTCAGGCGTCGTGGAACAGATCTGGCATAAACGACGAAAGGGGTACTCGATAATTTGAGAACGAACAGAAACTTGAGTGTGGATGGTGGTCATGAGTGGGGCCATAGATGTCTCAAAGATTATTTTTCAATAGTAAAGGAGAAAGAAGGAGCTTAGCAGAGCTGGACACTGAAATGCATCACGCTACAGGAGGCGAAGCTCAGAGAACAGGAAACATGACAGTGGAGGGAAGAGAGAGACGTTGTCACAACCCAAACCCGCTCCTATGGGTTTAGCACCGTAACCGGCCAGTAATCCGTGATTACCGAAGGCCTACTTAACAGTAAAGACAGTAATACAGAGTACAGGGGTTGGTAGAAGCCAAAACAGTAATAAAAGATGTCCAATGAGCTGTGACAGTCTGTATACAAAAAGAATTTTCTGTAACATATACACATTCATAAGCAAAACATATATACACCATATGTACAACATTCAGGTTAGGGACCAAATCCCTAATTAGAACAGTACAGTACAAGTCTTATATAGTATTACAGAACAGAAGCAAAAGGGTGAACTGAGACACCCCAAAAAGCCTTGGCTTAGACTGACATGGAACCTCGAAGTGAGGCGCGATAGTTGGCTTGACAAAAATGGAGCTAACCCAACGCTCTTAACTCTGATCCAGTGCCTGGACACCTACATATAAATATAAATAATGAGCTAAAGCCCAGTGAATAACAGTTATGTAAAGAGGTTAAGAATGAATGTCCTTTCAATCATTAAGCAGTCATATCAGTCATTTAGAAACCATAGCAGTCATATGTGGTACATCCAATAGCAAAACAGTACAGTAGGTCTTAACAGACCGAACAGTTAGTTGATGGCCATCATAACAGTAAACAGTAGTGGTTCCAACATGGGAACCGACAGAGATCTTTGTGACAGTAGCAGTAACAGCACAGTAACAGTAAATTGCTATGGATACCACGAATACAGTTTACAAATAGGACAAACATTCATTCATTAAATAATAACGTTTCAGTAAACAGAATAGTTGGTCATTCAGAAAATATTCATAATTGAACATATCTTTACAACATTGTTACTCACAGAGTACTGGGCTATAAGCAGCAAATGAACGTCCTCGGATGCCAACCCTACACAGTTACAGAATGAACACACACTAAGTTACACATTTGAGAATCAATGACTTAGTCCCTATCTTGACTCGGTGTGGTTCTACATCAATATCCTCATTAAGATGCCTTAAATTAGGCCTAGGAATGCCTAGGATGAAATGAGGATGCAAAGATGTATTTTAAAACACTTTTCAAAATTTGTTGAAACAGGGGTCTACGCTCGAGTGTGGCTTTCTACGCTCAAGCGGACATGTAGACAAAGGATCTCCGCTTGAGCGTGACTTCCTTCGCTCGAGCGGACTGTAAACTTAAGCAAAAGTACTCGATGCATGCAATTGACGCTCGATAGGCGCTCGACCTCCACTCAAGCGTGAGACACAAGTCCTTACTCGAGCGTGCATTCCCTCGCTCGAGCGGACTGTAAACATATGAAAAGTACTGGATACATGCATTTCACGCTCGAGTGTTACTTTTCTCGCTCGAGCGGGATGCATGTACTCAGAGTGTACGCTCGAGCGTGAAGTGTTACGCTCGAGCGTGGATCCA
Organism: Camellia granthamiana; assembly: GCA_036172215.1. NCBI lineage: Eukaryota > Viridiplantae > Streptophyta > Magnoliopsida > Ericales > Theaceae > Camellia > Camellia granthamiana. The sequence continues at coordinate 36,774,135 of CM069916.1, forward strand.
AAATCTGGAATTTCCAGATTGAACCTCCAAGCTCAAATTCAACATTTAAAGCATCAAATTCGATTCTTTTGGGCCAATTTTCTGGAAAACACTTTAAAACTCATAATATGACATGTTTCAAAGATCAATTTGCAAAATCAAAGCCCAAAGGTAGTTCAATTAAACACAAATCCAAACAAAACTTCATGAACATAATGTATATGTAACATGCAAGTGTTCAATTGAAATCAAAGCTTCAAATACATGATCAAATGAGTCAATTCACTCAAAAACATGATGAATTCATGGACCATAGCTAGAATATAGACATGCATGTGAGGATTTCCATGAAATCAACCTCAAAACTCAACAATGTGTACATGCATGCATGATTTAGCTACTCAAATCAACTCTTCAAACCAATTCTTGACTTAGATCACTAATGACTCATGAACCATGCAAGAACCAACTTGAATTCATAAACTAAAGGATAAATATCCTACCTTAGGTCCTCAATTTCAAGTCTAGAAGCTCAAATATACAATTCTCTTTCAAATTCTTCAAGTCTCCAAGCAAAACTCTAAGGAAATCAAGTTTTTCTCCTAACTCCCTGTCTCTCTCGGTTGGTCTCGAGAAGAGTGATGAAGAGTGATGCCAACACATGTAAATCAAGACTAAACAATTGGCCTAGCAAAGTCTACTTAATGGTATTTTGGTAAATAAGCCATCTAATGTAATTTAACATTATTTAATCTAATTTAATCATTTCAAATCAACTTGTAATTAAATTTACCATAAAATCACATAAATTCTAATTAGCATAAAACACTAATCAATTTCTGATTCGGCCGCCGATAAGGCTTTCAATTTACAGTTCGAACTTAAAACATGAACAGATCAATTAACAGTCAAACAGATAGAAAATGCAATCAAGCAACATACTCATGCGATCAGTTTAGGATTTCATCCTAATCAGTTACTTATCATGTTTAGTCGCAGTTTAGCAGTAATCGGAGGTGAGGGTTGTCACAGTCTTCCCCCCTTAAAAGAGTTTGGTCCCCAAACTCGAATTACCTTCATTTTGGTAGAATACTGGATTCAGGGGAAACAGTTCAGGATACCGTTTCATCATATCGTCTTCTCTTTCCCAAGTGGCATACATGCCACCATGGTTTTTCCAGTCCACTTTCACTAACGGAATTTCTTTATTCCTCAACTTCTTGATTCGTCGATTTATAACCTGAATAGCCCATTCTTCATAAGTGTAGTCATCACTTAGCACTACACAGGTAGGTTCAATCACATGGAAGGGATCCTGAAGGTAATCCCTCAGGTAATCCCTCAGGTAATCCCTCAACATTGAAATATGGAAGACATTATGCATATGCTCCATTTCAGGAGGAAGCGCTACTTGATACGCCACCGGATTAATCTTCTCAATGATTTCATACGGTCCGACATATCTCGGCGCTAACTCCAAAACGAGTCTGCCCTTTCATTGGTGTCACTTTAACAAAAACATGATCACCTACTTCATATTCCCTGTCTCGCCTTCGAATATCCACATAACTTTCTGTCGGCTTTGTGCGGTTTTCAATCACTGCTAAATCAGTTTCACTTTTTCGATGGTTTCCTGTACCATTTCAGGCCCGAGCAAAGGCCCATCTCCAACTTCTGCCCAGTAGATAGGAGATCGACATTTTCTGCCATGTAAAGCCTCGACAGGCGCCATACTAATGCTCGAGTGAAAACTGTTGTTGTAGGCAAACTCAGCTAAAGGTAAATGGCTTTCCCAATTTCCTTGGAAATCAAGAACACACATCCGCAGTAAATCTTCTAGAGTCTGGATGGTTCTTTCTGACTGGCCATCTGTCTGAGGATGATATGCACTACTCAGTCTCAGTTCAGTACCCAATGCAGTTTGCAGACTTTGTCAAAATCTCGATGTGAACTTCGAGTCGCTATCAGAAACAATGGACACAGGCACTCCATGCAATCTAACAATCTCATCAATATAAATTATAGCCAATTTGTCCGCATTGTAAATTCTTTTGACAGGTAAGAAGTGAGCAGATTTAGTCAATCTATCAACAATAACCCAAATTGAGTCCATACCTTTACTGGAGCGAGGTAAACCAACAATGAAATCCATAGTGATATGTTCTTATTTCCACTCTGGTATTGGTAAGGGTTGCAGTAAGCGTGCGGGTCGTTGATGTTAAGTTTTAACTTGTTGGCAATGAAGACATTTCGATACAAAGTCAGCAATCTCTTTCTTCATTCCCGGCCACCAGAAATTCAGTTTCAAGTCTTGGTACATTTTCGTATTTCCTGGATGGATAGACAGTTTCGAATTGTGGCCTTCTTGCAGAATTTGTCTTTTCAGTTCAGAATCATTCGGTACACACAACCTTCCTTGGAATTTCAACACATTGTTCTCAAATTTAAAGTCCGGCCTCGGTTTGGACTCCCGTTCATCAATAACCTTTTTCAAGAAGTCATCATGTTGCTGTTTCTCTTTAATTTCCTCAATCAGTGCCGGTTGAGGAGAAATAGCCGCTAAGGTTCTACCTTGTTCATGCAAAACAATTTCAACCTCAAATTTTTCAAGGTCACATAGCAATTCTTTTTGCCCGGTGAGTAAACAGGCTAAATTTCCAACTGATTTCCGACTCAGTGCATCGGCAACGGTGTTAGCTTTCCCTGGATGGTACAAAATTTGCAAATCATAATCTTTTATCAGTTCTAACCATCTCCGCTGCCTCATGTTCAATTCTTTTTGTGTGAAGAAGTACTTCAAACTCTTGTGGTCTGTGTACACTTCGCATGTTGCCCCATATAGGTAATGACGCTAGATTTTCAATGCAAATACCACTGCAGCAAGTTCTAAATCATGGGTCGGGTAGTTCTTTTCATGCGGTCTTAGTTGTTGGGAAGCATATGCAATAACTTTACCATTCTGCATCAAAACACATCCCAAACCCTTATAAGAAGCATCACTAAATATGGTAAAACCATCCGTACCTGAGGGTAAGGTGAGAATCGATGCAGTCATAAGTCGAGTTTTCAATTCTTGAAAAGCTGATTCTCTCTGGTCAGTCCAGTCAAATGATATCCCTTTTTGAGTCAACTGAGTCAACGGTAGGGCAATTTTGGAAAAATCTTTTACAAACCTTCTGTAGTACTCGGCTAAGCCTAGGAAGCTTCAAACTTCAGTAACATTAGTCGGTCTAGGCCAATTCACTACTGCTTCAATCTTCTGTGGGTCAACTGAAATGCCATCCTTACTGATCACATGTCCCAAAAACATTACATTGTCTAGCCAAAATTCACACTTTATCAGTTTTGCATATAGTTTCTGTTCTCCTAAGGTCTATAAGGCAATTCTCAAATGATGTTCATGCTTTTCTTCACTTTTGGAGTAAATCAGAATGTCATCTATAAAAACAACTACAAATTCGTCAAGGAATGGTTTAAAGATTCTGTTCATAAGGTCCATAAATGCAGCCGGTGCATTAGTAACTCCGAAAGGCATAACAAGAAATTCGTAATGTCCATACCACGTTCGAAAGGCAGTCTTTTCAATGTCCTCTGGTTTCACTTTTAACTGGTGGTATCCAGATCTAAGGTCAATTTTAGAGAAAACCTGGGCATCCTGTAACTGGTCAAACAAATCGTCAATACGAGGCAATGGATATTTGTTTTTCACTGTTACCTTATTCAGTTCACGGTAGTCAATGCAGAGTCTCAGTGAGCCGTCTTTCTTTTTCACAAACAAAATTGGTGCGCCCTATGGTGAAGTACTGGGCCTGATAAACTTCTTATCTAACAGTTCCTGTAGTTGAATTTTCAGTTCTTTCAGCTCGGTAGGTGCCATTCTATACGGAGCTTTGGAAACTAGCTGTGTACCCGGAATCACATCAATGGTGAACTCAATGTCCCTGTCAATCAAATCCCCTGGCAAGTCATCTGGAAAAACATCTGGGAATTCTCTAACTATAGGAATACTGTCCACATTAGCTTTAACATCAGTAGGTACAGTCATTACACAACATAGATACCCTTTACACCCCTTCTTAATCAGTTTAAAAGCTTTCATAGACGAAATCAGATATGGGGGAGGTACTACTCCAACTCCATTAAACACAAATTCAGGTAGTCCAGGTGGACGGAAAACAACTTGTTTTGTTACACAGTCTATGGTAGCATGATATTTTGTTAACCAGTCCATTCCCAATATTACATCAAAGTCGTCAATGTTCAATGGCAGTAAATCAATATACAAATGCGCATCTCCAACAATAATTTCACATGCAGGGTACATATAAGCACATGTCATGGATCCCCCAACGGGTGAAGATACAGCTAACAAATAGTTCATGGGTTCCAGTAGTCTATTTAATTTTTGCGAAAAGCATGCGAGACATATGAATGCGTAGACCCCGAATAAATCAGAACATAAGTATTTTGAGCACAAATTGAGAGTATACCTAACACAACGGTCTCGGTATTCTGCACATCTCCTGGTACAAGTGCAAATACTCGGCCTTACCTCATAGGCTCTTTTCCAGTAGTTTTGGGGTTGGGTTTCGGTGGAGCAGTTGATGCTGCTGCGCTAGCTGCAGCTTTACTATTGCCTTGAGAAGTGGAAGGGTAATCTTTAACCATGTGGCCTACCTTGCCACACCTGTAACAAGTACCAGAAATTTTATAACAAACCCCTTTATGTCTTTTCCCACATTCGGAGCAGGGTGGTATTGAACCACTTTCCTGGCTAGAGCTGGTCGTTGACCCTGTATTTTGCTTCTTATTCGATGAGTTATTTCGACCTTTCTTGAACTTAAAGCCTCGTCTCTTACCGCGCCATTCAGTTCTCGGTGTTTCAGTCTGTTTTAGTGCCTCGATATTCGACTCGGCTATTATTGCTCGGTCAAGAACATCTACATATTTCAGTAGTTTCAGAACATTGATTCTGTCAAGTATTTCAACATTAAGGCCGCCTTCAAACTTCCTGACCTTTTTGTAATCGATGTCCACCATGTGTGGCGCATATCTGGCGAGTTCGGTAAACTTTGATTCATACTCTGCTACTGACATGGTACCTTGTTTCAACTGTTCAAACTCAGCCACTTTTCGATCCCTGACACACTGAGGGAAGTATTTCTCAAAGAAGGCTTCTTTAAACTGAGCCCAAGTCATAACATTGTCGGTGTCACGGACAAGCATCCACCACCGTCTGGCTTCTTCTTGTAAAGTGAAGGTAGCCAATAGCACCTTGTGTGCTCCAAAACATGGAAACACTTCGAACAATTTCTCGGTTTCTAGAACCCAGGCTTCGGCCTTTAATGGTTCAAGGCCTCCTTGAAATGATGGCGGTTTCATCTTACTGAACTTCTGTGTCAGAGCAATAATATCATCATTAATAGGTGGCTCTGGCTGTACTGGAGGAGGTGGGGTCTGTTGGTTCTGTTATAGCCTCAAGGCCTTAGTCAACAGTTCAACTGTTCTTTCTAATCTTGTCATTCTGGCATCAAATGATTCTGTTTCATCGGCATTCCTTGCATTGTCCATTTCACTATATGCAATACAGTAATAATAAACATAGGAATTGCTTACTTAAACACATTAGCACATTAGCACATATATTCATGTCATGGCCACACACACTTTTTCAATGCTCATGCAATGCCCTAATCGCTTTTCTAGGACATCCTATAGCTCATTTGGACATATGTGTGCGGTACAACTCGTGGTTTAGCATCGCTCTGATACCATTCTGTCACGACCCAAACCCGCCCCTATGGGTTTAGCACCGTAACCGGCCAGTAATCCGTGATTACCGAAGGCCTGCTTAATAGTAAAGACAGTAATACAGAGTACGAGGGCTGGCGGAAGCCAAAACAGTAATAAAAGATGTCCAATGAGCTGTGACAGTCTGTATGCAAAAAGACTTTTCTGTAACATATACACATTCATAAGCGAAACATATATACACCATATGTACAACATTCAGGTTAGGGACCAAATCCCTAATTAGCACAGTACAATACAAGTCTTATACAGTATTACAGAACAGAAGCAAAAGGGTGAACTAAGACACCCCAAAAAGCCATGGCTTAGACTGACATGGAACCTCAAAGTGAGGCGCGATGGTTGGCTTGACAAAAAGGGAGCTAACCCAACGCTCTTAACTCCGATCCGGTGCCTGGACACCTACATATAAATATAAACAGTGAGCTAAAGCCCAGTGAATAACAGTTGTGTAAAAAGGTTAAGAATGAATGTCCTTTCAGTCATTAAGCAGTCATATCAGTCATTTAGAAACCATAGCTATCATATGTGGTACATCCAATAGCAAAACAGTACAGTAGGTCTTAACAGACCGAACAGTCAGTTGATGGCCATCATAACAGTAAACAGTAGTGGTTCCAACATGAGAACCGACAGAGATCTCTGTGACAGTAGCAGTAACAGTACAATAACAGTAAATTGCTATGGATACCACGAATACAGTTTACAAATAGGACAAACATTCATTCATTAAACAATAACGTTTCAGTAAACAGAACAGTTGGTTATTCAGAAAATATTCATAATTGAACATATCTTTACAACATTGTTACTCACAGAGTACTGGGCTATAAGCAGCTAATGAGTGTCCTCGGATGCCAACCCTACACATTTACAAAATGAACACACACTAAGTTACACATTTGGGAATCAATAACTTAGCCCCTATCTTGACTCGGTGTGGTTCTACATCAATATCCTCATTAAGATGCCTTAAACTAGGCCTAGGAATGCCTAGGATGAAATAAGGATGTAAAGATGTATTTTAAAACACTTTTCAAAATTTGCTGAAATAGGGATCCATGCTCGAGCGTGGATTTCTACGCTCGAGCGGACATGCAGACAAAGGATCTCTGCTCGAGCGTGACTTCCTTCGCTCGAGCGGACAGTAAACTCAAGCAAAAGTACTGGATGCATGCAATTCACGCTCGATGGGCGCTCGACCTCCGCTCAAGCGTGAGACACAAGTCCTCGCTCGAGTGTGCATTCTCTCGCTCGAGCAGACTGTAAACATATGAAAAGTACTGGACAATGTTTTCAAAACCGGACCGGTGAGCGAACCGGAAAAGGGACCGGGTGGATGGGTCACCGATTCAACCGTCGGGTCAAAGCGGTCGAACCGTGACGCCATAATTAATATTATATAATTAAAAAATATAATTATAAATTATAAATAAATAAAAATATATATAAATAATCAAATAAAAATAAAAATTGTTGCATAGTATTTATTAATAATATTTAATAAAGTCATAATTGATAAAAAAAAAAGTTACTTATTTTAAAGAAATTAAATTTTTTAAACATTCTTTCCAAATAAATTGATTGAATGCTAGACTTAATTTTAGAGGGAAATAAAATTTTCTACTCTCCCTCCAATCAATATGTTTCAAATAATTTGATTGAATCCCACATAAAATTTTGTAGGTTCTCTTTGAAAAATCTTTTCCTATAAATAGGAATAGACTTTCATAATCCTGTCAAGCTTTCAATGAGACTCTTTCTTATGAGAGGAGACTCTTGAAATAAGAATTTTTAGTCAAAATTTTGAAATATATTTATATATATATATAAATATATAAGAAAGAAAGAAAAGAAAGAAAGAAAATAATAAAAAAAAAGTAAAACCGAAAAAAAAAAAAAGGGACTGGTCTGACCCTCCCGACTCGGACCGGGTCACCGGTTTTCTCGATTTGACCACTGGGTCACCGGTTTTCCTCGGTTTTGGCCCCACTCCGGGTTTAAAGGGTTGACCGGACCGGAACAAGGCCCGGTTCCCGGTCCAACCGGTCCGACCAGCCGGTCCGGTCCGGGTTTGAAAACAATGGTACTGGATACACGCATTTCACGCTTGAGCGTTACTTTCCCCGCTCGAGCGGGATGCATGTACTCAGAGTGTACGCTCGAGCGTGAAGTCTTACGCTCGAGCGTGGATCCAAAATCTGAAATTTCCAGATTGAACCTCCAAGCTCAAATTCAACATTTAAAGCATCAAATTCGATTCTTTTGGGCCAATTTTCTGCAAAACACTTTAAAACTCATGATATGACATGTTTCAAAGATTAATTTGCAAAATTAAAGCCCAAAGGTAGTTCAATTAAACACAAATCCAAACAAAACTTCATGAACATAATGTATATGTAACATGCAAGTGTTCAATTGAAGTCAAAGCTTCAAATACATGATCAAATGAGTCAATTCACTCAAAAACATGATGAATTCATGGACCATAGCTAGAATATAGACATGCATGTGAGGATTTCCATGAAATCAACCTCAAAACTCAACAATGTGTACATGCATGCATGATTTAGCTACTCAAATCAACTCTTCAAACCAATTCTTGACTTAGATCACTAATGACTCATGAACCATGCAAGAACTAACTTGAATTCATAAACTAAAGGATAAATATCCTACCTTAGGTCCTCAATTTCAAGTCTAGAAGCTCAAATATACAATTCTCTTTCAAATTCTTCAAGTCTCCAAGCAAAACTCTAATGAAATCAAGTTTTTCTCCTAACTCCCTGTCTCTCTCGGTTGGTCTCAAGAAGAGTGATGAAGTGTGATGCCAACACATGTAAATCAAGACTAAACAATTGGCCTAGCAAAGTCCACTTAATGGCATTTTGGTAAATAAGCCATCTAATGTAATTTAACATTATTTAATCTAATTTAATCATTCCAAATCAACTTGTAATTAAATTTATCATAAAATCACATAAATTCTAATTAGCATAAAACACTAATCAATTTCTGGTTCGGCCGCCGATAAAGCCTTCAATTTACAGTTTGAACTTAAAACATGAACAGACCAATTAACAGTCAAACAGATAGAAAATGCAATCAAGCAACATACTCATGCGATCAGTTTAGGATTTCATCCTAATCAGTTACTTATCATGTTCAGTCGCAGTTTAGCAGTAATCGGAGGTGAGGGTTGTCACAGACGTCGGTCGCCCAGACGTTAAAGTAGGTCCCCCAAAAGAGATGAAGTAGTGAAGTCCCCCAGAAATGGAACGTAACAACGAGGGGGCTCAAAGACTGCAAGTGGGCATGCCGCTACACGAAGTGAGCCAAGTAGACTGCCGCGCGCCGCTGAGCTTTTCAGTCTTTATTGGGAACAAACCGATGATCGAAACGGACTCAATAGTCTGTGATCCTAACGTGGCGGTGGAATTCGCGCGGAAAATATTTCCACCAGAAGTGCAGTAATCGCTTGTTGGCCAGGGCGATTATGAGGTTTTCAGGGAAGGTATATATGGGGAGATCCGAGGACTTTATAGCCCGTATGAAGTCGACATATGCCTGCGCGGGGCAAAAAAGAGATCGAGCAGAAGGACGGGTGTATTCGGGATTTAGAGCACCACGCAGAAAGGGCAAAGACTAAGCTAAAAAAGGCCAAAGCGGCTGAGACGCAGTGAGCATGTGCCACAAACCTAGTTGTTACAAACAGAGTCAACCAGTGCCTGTTGGATCATGCTATGGCTGATAGGGAAACGACAAACATGTTCACCAAAGAGGCGATAAGAACACGGGCTATGAAGAAGGTTTTTTTGACGACTGAAAAATCAGCATTGAAAAGACTAAGGAAAAGTTGGTAGAAAACGTTTGTCAATGTGAGAACCGCGGCTTTAAGCACGGATAGGTTAGGGCTTTACGAGCCGTGGGCATCGACTCAGCGTCTCCGTTATACAAAGATTACAAGTTTTCCTTCGAGGTTTTTGATACTGAAAGACTAACGACGAGGAGGAAGGTGCCAAACCGGAGAAAGCCTAAATAATGAGAAACCATGTATTGTACTTTATAATCTAATGGGACTCATGTATTAGCAAGGGGAAGTCATATTGGTTGAAATAAATATTCATTGTTCTTGCGTCTTATCAATCATTGCATTTTTGTGTTCCAATGCTATTCTATTGCCCTTAGGTTGTATCTTTTGAACCGTGTGTTTATTAGCTCTCGTAAACTGACTACTCTGTTTAGGCAATGCACCTATTTGAAAACCCTTCCAGCTGGTGCTCCGAATCCGGCGTCTTAGTTATGGCCAATCGTGATATCCACGAAGGGCACTCGGAATCCGGAGGCTTATTCGGCCCAAACGTGAACATCCACAAACGCCGTTCTAAGTCCGGAGTCTTAGTTATGGTCAATCGTGATATCTACGAAGGGCGCTCCGAATTCGGAGGCTTATTCAACCCAAACATGAACATGCACAAAAGGCGCTCCGAATCCAGAGTCTTAATTATGGCCAATCGTGATATCCACGAAGGGCACTCCGAATTTGGAGGCTTATTCTTCCCAAACGTGAACATGCACAAAGGGCGCTCCGAATCTAGAGTCTTAATTATGGCCAATCGTGATATTCACGAAGGGCGCTTCGAATTCGAATTCGGTCCAAACGCAAATATACACGAAGGGCACTCTAAATCCAGAGTCTTAATTATGGCCAATCGTGATATCCACGAAGGGCGCTCCAATTCGAAAGCTTATTCGACCCAAGCGTGAACATGCACGAATGGCGCTCCGAATCCGGAATCTTAATTATGGCCAATTGTGATATCCATGAAGGGTGCTCCGAATTCAGAGGCTTATTCGGCCCAAGCATGAACATGCATGAAGGGTGTTCCAAATCCAGAGTCTTAATTATGGCCAATCGTGATATCAAAGCGCTCCGAATTCGAAGGCTTATTCAGCCCAAGCATGAACATGCACGAAGAGTGCTCCGAATCCAGAGTCTTAATTATGGCCAATCGTAATATCCACGAAGGGCGCTCTGAATTCGGAGGCTTATTCGGCCCAAACGTGAACATACATGAAGGGCGCTTCGGATTCGGAAGCTTTTTCATCATTTAACCAGTTTTAACGAGACGGCAATAAAAAAGGCATACTACATTGCGAAATATGTAGATGCGTACATGTTAATATAGCAGCATAAATAAAAAACAAATTGGCATGTAGTATAAGTTTAGCTTAATGATAAAATTTACGCAAGTGCGTTGAATTCTAGGGGCGTGGTAAACTTTTGCCAGCCATGTCTGAAAGCCGATACGCCCTTGTTCCAACAATCAAATCAATTTGGTAAGGACCGTCCCAATTGGGGCCTAATTTACTGTCTTCCGGATTCCTAGCAACAGGAAACACTTTTTTGAGGACCGGTTCTCCAAGTGTATAACAATGCACTTGTACACGTTGGTTGTACGACTTGGTGAGTTGCTGCTGATATCTGCCATGAACGCAAGAGCGCGATCTCAGCGTTCTTCAATCAAAGTTAGATCTAAGGCCAACATCATGTCATTATGCCACATGTTGAAAACCTTGGGTTTCAATGTGGGCATGCTGATTTCAAGAGGGATAATAGCCTGTGTCCCAAAGCACAAAACGAACGGCGTTTCTCTAGTAGACCGCCTCAGAGTGGTGCGATGAGCCCACAGCACGCTGGGCAACTCCTCAACCCACTTGCCCTTGGCCTTCTCTAATCGTTTCCTGATGCCATCCAGGATCACTTTATTGGAGGTCTCAGCCTGACTGTTGCTTTACAGGTACGCTGGCGAAGAAAAGTAGGGTCGGATACCTTATGTATTGCATAACTCCCGATAAACGCCACAATTGAATTGAGTGTCGTTGTTGGATACAAATGCTCTCGGTATGTCGAATCGAGTTATAATGTTTTTCCATACAAAGCATTTAACATCAACATCTTGAATATGTGTTAATGCCTCTTCTTCGACCTACTTTGTAAAATAATCTGTTGCGATGATCAGGAATCGTTTGTTTCTCGGAGCCCGCGGTAATGGTCCGACGATATCAAGTCCCCATTGAGCGAACGGCCAAGGACTAGTAATGGAATTTAATTCTTCAATAGGTAGATGAGTTAATGGGGAAAACTTTTGGCATTGTTCGCATTTCTTTAGTAGTTCTCGGCATCAATATGCATAGTCATCCAATAATACCCTTGCGTTACGGCTCGGTGGGCCAATGAGCCTCCTCCAAAATGGGCACCACAACTACCTTCATGTATTTCGACCAAGAATTCCTCAACTTGGTCTGGAAGAACACATTCCAGATACAGCCTAGAGAGAGATTTTTTGTAAAGCTTTCCCTTCGGATACAGAAAAAATCACAGGGCTTTATTCCGTAATTTGTAGGTTTCTTTCTTATCTGTTGGGAGTTGTTCTGACCAACTCGGTCTTGGCTCAATGATGTTAATCCGAACTGGTTCAGAAGAGGTGATGCTTAGTGGATGAACCCACTTCGATTGTTCGTTTGATTTCTAAGTTAATAGCAGAAGCTAGGTAAGCAAGGTCATTTGCATGCGTGTTCTGATCTCGGGTTATCTAATTCAATTTGTGATGGTCAAATTTTGTGAGCAAGGAATTCGTCGTTTTCATGTAGGCTGCCATACGGCCATTTTTAGCTGCATACTTCCCTTTTAACTGGTTGATGACTAACTTCGAGTCACAGAAAACATGTAACTGTCGTGCACCAAGATGAAGTGCATTACGAAGGTCAGTTAGCAATGCTTCATTTTCGGCCTCATTATTTGATGTATCGAAGCCCAGTTTGACTATCTGCTCGATTATTGCCCCTTCAGAGGTCATGATTACTACGTCTGCCCCACTGCCACGTTGGTTGGATGATCCGTCACAATACATTTACCAAATGTCTCCAACATATATTCGCCAGTCGGGTTTAGGTTGAAGGTGGGCTTGATTGGACTTGAAGTCGGCATAGCATACCGTGAACTCGGCTACAAAGTCAGTGAGCACCTGCCCCTTAACGGCCGTTCTAGGCAAAAATTGGATGTCATTGTAACAACTCGAAAATTTAAGTTCTCCCTTAAATTTTATATTAGTATTATTTAATTATAAATGAGAAAAATCTTAAATTTTATTTAATACCACAATCAATCATGACAATAATAACAATAATAATAATAATGATAGTGTAGACACCCCATTTTTGACCGACCTTAAGACTCAGACGTCACCAATTGAGTGCTCGGTGATGCTGCATATTGTGCTCGTTCAGAAGTCTCAGAGTCGCGGCCGTGAGCCCTGCCTCCGGACTTCCGAACCCTCTTCTGTGCCTTGCCTCGGTGTGCGAACCAGACTCGGTTTTCTCTATTTCTTTCCTGAGGGGAGGGAGAGGTCCCGTAGACCGTCTCTCAGTGGCCGTGGGCTACATGTTGTGGCTGTAGGCCATTTTGCCCATTTCGGAGCCCGGTTCCCGATTTTCGGGGCCGTCAGGCCGTGTGCCTCGGTTCGGGACTGCCTAACCATCTCCGTTTGCTCCGGTTTTCGGCATGCATCTTATTTACTCCCTTTTGAGGGACACTGAGGTCTGAGAGACCCACTTCGTGGTCGAACGCCACTTTCGGTGCTTAACGGCCTGTTTTCGGGGCCCCGAACTGCGCGTTTCGGCCCCGGGACCTTCATTTTGCATCGGTTTTCGTTCATTTTTGGCAGGTACCTCTGTTTTATCACCAGGAAGGTCACTGAAGGGTGGGAGGCCAGCAATTGTCTCAGCAACCAGTTATATCCCTCCGTCGCCCTCCGACGCCCGTTTTTCTCACTTCCGAGCCAATGTTGACCACCCTAGGGCCACCTTCTTCAACTCCAGACCCCATATTTGTGTTGTACACACCTGGGAGGACCCTAAAATCATATGGCCGGCCAGAAATTCAATTTGACCCTTTTGAACCCCTCCTAAAAATGGCTTGTTCTCTCTCCTGGTTTACAGTTGCCAATTTTTGATCACATAGCTGTGTTGAGCACACATGGGAGGCCACCAATTTGTGGTGGCCGGCCATTATTTCCAATTGACCCTATTGACCCTTGGCCAGCCGGCCATGGGGGGTGGCTGGCCGGCCACCTGCAACCAAGATACCTGGCCGGCCTGCATCCTTACACCTGGTACATTACAGCTGTATACTTTTTTCCCTCCAAAAATCTGTATCCGGAGGGAACATTTTTGGAGGGAAACTTGGTGCATTTTCCCTCCCTTTTTTCCCTCCTTTTCTCCCCCTCTCTTGTCCATAAAACCAGCAGGCCAGCTCTGGTTTTAGGGTTACAAGATTTCCCTAAGAGCTTTGCATACATCTCCCTCCATCTCTCTCTTATTTCCTTCAAAAATTCCCAACTCCTATACCATTTTCTTCATCACCACCTAGCACCACCACCACCACTCCATTTCCAGCAATTTGGAGCTCTTCTCAGAGGCTAGGAGGCAGCTTTTCTCAAGTCAAAAGGCAACCAAAGATTGGTCTTCAAGGGTAAGTCCATTTCCCCTCTTTTTGAGCTCATTTTTGTACCATTTCTTAGCTTTATTTGCTTGCTGTTTTGAGCTCCGGCCATAACTGGAAATATCATTTTTTTGAGCTCCTTTTCATCTTCCATTAAGGGTCCTACCCTGTTTGGGACCCCCACCTTGCACTTGCTTCAATACCCTCTTGAATGCCATTTTCTTGCATGATATTTTTAGCTTGTGTGTGATCTGTTTTGGGGCCTGATGTAAACTGTAAATAGGCCTATTTTGAGCCCCTCTTCAACATTGAAGAAGGGCTCAACACTGTTTGGGACCTCCATATATCACTTGTCATTGTACCCCTCTTAGGTTCCCTTTTTTGCATGATTTATTAGGCTATTATGTCTCTGTTTTTGGACTTTGGTCCGAACTGAAAATGGCCCTAAAATGACCCCCTTTTCATGTTTCATTAAGGGTCTAGGGCTGTTTGAGACATCCTTGGTATACTTCATGTTATAGCCCTCTTGTGGCCTTAATTTTGCATGGCATTTTGAGCATATTTCTACACTGTTTTGGGCTTGATCATCTACTGTAAAAAGCCATATTTTGGGCCCCTCTCCAACATTGTTGAAGGGCCCTAACCTGTTTGATGCCAGCATATATCAGTTACTTCTTTGCCCCTTGTTGACCCATTTCTTGCATGAGTTGTTTACCATACTTGTATCTGTTTTTGGGGTCTGTCATAAACTGAAAGTAGTCATATTTTTGGTCCCTCTTCAGTGTTGTAGAAGGGTCTTTTTCTGTTTGGGCTTTTCATCTACCACTTGCTTCATTGCCTCCCTTGCGGAGCCATTTTTGCATGCTAATTTAGTCCCACTTGTGCTTGCTGTTTGGCCATGTTTAAAACTGTAAAAATGCTTTTTTTGGGGCTGCCTTGCTTCTGTATTTTCATTCCATGTACCAATTATGCATGCTTTGTATAGCTATAGGCCATTTCATGTGCTTAATTCCATGTTTCGAGACTCGTTCCTTGCATCAGGTTTCGTTTCGCCATGTTTCGGGGCTATTTTCCCCCTCATTTTGCTACTGATTTTTGCATGTTTGCATATCATATTCCATGTCTTTGCCATGTCTCATTAGAGTGGCATTTCGGTGCCTGAGGATCGGTCCTCGGTTTGCGTGCACGCGTGCACACATTTCGAGTTGTCTTGTTTTCATCTTATGGCCTCTTATGTGAGTGTGGCTGAGGCTCTCTCATGTTGGTGTAAGCCCATTATTGCATTGTGTATGCCATTTCATTCATAGCATTGTGTATGCTCGGTTGTGTATCACCTCGTGTAGCGTGTATGCCATTCCATAACATTGTGTATGTTAGGATTGTATCTTAGTTGCATTTCACGCATATCATGCATATTGCATCGTGTTCGGGATAGGAGTTAGCCCGGGCACGGGAAACGAGGTACGTTCCGTACTCCGAGTGATGGAAAGTGTCTCAATTCCCCAGTCACCGACACTCCGGATCATCCATGATGGAGTTAGGTCTTGTTGTGTTTTCATGTGCATTCATCTCATATTGAGTTGTGCAATTCGGCTCCTCGGCCATCATGCATCGATATGCGTGATTGGTGGCACGAGGATCGAGGCATGCATACATTTGTGAAAATACATTGCTATGCCCCTTTCCTGCTCTCTGTTGCAGCAAGATGAAGAATTATCAACTTTTCGAAGTTTGGCACGCATTTCAAGAACAGGTGCAAACAGAGGCTAATTGGGGCATCGTCATGGATTTCTGCGCAAAGGCAACCCGGGCATGCATCATTCATCATCCGGAATAGAATCAAGGCAGTCCTTGGCTTGCATGCCAGTTTTATTATTTTCTTAGTTAATTTGTAAATTAATTAGGAATTTATATTATTTGGACTGTATTATTCTTTCATTTGGGACTATATATTCTTTTGGACCCTCTGCGCGAGGGCATAATTGTAATAAGTGTGCGTGAGTGTGATGTATGTCTTCCAACCCCACGTCTTTCTTCCCTTTTATTTACCTGCTTATGATGGTTAGATTAGGGCATATTTCAATTAGCATACAGTATGACAGCATGTTTGCATCATTCATCTGTTTTGCACGCACCGGGCTTGGCAAACTGCATTTGTATTTCAATTCCAAATTGAATACGTGTTAGTTGTAGCATTCCATATGCCATGTTTAGAATAGCCGAGCCTGCTATAGTTGCATCTTTGCATGTGTTGCATTAGGCATTTCTGTATATTTAGGATCATGCATGATTTCTAATGAGCTTCTGTTTTGGCTTGGAGTACTCGGTGAGTTTTATGCTTTAGCATCCTTGCATGCGTGTGAGTGACTGCCATGAATAGAATGCTTACCATGAGGCTATGTGCTTATGTGATATAACTACCTTGAATGCTTGTGGGTGGAGGTTGGATTACTTGGAGTGGGACAATTCATCAAATGTTTGTTTTAAGCCCACTAGATAGTGGCAAAATCATGTTTTCTAAGCCCACCTGAGGGTGGCAAATCCACGTCTTAGCCTACCTGCGGGTAGCACCATCAAACCATTTTCAAACAAACAAACATGAAATGTTTTGTTCCAATTCAGGTGACTCAATCTATACTTGTATGCTGTGCGCATCACATAGTAACCTAGGCTAATAACCGGAATATGAACACACAATGTTGTCAAAAATAGATATCATGGTTAGTAGAGGCCGGTCTTTGACCGGGCGAGCGGGGGTGCTCACGAAGTGACCTTCCCCAATCGTACCCAAGTTCCCGAGCCGAGGCAACTTTGGTGATGACGGACACGTGGCCTTTGGCACCGAGTCAGGGTTTCCTAAATTTCTCCATAAAAAATATTTAGGTGGCAACTCTGTATCTGGCAAAGCAGTCCATGTTTGGCACTTCTTTCAAAAATCTGTTTTCTCAAAAACGATTTGCCGGATTTGGACTCTTTGGTTCAAGATTTAGAACCGTGACAATTGAGTCCTTGAACTGTAGTGAGCCCAAATGAACAGAACGGGACTTAACCCTCCCGGGGGGTTCGGGGACGTCTACAGATAGTAATAGTAATAGTAATAGTAAAATAAAATAATTAATTTTATGATGGTATGCAATAAAGTACAATTTAACTTACTTTAAGAGTTATTGTACAATTATTCTATTAACTAGGGTCAATGTAGAATTAAGCTAATACTTGTTGTAGACAAAGCTCAGATAAGCTCAAAAGAAAAGAAAAAGAAAAAAAAGAGATCAATGGATAAGGGAGCCGTGGTGTAGACACCCCATTTTTAACCGTCCTCAAGACTTGGACGTCATCGTTTGAACACTCGGTGATCATCCATGTTCGTGTTCGTTTTGAGTTCCCGAAGGTCGCGGCTACGCGCGCCCTGCCTTAGGATCTCTCAACTTGTTTGTTTTGTATTTGGTTTTGCACCAAACACTTGTTGTTTTGCTTCTGAGGGTGGGAAAGAGCTTGTTGGCCATCCCCACACCTCACCGGCCATGACTTGAGGCCACTGGCCATGTTTTCTTGCCACCGGCCATTGGTGATGGCCGGTCGGCACTCTTGGTGGTCGGCCGGCCACCTTTGTTGGTCAAATGGCCATTTTTGTTGGTCGACCACTATTCATCTGCTTTTGGCAGATATTTTGTGCCAGCTGGCACCCACTTTGCCCCCCCTCCATACACGTGTATGGAGGGATTTCACTCTTGCTTAGCTTGTTTTGTAAGCTTTGCAAGAGTTGGAATTCTATAAGAGGAGGGCTTCTCCTCCCTTCTCAAGGGCTCCAAGAAAAATTCCAGAGGTCTGGATTAGGGTTAGAAATAGTGTATCTATCTATCTCTATATCTCTCTCATGTTGCCTTTGTGTGTGCTTAAGTGTGTTTTGTTCTTACTTTTGTGCATAAACACCTAGTATCACACTTTACCTTGGTTGCTGAGGTGCCAAAGGGTTGTTGTTAAGGTTTTTGAGTGGATTTAAGCTTGGAAAGGCTGCTGGAGCTCCATTCTTGAAGAGGTCTACAAGGGTAAGAATCTTACCCCTTTATTCCCCATTCTTGCACTAGCTTTTAACCTACCTTGCATCTGTTTTTGAGCTTAGTGTATAACATATAAAAGTTCTATTTTTGTTAGTTTTAGAACTTTGTTTAACGTTGCTTTGAGGTTTGGGGTTGTTTCCCCCCTCCAAGGCCTTGTTAGGCCTTGTTTAAGGCCATCTATTTTGGCCCTTTCTTTGAGCTTTGCATGGTCTTTCTACCACTGAAATCCAGAGGATTTTCAGTGGTAGAGAGGTGGTTTTGAGGTCCCAAATGGGAGAGGGTCATCCCCTCTCCATATTGCCTTTGATGCTCACACAAATGGCTTGTGTTGTAGCTTGTATGCTTAGCTTTGTTTAGCTTCTTTTCAATGCATATTTGTGCTTATTTTGCCATGTTATAGCACTGTTTTTAGTTGGTTTAGACACACCATGCATGCTTTGCATACTTGTCTTGTAATGCCATGAAATTGCCTTAACATGCTTTGTGCTTTGAGCCTTGTTTTTAGCATGATTTTGGCCTAGCTTTGTGAAGCTTTTATGCATGTTTTAGTATGCTTGAGGTCTATTTTTGGTTATTTGGGTCGTTCATGACTTGCTTTGTATAGCTACCATGTAATCTCCCTTGTAAGCCTTGAGTGTTGGCCCCTCTAGCATGCTCTCCTTGCATCATTTCAATGGTTTGGCACCGCTTACCATGTCATTTCAGTCCATGTAGCATGTTTGTATACTTGCATTTATGGCTCCTTTGATGCTTCAAAAGGTTTGTGTTTTATGCTCCATGTTTGGGTCATTATGCATGCCTTTAGACTTAGGCCATTTAGATGCCATCTAGGTGTGTCTTTGACCTTGTTTTGGTCTTCTTAGGGACTGTTTTGAGTCCCCTCGACCCTTTGAGACTCGCCTTACATAGCCATGGTTTGATCCCTTAGGTTAGCCTTGAGCCTTGGACCTTGCTTACATGTTTTGATTGCCTTGTTTAGTTGGTTTGGCACCATCCTTAACATGATTTTCAGAGCTTGATATGTAGGCCATATGTCCATGTTTATCTTCTTTTAAGTGTGCTTAAAAGTCTCCTCTTTATGCTTAAGTGTTCGACCGTGTTTGCATGCATGTTTGTATGTAAATTTGCCTTCATTTCCATAGCATTTTGGCTACTTATTTAGACATGGCTGAGGCTTGTCCATATTAGTCTAAGTCCATCTTTTGCATGTTGCTCAAATGTTGTTACATTGCTTCATTTTGCATGCTTTGGTTGCATCATGTCTTGCTTGCTCACATGTTTGAATATTGTCACATGCTTACATGTTTGCATGCGTGTTTGCATTTTCATGTTGCATACTTAGCTCGCATGCTTAGGTTGCATTTGGCATGCATGCCTTGCTTCTTGAATTACCATGATAGAGGTTGGCCCCCTTGTGTGTTTCTGCGCATTACATTTGACATCAAAATGCACAACTTGGCTTCTTGGGCCATCATGCATGGAAATACGTGATTGGTGGCCCGAGGGTCGAGGGCCATCCTCCTTTGAGTTATGAACATGATAAGGAGGATGTTTGTGCAAACATTTGCTTGAAAATGCATTGCCATACCTTGTCTTGTCCTCTGCTGCTGTCAAAACAGGATTCTGCAGGCATAGATGGCCGACTGACCATTCTCAGTGCCGGCCGGCCATGAATTGGTGGCCGAGAGCTCAATAGATGGTCGATGACCACTTTACCGTGGCCGGTGGTGTTTCCTCTTGGCCGAATGCATCCAATAGTGTTTAGAGAGTGTTCCTTGGGACTTGTGCAGTCCTCAAAGGAGAAAAACAGTGCAAATAGAGGCAGCTTGTGCATGGTGGTGGATTTCCGAGCGGAGTCGAGCACGCATGCATTGGACACTCTTCCTGAGGCTGTTTTATCGCTTTATTAGCTTAGTTAATTTGCTTAACTAGTTAATTGGTTTGTAACTATTTAATTAGCTTGTTAGTTGATTAAATTGTATTATTCTTTCGGTCCCTTCGAGCGAGGGCGAATTTGTAATAAGTGTGCGTGTGTGCGATGCATGTCTTCCAACCCCACTTCTTTCTCCCTTTTACTTACCTGCTTTTGATGGTTAGTATTAGGACATGTTTTGATTAGCATCCTTATGCTATGCATGTATGCATCATTCATTAGTACTACATGCACCGGGCTCGGCGCATCATACTAATTGCATAGTATTTCAAATCTATCTTGAATACATGTCGAGTTGCATTTCACATACCATCCATAGATTAGCCGAGCCTATTCTAGCTGCATTTTGCTTGCGATGCATTAGCCATCTTAACATGGACTTGGATCATACATTTGATTACTAACATGTTCCTTGTTTTTGGCTTGGAGTACTAGGTAAGTATTTATGCTTTAGCATCTTGCATGAATGTGAATGTTAACATGAAAGCATGCTTACCATGAGGCTATGTGCTTATGTGATATAACTGCCTGAATGCCTGTGGGTGAAAGTTGGGTTGCTTGAGTTGGAACAACTCGTTGAAATCCGTGTTTTAGCCTACTTGCGAGTAGCAAATTTCAAAATGTCTTTCAAACAAGCAGATATGCAATGCTTTGTTCCAAATTAGGCGATCTAGTCTATATTTTTGTGTTGTGCGCATCACATAGTAAGATTAGCTAATTAACCAGAATAAGAATGCATAATGTTTTCAAAACAAGATATCACGTTTAGTAAAGGCCGATCTTTGATCGGGCGAACGGGGGTGCTCATAGCTAACCTTCCCCAATCGTACCCAAATTCCCGAGCCGAGGCAACTTTGATGATGACGGACACGTGGCCTTAGGCAAACGAGTCAGGGTTTCCTAAATTCCCCCAAAATAAAATATTTAGGTAGCGACTCTGTATCTGGCAAAGCAGTCCATGTTTGGCACTTCTTTAAAAAAAATCAATTTTCAAAAACGATTTGCTGGATTTGGACTCTTTGATGATTCATCGGTCTTGCATTGCACTCTGCGAGATTAGATACAGGACTGTGACATTGAGTCCTGAACTGTAGTGAGCCCCAAATGAACAAAACGGGATTTCCCTCCCGAGACGTTCAGGGACGTCTACAGTTTCTAGCGACTCTGCTGGGGAGTTAGAGAACTTGACTCGAACTTATGATATCTCGTTTTGATTACACTTATGTGTTTCTTCACATTGCATTTGCATTGGTGTGCCTAGGACACCATGTTTGCCGTATGCTATTCCTGAACAGTTTGCCGGAGGCTCGCTTCGAGAAGCGTGCCATAAGGCTGACCGGTTGTGGGCTCTGCCACGACGGGAACACAAACCCCGGTTTTCACCGGGGCACCCTTTTTGACCATTCGACCTAGTACATATTCGGAATCCATAGTGACCATTCGAAACTAGGACAAGTTGCTTACCCGATTATAGGTTGTTTGAAACCGCTGTGTGCGTAGTGAAACCCTAGCTCCTGACAAAATAGGACAGGGAAACCCTACCCCAACATAGGGGTGTTTTTTGCTCTCACTTGCTTGCTATGTGCTTTTAGAGTGTGCCTCTACAAGAACGCATGTATCAGTTTGCAAGTCTGGGCATCAGGCCTGAGGGCATCAGTATTTTGAGGGAATCAGTTTTACCTGAGGGTATCAGTTTACAGGCAGAACTTGTGGCAGAATTCTGTAGGGGAGCACAGTCATTTAGCTTTGTTCATTTTGGTTTTGGCGAAATCAGGCTGAGATGCTGTCTGTTTTCTCTTTTGCTAGGTAGTCCTGGAACTATAACTTCAGAAGGCTCCGATATCCCCCAGGTTCATTGGACTTGTGTCGATAGACTTTCTCAGGTCAGAAATTCAGTTCAAGGGCAAATCAGTGTTCCTTCGCCAGAGGCAGGGTAAAAAGGCCAGTCAAGCACAGATCATCAGTTCAACAGTCTTCGGATCAGCAGTCATTATCCATCTCACCTGTGTGCAGTTGGGTTGAGATATCTGCTTTTACCACAGAGACAGATATACCGATAGATCTGTTAGATCAGAGCAGTATGGCAGGAATCGAAGAAATGATGCGTCAGCTCCAGGAGAGCATGAGAACCATGCAGGAGGACGCTGCTCGTCAAGCAGAATTTACCAAACAACAGGCCGTCGTCATGGCCCAACAGGCAAAGCTAATTACCCGGCTACAGCAGCAAGCCGGAGCATCAGCTTCACACCAAGCTCCTCCCCCACCAAGAGTTCCAATACCCGGGGAGACGACGAATGTCCAGAATGTCCAGGAGGATACAGACATCCCAACAGGACCGGCTCCGCCCCCGAATCTACCTCAACTATCCAAGGCACCCACTCCTATCAATCAATCGGATTCTCCCTTTGAATTCGAGGTGGACCCCACGGCATTAAAAGTGAGCAAGCTTGAAAAGCTGTTCAAGAAATCTCAGGGTGTGAAGACCATCCCAGACATAGAGGATGGGTATACCGACGCAGCCGTGACGCTACCGGACAGATTTAAAATGCCACATATTGACCGTTTTGACGGGTCCGGGGATCCCATGGTGCGCTTATGGCTGTTTTCAAACATATTAAGGCAGATGGGCCTCACCAAACTACAGAAGCTTTCTTTATTCGGCCAGACCCTATCGGGTGTGGCGGCCATCTAGTACACAAAACTGGAAGACGATGTTAAGAGGAATTAGGATGAGATAGCTAAGGCTTTTGTCGCTCAGTACTCCTATAATACACAGATCGAGATCACGACCCGTGATCTCGAGACGACTAGGCAGGAGCCTAAGGAGAGTTTTTCTGACTTCGTAACCCGGTGGAGGGCCAAGGCCTCAATGATGACCACTAGGCCCACTGACAAAGATCAGATTCGGATGATTGTGCGCAATCTCCAGCCCAAGCTTATGCAGAAAATGATTGTTCTCCCCTTCCCCACCTTTTCAGATTTACATGAGATGGAGGTACAAATTGAGGATGCTATGAAACAGGGTCTGATTGACCAAGACAGAGAGCAGCCCAGGAGGGCGTTTTCCCGCAGTTCGAATGCGACCACCAGTGGTGATGCAGCTGCAAGATCTTCTGAAGTGGGCATGGTCACTACCACTACATCAAAAACAGCTACCCCCCATTCACCGGTGCGTCCGAAAGTAGCTCGCAAAAACCCAAATATCCACCTCGAGTCAAGAGGGTTTTTACCCCACTTTATATGCCTTTGTCAAAGGCTCTAGAGGCCTTACTCCGGAAAGGATATCTGAAACCGTTGGAACAATGGCCCCTACCCGATCCTCTCCCTCCAAAGCATGACCAGACTAAGTACTGTGCCTACCATCAACAAACCGGTCATGACACTGATAGTTGCTTTCGTCTGCGCCATGATGTACAGGATCTGTTTGACAACAGGGTCATCGCCGCGCCAGTCTTGCAAAGTCTATCGGCACTTAATCAGTGAACTTATGGGGGATAATGTGACTATGTGATCGGGGGATGAATCACCTGTGGATGGCGCTCGATTTACTCCAGATGTGGCGTATGGCACGTACTATTTTGAGCATTTGCGAATGCTGGTTTTTGTACTTTCTGACTTGGGTATTGAGTCAGTCTTGTTATGTTTTATTGAGTCAGTCTTTTTGTACAGAGTCAGTCTTTTCTTACTGAGTCAGTTGGGTCTGTCTTGTCGTACCGAGTTAGTCCTGTTTTGTTAGAGTCGGGTGATCCCGGGGGCATTGCCTCAGATATCACTATTTTGTTTTGTGTTTGTCTTTTCGCTTTCTTTTGAGTCTGTTTCTGCCGGGGAACCAGTTACACCAGAAGATCTAATTGAAACAGCTGTGGTTTTCATGCTTTTGTGCTTGTTTCTGCTTTGAGCCTGTTGTGCCAGCAAACTTGAATGAAACGGCAATACATTTCACCTGCTCTTCTGTGCCTTGAAATTATTGCATTGACCTGAGTTTTTCAAAACTTTTTAAGCATTGTGATGAAAACGAAGAGGAAGGAATTCCTCGGATTTTGGAAAAATTTGATCAAATTGAGAGGAAGAGAGGCGTGCTAAGCCCTTAATGAATGAGATCATGCTTGTCAGTGTGAGTACTGGGAAGGATCCTGGCTTGATCCAGATTGGTTCCGCACTGTCTTCAGCGCGAGTGATTTGTCGCTTTCTTAAAAGATTTCAAAAAATATTTTGCGCGGTCCTGCGAAGACCTGTGTGGAATCGCTCTTGAGATTGTGCAGCCTAGGATCGCTCTCAGCCTCGAGACTCGACCCCTCACTTTCAAACCTTGAATTGGGATTCAGAATGTTCAACGGTCAACCACTATGTAAGGCCTGTGTGGCCGGATCAGAAGCAGCCCTCGAACCAGGGGCAAGAAAGTCAGATCAAGAAGGTCGGACGTCATCAAAAGAAAGCTTGCAAAGCTAAATGAGAAGTGCCCCTCGAACTAGGGGCAAAAGATGCCAGATTGTGCTCAAAGAGCCGAAGATGGATCATTCCACAAATCAATAAAGATCGGCAAGAATGCCAAACCCTAGAAGGGAGGAAAGAAGAAGACATTGCTGAAGGACAACCGAGTTCCTATCTGCAACACTAGGGGCAAATTCACCCTCCATTGGATGGACTCCTGCGTCGTCAGCAAACAGCAGCCATTCTCCTGGATTCAGATGACTTCAAGATCTCAAAACCATTTGACATGGACAAAGCTACACTTTTACCCTTGAGAGGCTCGCTGGGCCGAAGACCCGGAAGGGCGACCCAGGCAAAAGTTAGAGTAAAGGAAAAAAAAAAAAAAATGCAAAGAATGAAAAAAAGAAAAGAAAAAAAAAATGAAGAAAATGAAAAGAAAAGATGAAAAAGAAAAACATGAAAAGAATTGAAAAGAAAATAAGAACAAAGCTCGCAAGGTTGAAAACCCAGAAAGGGCGGCCTTGGCAAAAGTTAGAGCGCAAAAGGAAAGGTTAATACCCGAGTGTACCTTACCCCGAACTACGTAAGACTTGATTCCCATGTTTGGGATACATAGGCAACTTCATTCTGAAGTCCAATCATAAACACTTCCAAATCGATTGTGTCCATGTAATGGTTCCGATCATCTTTGTCATTTCTATATCCGAGAGTTCGGTTGTGATCATCGCTGTGAGAACTGGTTACAGTGTGCCGCGGTGCATTTCAAACAAGGGGCAACTTTCTGTTGCCATACAGTACGCCGCAGTGCCATTTCAACAAGGGGCAACTTTCCGTTGCCGCGCAGTGCTATTTCAGCAAGGGCAATTTTCCATTATTATGGATCTAAGGTTGTACATCTCAAAAGTAAGTTCTGTACTCGTTGAGCAGTCGCTGTTTGCCAAAACAATTTTTGAGAATTTTTACTGAGGTTGACTAATTCTCTCGAAAATTATCCCATTTTTTTCAAAACTGGACCACATCTTGGACCCAAAAAAGGAAAATTTTCAGTGCTCATAGCCTAACTTGCATGATTTTAAATCAGAAAATTGAACAAGCATATTAATCTAACTCTCATGTTGGTCAAAACTGTTTTAGTAGAAAGCAAAAACAAAAGATAGTCAAAATGATGAACTAGGGGCACAGTTGAGTCAGGCTTCCTGTCTTTTCCCCGTTGTCAATGCATTTGCCAGAAAGGGCACCATACTTGCTAAGAAGGGCACAACGGAAGCTAACAGAAAAAGGCTGAAAGCTCTCTCATCCTCCAAGCAACGAGGTATCAAATCAAGTGCGAAGCACAAACGGGAATGGATCAAGATATTCCACTCCTTTGTTTGGACACATCTGATTACATCCAAACTCCCCCGCAGAACATCGTCAACCGATGTCAGCTGCAGATGTGCTACACACCCAGTTGTAGCGCAACCCCTCTGTGGAAAAGTTCACTGTTGTAAGCAGAAGGAAGAAAATCTAGCGGAATGCTAGGGGCAAGAGCCCGCAACTTCTTGTTTATCCACCAACCACCCGGGAAGAGATTAAAAATGAGAGATTGAAGAATAGAGAGATGTGCGTTGAGAGAAAAAGTGAGAAAAGGACTTTTTCAGAAAACTAGAGATTGAGTGCCAAGTGATGTGAGAATCACAAGTGAGAAAGGGTTGGAAACAATACTCGGTGAAACAGGCTCCCTGTGCACGTCTGAGTGTCGTGTCTTTTTGTTTTATCTCGATTCTTGTTTTGAGTCGTCTCAAGTGTTACTCGATGTGTTTAGATTGTTTACCTTTTGTTTTCTGTTGTTGAGTCGTAGTGCGCTGTGTTCAATCGTAGGCTCTATACCCGATTAAGAACTCATCTCTCAATTAGGGGTGGGCGCGGATCGGTTGCGACCACAAAACCTCCAATCCGCCATCCGTCCGCCAGATTGGCAGATTGGAGAAAATCAATCCGCATCCGTCCGCCAATCCGGCGGATGCGAATTTGGCGGATTGGCGGATGGATACGAATCGGTTTGGCGGTTTGAAATTTTACAAATTTTCAACAAAAAACAAAAAAACCGCCACCCCACCCGAACCCGAAGCTCAGGCTCAGGCTGATGTTTCAACAGATTCAAGTTGATGTTTCAATGCTGAAGCTCAGGCTCAGGGAGTTCTTAACTTGTTGTGAACGGTTATCTAGATAAACACTATGGACAAGAAGCAAGTCAAAAAAGTATCAGGTTTTGGAAGAGCTGTAAGTTGAATATTAAATTTTAGATGTCAAATTAGCCTCTTAAGTAACAAACAGACCTGATCTCGTAGAGATCCTACTGAAGCCAAAGAAGCACCAGCTGAATCTGCTGCATCCACCATCTTCTCAGTACCAGTCTTATCAGATGATTTTTTCTTCCAGGGCCAGCTACGACGTTCCATCTCAGAAAATATACCCTGACATGCATGAAA
This sequence comes from Camellia granthamiana, assembly GCA_036172215.1. NCBI lineage: Eukaryota > Viridiplantae > Streptophyta > Magnoliopsida > Ericales > Theaceae > Camellia > Camellia granthamiana. Next base: position 36,801,324 of record CM069916.1, read on the forward strand.
AAGAAAATTATGGCAGAACAGAAAATCATAAATGGGTGAAATGATTAATTTGACAATGACAAAACTCAATGCATGAAAATATGCACAGTTCCTTCCAATATAATATGGGTAAAGCTAGGTCAAATATCAAGTTCATCTTCATACTGCAAATGCTTAACTTGATTGTATAAGCATGCTGCCATAGTTTGCAACCATTATGCATGAATTATCTGATAACCTAAGATTAGGCATTCTAACTATTATTACACTAATAAAAATGAATAAATTTTACTAAATTGAGGAGAAGCAAGTGACAGAGAGATAAACCCAAATATTTAAGTTAATCACTTCTACAATAGCATCAATTTCCCCGCTGACACTCCTGTCATAAGAGCCACATAAACTGTCAAAAAATTCCAAATCCACCTCATAAGGTCAACCATATAAGCATTGCACCATGCACTAAACAGTCTTGGGTAACACTGAAGACAAAAGCAGTGTTATTTACATAGGGTCCCTGACAGATTTCACGAAGAATATTTTGCACCTTTAATAATTTTTAGCAATTATTTGTGCTAGGTGGCTATAAATTGAGAGATTTGAACTGATATACACAATTTCAGGGGCTCACATTGGATGTTTACTTCAAGCAATCAGATTAATCTATCTTGAATAGGGTGCACAAGAATAGCCCTTTAAATTTTTTTAACAGACTGCAGTAAATTTTATATGGATAGATGGCAATGTAAGTTTCAGGATATGAGGATTTCAAAATTATCATTTCGGCAGAATGACTAGAATTTGAACCTCTAGAAACCTAGTCAACAAAATGGAGTAACAAAATTTCTGACGAAACTACTAGTCGAATGTCCATCAGGAGTCCTTATATGCATCAAAAAAATATCTTTATCCCCTTAAAAAAAACACATTTTTCTTTACTTTATGATGGTGACAGACACAACATAACTAATTCTAAGCAGAAACTCACCATTGAATTCGTTTAAACATGTAGATTATACTATATCAGCATATCATTAACAGAACAGTGGTAAACTTAACCAGATTAAATAAAAATCCAGATCATTACCTCTCTTGATCAGGTAATCAACTCTGATATTAATATCACAATGTATAAACCTATACACACATCAAGAGAGAATCCAATGATTAAAACTGAAACAGATTGATACAGTAATCGAATCAAAATAATAATAATAATAAAAAAAAAAGAATGAATCAAACTTCCTGAACAGAACTAAAACACGACACTCGAAACAAGTAAGCATCGATTAACTGAGAAAAGTCTTAGTCAAGTACTCACAAACTTACCAGAACAAATGCAGATTAAACGAGGCCCGAGTTTTCAAGGATTCGAAGAAGAAATCGGAAAAATATCTTGAACAAGTCGATGATTCGTCGAAAAAAAACAGATTAGACTCAGATCATCAGAAGAAGAGAAGAAAAGAGAAGAAGAGGAAAGCATAAGAAGATGAGAAGAAGAGGAAAGCAAAGAGAGTGCGAGAGAGAGATACCTCACTGTAGACGTCCCCGAACACATCCCGGGCGAGGGTGCGACCCCCCCCCCCCCCCGGTTCTGGTTCGATATTGGGTCACTACAGTTCAAAGGACTCAAATGTCACGGTTCTTAATCTTGAACCAAAGAGTCCAACTCTGGCAAATCGTTTTGAAGAAAAACTGATTTTTGAAAAGAAGTGCCAAACATGGACTGCTTTGCCAGATTACAGAGTCGCCACCTAAATGTTTTAAAATGGGGAAATTTAGGAAACCCTGACTCGGTGCCGAAGGCCACGTGTCCGTCATCACCAAAGTGATCTTGGCTCGGGAGCTTGGGTACGATCGGGGAAGGTCAGCTATGAACACCCCCTCTCGCCCGGTCCGAAGACCGGCCTCTACTAACCATGATATCCGATTTTGAAAACGTTATGTGCTCTTATTCCGGTTATTAGCCTAGAATTACTATGTTATGCACACAGCAAACAAGTATAGACTAGATTGCCTAATTTGGAAATAAACGTTGCATATCCGTTTGTTTGGAAAACGCTTCGGAATTTGCTACTCGCAAGTAGGCTAAAATACGGATTTCAACGAGTTTTCCCAACTCAAGCAATCCAACCTCCACCCACAGGCATTCAAACAGTTTATCTCACATAAGCACTTAGCCGCATGGTAAGCATACTGTCATGACAACACTCACACGCATGCGATATGCTAAAGCATAAAAGCTCACCTAGTACTCCAAGCCAAAACAGAAACTAGTTAGTAATCATATGCGTGATCCTAGTTCATGTTAAGTGGCTAATGCAACACATGCAAAGAATGTAATCTAGACAAGCTCGGCTATCCTAAACATGGCATATGGAATGCTACAAATAACACGTATTCAATTTGGAATTGAAATACAATGCAGTTTGTATGATGTGCCGAGCCCAATGCATGTATAACAAATGTATGGATGCACGCATGCTATCATACTGTTATGCTAATTTAAATATGCCCTAATCTACCATCATAAGCAGGTAAATAAAAGGGAAGAAAGAAGTGGGGGTTGGAAGACATACATCACACTCACCCACACTTATTACAATTTTGCCCTCGCGCAGAGGGACCAAAAGAATATACAGTCCCAAATAATACAGTCCGAATACAGAATAAATTATTACAGAATTCTAATTATCAAATTAAATGCAAAAAGGAAAGGTGGCCACAGCCCCTGCCTCGGGATGCGCGAATGATGCATGCTCGAATCCAACTCGCCCGGAAACCCGCACCATGTCACTGTTGCCTCTGTTTTTACTGCCCTGCTTCTCTTAAAAATGCCAAAGTTCTGGAACTGGTTCCCTGCACGCTTTCGAACACCATCGGCTGAATAGGATATCCACCGGCCGCGTACAATATCCATCGGCTGGAGATAAGGCTATCGGCACTAAATAAATGGCCGGTCGGCACTGTATGTTGCCGGTCGGCAGAAACTTCCTGCAGAAGACAGTTTTGACAGCAACAAAGGACAGACAGTGCATGGCATAAAATTTCAAGCGAATGTGTGCACCAACACATCCCTTATCATGATTCTGACTCAAAGGGGTATGTTCCTTGATCCTCGGACCACCAATTGCGCATTTCGATGCGTGATGGCCCAAGAAACCAAGTATGCACTTTGATTTCAAATGTCATGCAAACCAAACAAACACATAAAGCCCAACCTCTATCACTTGATCAAGAGGCAAGGCATGCATGCCAATGTAATGCAACCTAGGCATGTGATCTAGTATGCAACATGGGCATGCAAATGAACAATGTATGCTAGGCGCGCAACCTAAACATGTAAACAAACACGGTATGCAACAACATGCAACAATGGACTTAAACTAACATGGATAGCTCGCAAGCATGCCAAAATCAGTGGCCATGATGAGGCAAGTGAGGCAACACAATACATGGGATGCATGCACAATGCATTAATCAAACCTAAGGCACGAAAATGCGAATCTACCAAAGCATGGCAAGGGATGCAAGATGGCATACAAGCATGTGAATTTCAGCGCTGGAACATGATGCCAAATGGTCCCAAAACATAGCGAAATGACACTAAGTGCATGAAATGGACCCGAAATGCAAGATTAGGCTCATGAAATGACCTATAGCTATATCAAACATGCATAATCTGGACATGAAGCATGAAAACAGAAGTAAGGCAGCCCCAAAACAAGCATTTTTTTAGTTCAAAGCATGGCCAAACAGTGAGCATAGATAGGGCAAAAACAGCATGCAAAAACGGGCCCTCAAGCTAGGTAATGAAGCAAGTGGTAGATGCAAAGCCCAAAATGAAAAAGACCCTTCGACAACACTGAAGAGGGACCAAAAATATGACTACTCACAGTTTATGACAGCCCCCAAATCAATATACAAACACCCTTAAAATGCAATGCAAGATTAAGGCCACAAGAGGGCTATAACATGAAGTATACAAAAAATGCATCAAACAGCCAAAGGCCCTTAATGAAACATGTCAAGGGGGTCAAAATATGGCCACTCTTAGTTTCTGATCATGGCCGAAAAACAGAATCAAAATAAGCTAAACAAACATGCAAAAATGGGGACCAAAGAGGGGTAATGAAAGGCAAGTCATACATGGAGGTCCCCAACAGTGTTGAGCCCTTCTTCAATATTGAAGAAGGGCTCAAAATAAGCCTCTTTACAGTTTTACATCGAAGCTCAAAAAATACTTGTAAATAAGGCTAACCAATGAAGCTAAAAAAATGGCAAGTTTAAGGGAAATGGGTGCTTACCCTTGAAGAGCAGCAAAACCAGCAGCCCCTTGGTCCAAGTTTCTGAGCTTCCTAACCTCTGCAAATGGCCTCCAAAGTGCTGGAATGGAGGATGGAGGTGTTGTGCTAGGTGTTGTAGGGCAAAATGATGCAAGAACCAAGGTGTTTGGAGGCTTGGATAAGATAGATATAGAGGGTTTGTAGATATATATGTTAGATATATATGTCTACTCTCTGGTTTTTTTTACTCAAAAAACTCCCAACCCCAAACAATGGAGGAGGAGTGTTCCTTAAATAGGCAAAGGCAAAGGTTCTTGGTTTCTCCAAGAAGCCAAATGAAAGGGGCAAAGGGTGCAAAGGGTTTGTGGCTTCTAGAGGAAGCTAAAACAGCTGGCCAAGCTTCTCCAAGAAGCTTGGCTAAGGGTTCAACCTCTTAGAGGAAAAAAAGGGGTCAAAGGTGCAAAAGGGTCACACATGTGCATGGGGGGTCGGGTCTGTGCATCCCAGCTGGCACAGCTGGCATGTACCATGCCTGTAAGAGTCAAAAGGGTCAAATCGGCCATGAAAAGAGGTCATCGGCCAAATAAACAAATCGGCCATGAAAAGAGGTCATCGGCCAAATAAATGGCCGGTCGGCACAATAAATGGCCAGCCTGCAATCTTTTCTGGCCGGTCGGATAAATAGAGTTCCGGTGGATGGCCGGTAAGGTCAAAAAGTGCCGGTGGATGGCCAGATTGAAGCCCCGGAAGTTAGCTTTCCAATGGCGCAAACCTTGCATTAAAATTCCTCCTGTGCAAAAAGTTATGCCCTTTTTGGTGAAGCCGCGCAGATTCGATCCAACCGGGATGATACCCAACTTCAACCAATCATACCTCCCCCATCCGGACTTGGTTTTGAGAGATTCTTGAGTGCAAAATGAAGCCCCGGAAGTCTTCTTTCCAATGGTTATGGCCTCATAGCTTAACTCCAAGTGTATGGATAGATGAGCTTGATTTAGCGAGGACTGCTCGACTCTCTTCTACCCGAATTCATGCCGAACCTCTTCCCCAACTTGTTTTCTCCCCTCTTCTCCTCTTCTCTTCAACTTCAAACCCCGAAGTAAGGTGTTTTGAAATATTTTTCAAAGATTTCATCTCTCTTTCATTCATCCCCACTTTGTCCTTGCTCGGTTTACCGAAAAGCGCAACATTTACCGAAATGCGAGCGTCGGAACATCGTGGGAATTTTATTTCAAAAATGTTTTGAAAGAGAGGGTTTTAAGGTCTAAAAACCATCCAAAATAATTTTGGTCCAAAATGGGGTGTGAAGTTGAGATTTGTCTCTCTCATTGCCGAGGAAACTGAACCCGTGCCCTGCACACCTTTCTCCACCAAGCAAACCATCAGTAACGCCCAAGTCTTAAGGGCAGTCAAAAATGGGGTGTCTACACTCACTCAGTAGTGTAGAATCTAGATCGATCACCGACGACGCCGTGTAGATCGATCACCGACGCCGTGTAGATGATCGCCGACGCCGTGTATGTAGATCGTCCGACGATGGGTAGGGTAGTAGAGAGAGAGAGAGAGAGAGAGAGAGTTGAGAGAGACAGACATGTTGAAGAACCTAGGGCTACAAAACGTGAAATGAAAAAAAAAAAAAGAGGAGGCAACACAAGGGGGAAAGGAGGAAAATAAGTGAGGGAGCGGGCGGGTCGGGTGAACAGATTAATTTGGCAGATTACCCGCGACCCAACCCGAACCCGAGAAATTGGAAAATATGGATCCGTATCCGTCCGCCAACTGTCACGCATCCACCCAAAACTCAGCGGGTCGGGTCGGGTCGGGCGGGTGTGGCGGGTCGGGCCATCCACTGCACACCCCTACTCTCAATTTCAAAAATAAAATCGTTTTGTGCTCCGAGTGCCGTGCCATTCTTCACATTTGTGCAAAACAAGATTCTTTCTTTCATAAACCGCAAGGGTTCAACCCAGGTCATGAGAGAACAGTAGAACAAGTACCCATCTGAAGCTATATAGGTTCCGGGCTGCAAAGCAAGAGAAAAGAGGGAAAATTTGGAGCATCTTAGCATGTTTCAACTTCAGCAAATTCCGAGACTGCATTCCAGGTGCATCTTGTCAGGCCTCGCCTTTCTCTGGAGTATGTGTGTATCTTGACCCCAAGCTTAAGCCTGCTTCAAGTCAGAATGGCAGTCCAAGCAGCACATGTGGTTTTAACATGCAGATGTTATCTCTTGCCAATATAAACAGGGTGTACCCTTTTCGAGCTGAGTGTGTTGCAAAGCCCTTTGAGAGATAAATCGGAGGCACCAAAGTACATGTTTGATGCCTCTCTATTGCATAGAATGTGCACTTTTATATACACTTCTGTTGCATGCGTGCCACGCATCGTTATGATTCATGCATAGAATATGTTTGCTTTCGATTCCGCATAGAATATGCTTTGCTTTCAATATTGCATAGAATATGCTTTCCATGTTGCATAGAAAATGCCCCCTTACTTGCACAGAAGATGTATTTTATTGCACTTCTTTTCTGCACCTTCCTCGCACTTTCTGGTGCATTGTATCTCTCTCGCACTGTCTTGTGCATTTTCACATTTCATAGCATTCACACTGTCTTGTGCACTCGCGTTGTCTAACGCATCGCGCTGTCTAGTGCATCGCACTATCTTGTGCAATCGCACTGTCTTGTGCACTCGCGTTGTCTGAACGCATCGCGCTGTCTGGCGCATCGCACTATCTTGTGCATTCGCACTGTCTTGTGCACTCGCGCTGTCTAGCGCATCGCACTATCTTGTGCAATCGTGCTGTCTTGTGCACTCGCATTGTCTAACGCATCGCGCTATCTAGCGCATCGCACTATGTTGTGCATTCGCACTGTCTTGTGCACTCGCGTTGTCTAACGCATCGCGCTGTCTAGCGCATCGCACTATCTTGTGCATTCGCACTGTCTTGTGCACTCGCGTTGTCTAATGCATCGCGCTCTCTTGCGCATCGCACTGTTTTGTGCACCTTACATTGCATTGCATATTATCGCGCTATTTTGCGCATCACGCTATCTTGTGCACCTTATCTGCACTTGTTAGTGCATTGCATTTTCATTCGCGCTGTTTTGCGCATCGCGCTGTTTTGTGCATTACATTGTTTCATTTGCGCTATCTTGCGCATCCCACCTGCACTTGCATCGCATTGTATTACATTCGCGCTGTCCTGCGCAGTCTACCTGCACTTGTTAGTGCATTGCGTTGTTACGCACTTTAACCTGCATTGTCGTACATTCCAATAACTTGCATTGCCATGCATTTCCTTACATGCATTATCATGCATACCACCTACATTGTCATGCACTCTTCACTTGCGTCGACACGCATGTTTCGCCTCTACCTGCATTGTCGTGCATTCTTCACTTGCGTCGACACGCATGTTTCGCTTCCACCTGCATTGTCATGCATTCTTCACCTGCGTCAACACGCATGTTTCGCTTCCACTTGCATTGCCATGCACTCTTCACTTGCATCGACACGCATGTTTTGCTTCCATTTGCATTGCCATGCATTTCTCTATCTTGCATTGTCATGCATACCTCATTTGCATTGTCATGCATTTCTCTACTGCATCATCTAGTATGTATATTGCATTGTACATAGCATACATTACATACATTCATTGTATCTATTGCATTGTAGTTTGCATGCATTTACTGCATTATCCATCTATGGTTTGCGCCTTTCCGTGTTGAGCTTGGTCTGGTATGTGCCCATACTTTTCACGTTGAAGCATGGTTATGATATTATGTGTACGCACCTAGTGTTGAGGGTGACGGCACCGTTTCCGTGTTAAACGTGGTTTGTGTGTGTCCATGCCTTTCCTAGGCAAGATTTGGTTTGGCCACGCCCCTTGTCCACTGCATCCATTGCATTTTAGCTAGTATGTATATTGCATTGTACATAGCACATATTGCATGCATTCACTGCGTCACCTCCATCTATCACTTGCGTCTTTCCATGTTGAGCTTGGTCTGGTATGTGCCCATACTTTTCGCATTGAAGCATGGTTATGATATTATGTGTACGCACCTAATGTTGAGGGTGACGGCACCGTTTCTGTGTTAAACGTGGTTTGTGTGTGTCCATGCCTTTCCTAGGCAAGATTTGGTTTGGCCGCGCGCCTTATCCACTGCAGCCATTGCATTTTAGCTAGTATGTATATTGCATTGTACATAGCACATATTGCATGCATTCACTGCGTCACCTCCATCTATCACTTGCGCCTTTCCATGTTGAGCTTGGTCTGGTATGTGCCCATACTTTTCGCGTTGAAGCATGGTTATGATATTATGTGTACGCACCTAGTGTTAAGGGTGACGGCACCGTTTCCATGTTAAACGTGGTTTGTTTGTGTCCATGCCTTTCCTAGGCAAGATATGTTTTGGCCGCGTGCCTTATCCATTGCATTCATTGCATTATAGTGCAGTGTGTTGCATCCAGCATTTAGGATCACGATCTTTCCTCAGCAGGCCATTCCTCACTTATATCACGCCACCCAATTACTTCTATTTTGTGTTCTGTCTACACACATATAGTTCTGCATGTGTACGCGCCTATTCCACTGATGGGATTGTGGTTTGAGGGTGTCGGCACCTTTTCTATGGTAGACGGAGTTTTATGTTGTATCTCCATCCTCTTCATGATATTTGTGTGGCTTTGTACTGCTTGTGGTTTGATCATCTCAAATGCATTGCATATCATTTGCATTGTTTCAATACATTATATATTATTACATTGTTTTGTAATATCGCATATCATTTTACATCTTATACCCGCATTGTTATGCGTCGCCCTTAGGTTGCATTGTCATGCATACTTCACTCGCGTTGTCACGCAGTTTTAGATTGCATTGTTATGCATATTGCTAACGATATTGTACCTGTTTAGTTTCTTTCTTTTACAGGCACGATATTGTATGTACGGTTTGAGGCTGGCGTGACCAGACGAGCCGGACAGGTATTGTATTCTCCGTGCGAGACGTAGTGAGAATTGTATAATTCTCTTACATCCTTTCTGCATTGTAATGTAGTTTGGTTTATGCTAGCTTAAAACTGTTGCATGGTATGTTTCGTTACAGCTTTCTTTGCATGATCATAAGTTATGCTCGGCTTTGTGCATTGTTTTGCATTTTGCCCCTGTCTTCGGGCGCATATCTTTGTCTTTAGCTTGTATGCTTTGTCTAAGTCTTCGGCCTTGTCAAAAATGGGTCGTCTCTGGGCTTTGACATTCACTCCCGTCATTGTTATGACTTTCGAGTTCTGTCAAAGAGGGGCAACTGTAGACACCCCATTTTTGACCGTCCTCAAGACTTGGACATCATCGTTTGAACACTCAGTGATCATCCATGTTCGTGTTCGTTTTGAGTTCCCGAAGGTCGCGGCTACGCGCGCCCTACCTTAGGATCTCTAAACTTGTTTGTTTTGTGTTTGGTTTTGCACCAAACACTTGTTGTTTTGCTTCTGAGGGTGGGAAATAGCTTGTTGGGCCATCCCCACACATCACCGGCCATGGCTTGAGGCCACCGGCCATGTTTTCTTGCCACCGGCCATTGGTGATGGCCGGTCGGCACTCTTGGTGGTCGGCCGGCCACCTTTGTTGGTCAAATGGCCATTTTTGTTGGTTGACCACTGTTCATCTGCTTTTGGCAGATATTTTGTGCCAGCTGGCACCCACTTTGCCCCCCCCTCCATACACGTGTATGGAGGGATTTCACTCTTGTTTAGCTTGTTTTGTAAGCTTTGCAAGAGTTGGAATTCTATAAGAGGAGGGCTTCTCCTCCCTCTTCAAGGGTTCCAAGAAAAATTCCAGAGGTCTGGATTAGGGTAAGAAATAGTGTATCTATCTATCTCTATATCTCCCTCTCTTGTTGCCTTTGTGTGTGCTTAAGTGTGTTTTGTTCTTACTTTTGTGCATAAACACCTAGTATCACACTTTACCTTGGTTGCTGAGGTGCCAAAGGGTTGTTGTTAAGGTTTTTGAGTGGATTTAAGCTTGGAAAGGCTGCTGGAGCTCCATTCTTGAAGAGGTCTACAAGGGTAAGAATCTTACCCCTTTATTCCCCATTCTTGCACTAGCTTTTAACCTACCTTGCATCTATTTTTGAGCTTAGTGTATAACATATAAAAGTTCTGTTTTTGTTAGTTTTAGAACTTTGTTTAACGTTGCTTTGAGTTTTGGGGTTGTTTCCCCCCTCCAAGGCCTTGTTAGGCCTTGTTTAAGGCCATCTATTTTGGCCCTTTCTTTGAGCTTTGCATGGTCTTTCTACCACTGAAATCCAGAGGATTTTCAGTGGTAGAGAGGTGGTTTTGAGGTCCCAAATGGGAGAGGGTCATCCCCTCTCCATATTGCCTTTGATGCTCACACAAATGGCTTGTGTTGTAGCTTGTATGCTTAGCTTTGTTTAGCTTCTTTTCAATGCATATTTGTGCTTATTTTGCCATGTTATAGCACTGTTTTTAGTTGGTTTAGACACACCATGCATGCTTTGCATACTTGTCTTGTAATGCCATGAAATTGCCTTAACATGCTTTGTGCTTTGAGCCTTGTTTTTAGCATGATTTTGGCCTAGCTTTGTGAAGCTTTTATGCATGTTTTAGTATGCTTGAGGTCTGTTTTTGGTTATTTGGGTCGTTCATGACTTGCTTTGTATAGCTACCATGTAATCTCCCTTGTAAGCCTTGAGTGTTGGCCCCTCTAGCATGCTCTCCTTGCATCATTTCAATGGTTTGGCACCGCTTACCATGTCATTTCAGTCCATGTAGCATGTTTGTATACTTGCATTTATGGCTCCTTTGATGCTTCAAAAGGTTTGTGTTTTATGCTCCATGTTTGGGTCATTATGCATGCCTTTAGACTTAGGCCATTTAGATGCCATCTAGGTGTGTCTTTGACCTTGTTTTGGTCTTCTTAGGGACTGTTTTGAGTCCCCTCGACCCTTTGAGACTCGCCTTACATAGCCATGGTTTGATCCCTTAGGTTAGCCTTGAGCCTTGGACCTTGCTTACATGTTTTGATTGCCTTGTTTAGTTGGTTTGGCACCATCCTTAACATGATTTTCAGAGCTTGATATGTAGGCCATATGTCCATGTTTATCTTCTTTTAAGTGTGCTTAAAAGTCTCCTCTTTATGCTTAAGTGTTCGACCGTGTTTGCATGCATGTTTGTATGTAAATTTGCCTTCATTTCCATAGCATTTTGGCTACTTATTTAGACATGGCTGAGGCTTGTCCATATTAGTCTAAGTCCATCTTTTGCATGTTGCTCAAATGTTGTTACATTGCTTCATTTTGCATGCTTTGGTTGCATCATGTCTTGCTTGCTCACATGTTTGAATATTGTCACATGCTTACATGTTTGCATGCGTGTTTGCATTTTCATGTTGCATACTTAGCTCGCATGCTTAGGTTGCATTTGGCATGCATGCCTTGCTTCTTGAATTACCATGATAGAGGTTGGCCCCCTTGTGTGTTTATGCGCATTACATTTGACATCAAAATGCACAACTTGGCTTCTTGGGCCATCATGCATGGAAATACGTGATTGGTGGCCCGAGGGTCGAGGGCCATCCTCCTTTGAGTTATGAACATGATAAGGAGGATGTTTGTGCAAACATTTGCTTGAAAATGCATTGCCATACCTTGTCTTGTCCTCTGCTGCTGTCAAAACAGGATTCTGCACGCATAGATGGCTGACCAACCATTCTCAGTGCCGGCCGACCATGAATTGGTGGCCGAGAGCTCAATAGATGGTCGATGACCACTTTACCATGGCCGGTGGTGTTTCCTCTTGGCCGGTGGCATCCAATAGTGTTCAGAGAGTGTTCCTTGGGACTTGTGCAGTCCTCAGAGGAGAAAAACAGTGCAAACAGAGGCAGCTTGTGCATGGTGGTGGATTTCCGAGCGGAGTCGAGCACGCATGCATTGGACCCTCTTCCCGAGTCTGTTTTATCGCTTTATTAGCTTAGTTAATTTGCTTAACTAGTTAATTGGTTTGTAACTATTTAATTAGCTTGTTAGTTGATTAAATTGTATTATTCTTTCGGTCCCTCCGAACGAGGGCGAATTTGTAATAAGTGTGCATATGTGTGATGCATGTCTTCCAACCCCACTTTTTTCTCCCTTTTACTTACCTGCTTTTGATGGTTAGTATTAGGACATGTTTTGATTAGCATCCTTATGCTATGCGTGTATGCATCATTCATCAGTACTACATGCACCGGGCTCGGCGCATCATACTAATTGCATAGTATTTCAAATCTATCTTGAATACATGTCGAGTTGCATTTCACATACCATCCATAGATTAGCCGAGCCTATTCTAGCTGCATTTTGCTTGCGATGCATTAGCCATCTTAACATGGACTTGGATCATACATTTGATTACTAACATGTTCCTTGTTTTTGACTTGGAGTACTAGGTGAGTATTTATGCTTTAGCATCTCGCATGAGTGTGAATGTTAACATGAAAGCATGCTTACCATGAGGCTATGTGCTTATGTGATATAACTGCCTGAATGCCTGTGGGTGAAGGTTGGGTTGCTTGAGTTGGAACAACTCGTTGAAATCCGTGTTTTAGTCTACTTGCGAGTAGCAAATTTCAAAATGTCTTTCAGACAAACGGATATGCAATGCTTTCTTCCAAATTAGGCGATCTAGTCTATACTTTTGTGTTGTGCACATCACATAGTAAGATTAGCTAATTAACCGGAATAAGAATGCATAATGTTTTCAAAACAAGATATCACGTTTAGTAGAGGCCGATCTTTGATCGGGCGAGCGGGGGTGCTCATAGCTAACCTTTCCCAATCGTACCCAAGTTCCCAAGCCGAGGCAACTTTGGTGATGACGGACACGTGGCCTTAAGCAAACGAGTTAGGGTTTCCTAAATTCCCCCAAAATAAAATATTTAGGTGGCGACTCTGTATCTGGCAAAGCAGTCCATGTTTGGCACTTCTTTCAAAAAAAATCAGTTTTCAAAAACGATTTGCCGGATTTGGACTCTTTGATGATTCATCGGTCTTGCATTGCACTCTGCGAGATTAGATACAGGACCGTGACATTGAGTCCTGAACTGTAGTGAGCTCCAAATGAACAAAACAGGATTTCCCTCCAGGGACGTTCGGGGACGTCTACACGTGGATAAGCATGCAATTAAGTGAATTAAATGGAGGGCCACGTGGCTACTTGGGCAACAAGTGCATTGAATCAAAAGGGGTGGGAAGCACCTATAAAAGGGTGCCACAAATAAGAAGTGAGAAGGGAAGGAAAGGGGAAGAAATACTAGAAGTAAAAAAGAAAGAGTGAGGTATTAATTTTAAGGTGGGTTATATTATAACTTGAGTCACCATAATATATTTTACGTATATTTTTAGTTACCATAATTTGTTTTACGCAATTTATGTTTCATAAATTATATTAATATTTCAATTACGTGGATTATTTTTTGACCCCTATTTACTTAAATGGAAATCCATGGATATGTTTGTTTAAATTTTAGAAAGTATTTGACAATGACCTTGTAAACAATTATTTTCTATAAGTACCACCACGAGAGTCCTACACCTTGGGAAACTTAAATAAACCGTTGGCTTCTAATTGGTCACCTTGTGACCCTCTGTCTATCATGGATCCACTGACACTTTGATTTCTAGTGTAGAGCAAAGTGCTGTACGGAGCTAAGTGCTACACTATTGTGGAAGCCACCTCTAGAGTTCGTATGAGCCACCTCTTGAATCCATACATCTGTTCTGTTCTGTTCTGTTCCGTTCTGTACCGTAGTTATGATCATTTTGTTTGTATGATTTCTATATTATATGTATCAAGCTCTGTTTAGCCAAATAATTATCTATGGTGATTTTTATGTCATTATGCTTTTAGTATAATATTTCTCACTCGACCATATGCTTATAGTTGTTTACCAATTTTCAGGAAATAATGCAATTCAGAAATAGTTTTTGAAGAGTCTTAGACACGAGATTGCGAAATAGACACACATAGCACTTTTATAGTATTTTTATATGTAAATATCAATCTTTTTGGTCAATAAATTTTGTTATAAAAGTAGAAACTCCAATGATTATTTTGGTACCCTCACTTAAATATTATTTCTGCTCTCGTTTATTTATTTATTCAAGAATTGGCCGGAGGTAACTTCAGTTACTAGCCATCATGATACTTAACCCTTGGATACGGGGAGCCGGTTGTGACAATCATATTGGCCGAGTTCCAAAGCCTATTTAGAGACTCGCCCCGATGCTTCCGCGCTACGAAGCGCTGATCGAAGAGGATAGTCCGTTAATATCCCTATGGTATGAGCCTGAAAATAATGCATCAACTTTCTTGCAGCCACTACGAGAGCAAGAATGAACTTTTCCAGTGGTAGGTATCGTATTTCGGCATCGACCATTGCCTTGCTTACATAGTAAATTGGTCGTTGCTTCCCGAATTCTTCCTTTAGTAACACGGCGCTGACCATCCGGTCAAATATCACCAGATACAAGATGAGCAGATCGCCTGGCGATGGGGTTGCCAAGAGTGGTGCTGAACGGAGATAAGTTTTCAAGCTGTCCAGCGTAGCCTCGCACTCGGAGTTCCATTCAAATGCTTTGCCATGTGTGTGAAAAAATGGTTGGTAGCGATCTGAGAAACAGCTGATAAACCTATTGAGGGTGGCGGCCATTCCCATCAACTTCTGAACTTCTTTGATCGACTGAGGGAAGCCGAGTTCTAGAATTGCTGTGATTTGCCTCGGGTTGGCCTTTATTCCACAATGGTTGACAATATAGCCAAGAAATTTGCCAAATCCGATGCCGAGTACACATTTCGAGGCGTTCAGTTTCATTTTATACTTTCGGAGAATGCCGAATGAGTCATGACCCAAACCTGCCCCCATGGATTAAGGTCATAACCAGCCAGTAATCAAGAGATTACCTACAGCCTCAAACCAGATTAAATATATTTTAATAGAGTTAAGGGGCCAAAACGGAAGCAAACTTGAAACTTTTGTCCATAGAGCTGTGCTTACATGGCACATCATAACATTTCACATATATTCATTAATAAGTCACATCAAAGGAAGTCAACACATGAGCTTTACACAAAAGGATCATTTAAGTCATAGTCAGCCAAACCAAAAGCTTATATACAAAGGTGGTCCAAAGTTTTTGCCAACATAGCAAAAATATAACAAAAGAACAAAAGGGCGAAACAAGTCTCGTGCATGAGACGTATGGGCTGACTCCTCAAAACTTTGACTGTTTCTCACATACTTCACTGGGGCTGGGTTTGGACATCTCTTGGCTTACTTATAGACACATGAATGAGAGTGAGCGAAAGCCCAGTGAATAATATCAAATAAAGAAGATACATGAATGAAATTTGAAGTAGATGCATCGGACGGCCTTAGGCCCAATTCATGTTTTTATCTAACGTATCAACGACTACAAATCCAGACGTATCAAAGGCCTCGGGCCCAATTCATTCGTATCAAATGGCCTTTGGCCCATTTACTCATATCAAACGGCCTTCGGCCCAATCATTCATGTTCGACGACCTTTGGCCCAATTATTCATGTCTGATGGCCTTTGGCCCAATCATTTATGTCAAACGGCCTTTGGCCCAATCATCCATGTCAAACGGCCTTTGGCCCAATCATTCATATCCAACGGCCTTTGGCCCAATCATTCATATCCAACGGCCTTTGGCCCAATCATATGGCATAGCAAATATTGTCCACCTTTCAGATTAACAAGCTTACGAAACTCAAATAGGAGTAAATAATTGGACAAATAGCATACTTCAAGATATCTTTATTAAGATATACTTACAGTGTTCTGCCGGTGGATTCGTCCTTATGCTCGACCCTACATAATACATAACACATATTGGGTCACAAATGATTCAATCCATTCTTAACTCATACATTCCTCTTAGGCCTCTTTCTTATCTTCTTAGTCCATTCACAATGCTTAATGCATGCCTAAGAGTGCTTAGAAGTGGAAGAGAATGGAAACAAAACATAAAATCATCTTTACAAAATTTCTGAAACAGGGCTCCCCGCTCGAGCGCAGTTTCTACCGTTCGAGCGGACCCCTTTTGTCTGCAAAAGTGCAGGTTGCCTTATTTTTACGCTCGAGCGTGCCTTCAGACGCTCAAGCTAAGAGTCGAAACATGTGATTGACGCTCGAGCGTGACTCTCCCCACTCGAGCGAACATCAATGTCTGCAAAAGTTCTAGGAACTAACATTTCACGCTCAAGCGGTAACTCTCCCGCTCGAGCGGACATGCCAAATTCTGGAATTTCCAGAACTGTTCTTGAAGCTCAAACTTGGTGTTTAAAGGCCCTTAACTCATGATTTTGGTTCAAAAACATAGAAACACATTATATAATATGAGAATATAAGAACATGAGACCAATTTGTTCAAAATCATGGTCCTTTTCCCAAAATCATTTTGAGGTCTCTTCATGGCTCCAAAACATGTGTATTCAACTTCATACAAGCTTCATATCTCCATGGATCATCCATGCATGTCAATTATTGACTCCAATTCCACTTTAAATGGCACAAATGATGTTCAAAAACATGAAATCCATTAGGAATATGCATACATGTATGATTTGATGCTCAATTCATCATATTCAACATGTCTCATGCTTGATTATGCAAATTCATGGCAATCCATGGCAATTCTATGCATGCATGTGCATATAGACTTCAATCTCATCATGATCAATGCATTTTATGTTCTTGATTACCATTTAATCTTGAATTCACAAAAATCACAACTCAAACTCATGAATTTACTCACCTAGGAGCTCCAATCACCCAAATTATGGTTAATTCTTGAGTTGATCTTCAAGCTTCTTGTTCAATCCTTAACTTGAGCTCCCTCTCTCTCTCTACAATCGGCACACTCTCTCTCTCTCTAGAGGGTAATCTTAGCAAAAATGAGCTCAAAACCATAACATGAGGCTATATAGGCCTTTATATAGGATGACCTAATCAAATTTGATTTAGGCTAAGTAATAGAGCTTAATTTAATCGTTCTGAATCTAATTATTTCGTTCCGAATCAGTTTCTAATTAAATTTCACCATAGGCTCTAAAAATTACACCAATCACAATGGCGTAGTCAATTTCAGTTCCTGTGACCGATAAGGCCTTCAATTTTCAGTTTATGACAGTAAATTGAACAGATTTTTCCTACGGTGAACAGATATAAAGCCAAAACCGCATATAATCATATAAATGGCACCCAAAATCATATTAAACACATAATCACAATCATAATTAAGATTAATTAGCATAATATGGAACAGGGTTATCACAGAAGGTCTCTGCTAGATCAGCTAGATGGACATGCTTTTCCTTGGATTTCACTACTATGTCATCGATGTATACTTGCATGGTGCGAGCCAAGTTGTTCCTTAAACATAGTGGTAACCAGCCTTTGGTAAGTTGCCCATATATTCTTCAACCCGAAGGGCATGACCTTGTAGCAATAGGTTCCCCTCAGGGTGAGGAGTACGGTCTTTTCCTAATCCTCTGGATGCATAGCAATTTAGTGATAACTCCTGTAGACATCCAAAAAGCTCATGCGCTGATGATGTGCCGTTGCGTCCATAAGTTAGTCAATTCTGGGAAGAGGAAAACAATCCTTAGAACAAACCCTGTTCAAATCCGTGAAATCCACACAGACACGCCAAGATCCATTCTTCTTCCTTACAACCACGGTATTGGACAGCCACGTGGGCTAAGTTACTTCACGAATTGCCCCAACATCAAGCAACCTGTCAACTTCATCAACAATGGCCGATGCCTACTCCGCAGCTGACTGCCGACTTTTCTGAATGATTGGTTTGAATTTTGGATCGATGTTTAAATGATGCTGGGCCACGGCTGGATCCACCCCCGGCATTTCGTATGGTGTCCATGCAAACACGTCGAGGTTGCCGAGTAAGAAGGAAACCAACTCACGTCTGTCAACTTCGTTTAGGGAAGTGCCGATCATGAAGAATTTGTCATGGTTCCCATTGATTTCGATCTGATCAAGGTCTTTAGTTGCCTTCTCGTTGGGGTTTTTCCCAATGTCCTCGAGACTCTCTCGATCCAGTACTTCAATCAAGTTCACTTCCAGTTCTTTTGGCCTTTTTACAGCAGCAATAGGATAGCATGTCTGTGCCGATTTCTAAGAGCCCCGAATCTACTCAATGCCATATTTAGTTGGAAAACTGAGTAGTTGATGGTAGGTGCTTGGCACAACTTGCATAGCGTGCAACCAGGTCCTTCCCATGATAAGATTGTATAGTGACGAGAGTTTGACGACTAGAAATTCCACGTCGACTAATTTGGTACCCGCCCGTACTGGTAGTGTGATCCTACCCAAGGAATGCTCGAGGTTGTCGTTGAAACTGAACAGTGGGTAATCGGTCGGTAACAGATCTAAATCAGTGAAGCCAAGTTTAATGAACGTCTTATAATACATTATTTCTAAGGTGCTCCCCTGATCGATGAGAACACGCTCGATTGTGAATATGTTCACGCGTAGCTCGATGACGAAGGGATCAGCGTGGGGGAGAGTTACTCCATCTAGGTCAGTGTCGTCGAAGTTGATCTTGCCAGTTTCATGGAGTCGTTTGGCTGGTGTGATTGGCTTGGACAGGCTAGGGTTGTAACTGAATTGTATGTACTTAGGCTGGCAACGGTAGACTGTATATCATGTGTATTACACTAAGTGGACGTGAATTCGGCCATAAAGCTACCGTGTTCGGTAGATTGTTCTTTCGAACATGTTGCGCCAGCCAGCTGTCTTGCACTAATTCCTTCAGGTGGTCCTTCAGTGCATAACAGCTGTCAGTGTCGTGGCCATGGTCCTTGTGATATTCGCACCACCTATCCCTTCTCCTAGTATTAGGGGGCCCCATCATCTTGGGTGGCTACTTACAGAACAAAAGATGCTAGTCTTTGGATAGGATCTTACTGATCGGCTCTGCCAATTCCGTATACTTCTTGTCCGAACATCTGGTGCGCCTGCTATCCACTTGATATTATTCGTTCAAACGATGCGAACACTGCCCGTTTGATTGGCGAGAGTCACGCCGGTTGTCTAGATTAGCCCAAGTCTGAGGTTCAGGGCTCCTTGGTGGCACGATGCTTATCGGTTAAACCAGACTAGATGAAACCAATTTAGGGACCTTCTGTCCAGCCTTGACCCGCAGGGCATCGTCTTCCACCTTACAGTACTCCTCAAACTTTTTCATTAGTGCCTAGACTATTTTAGGACGCCGTCTGGTCAACGAACTGCAGAGAGGACTATCGGAGTGTAACCCCATCTTAAAGGCAGTAATGGCCATAGAATCATTGCAGGCATCATCCACCAAGTTGAAACACTCCGAATAACGCGCCGAATACTCACAGAGGGTCTCTTCTAGTTTAATTTGCATCGCCCAAAGAGAGTCGGCTTGCTTTGGCTAAACCTCGTTGGTGATGAATCTTGCCCTGAAGAATTTTTGGAGTTGATGAAAACTTTTTATTGACGCTGGCTCCAGTTTATAGTACAATCTGATTGTCAACAGTACCAGGCTACTTAGAAACATTCGACACATGAGGGCTTCGTCATCAACATGCAACTTCATCGCTTGTTTATAATGAAGAATGTGATTTGTGGGGTCTGATTTTTCGTCGTACAGGATAAATGTCGGTGCTTTGAACTTTTTAAGCAATATAACTCTTGCAATGCGTCGTACGAAAGGGCCGTGCCTATCTTTTTCATCGGAACTATCACTTCCTTTCACTCGCCTGTGTCATACATATGGACTACCCTCGGATGAGCTAGATACATCAACTCACCCCTTCTTTTTGGGTTCCTGAGATGATGAATCAGAATCACTGTCACTATCATGTGTCCGACGTCGACGCCGTTGATCATCATTCTTCTTCTCTAGTGATCGACCTCGGACATGACACGTGGCCTGTTGGGATTTGGCTACCTCCAAGGCCAATTCCTTACGTAAACGCTCGTTATCGGCCGCTATATCTTCTAGGCATTGTTCATTTCTTTTTGCTTGATCCATGATCATCTGCATAGTCTCCTACATAGAGGTTGAGGGTGAGGTTTGAGCTACTGAGTCGAAGTTCAGGGCCCTTCGCACGGTAATATTCTCCAGTCCAAGCATGTTTCTTGGAGTAACATCATCTCTTGTGTAACATCGTCAGCAACGAGCGAAGGATCATTTGTTATGCCTGCCATGAACGTACTTGAGTATTTCCACAGACAGCGCCAATTGTGGAAAAGGAGGTTTGGAAATACTCTTCGATCCAGGTAGACACTCTTGATTCTTTGGTTACTATCTGAAAAAAGAATGAACACTCCGGTCGAAGGTACCAGAATTAGTACTCTGATGGGCAAGTTATTATTCTCTCAAATCTTACTTTTATTACAAATTATCTCTTTTTCTTTTTCATACCTCGCTTTGGCTGACGTTCCTTCCTTTTTATATTACGTCTGGGCCCAAGGATCGAGCCCACTCTTGACCTTGCATATAATTATCTAGTCGGCCTTCCAGTTGAGTGTGTTTTCTCCCGTTCAGCTCCTTATATGGCCGATTCATATACTTGGCTTCATGGGCCTCTAGTTAGGGCTGAATTGTCTTTGGCTTGATGTCTCAGCTGGACTGCTCGGCCTTTCTTCCTCATTGATTAAATCCGGCCTCCACAGTACCCTTATTTGAATCATATCACCACTCTACTTTTTATCATCCCAAATATCGCTCAAGCGACTCTCTCTCTTTCTCTCTCTCTTCAACTTTTGTCTTGATGGTATAAAAGTTTTAATTGAAACATTTTTATGAATAAAATATTAAATTAATTATTTAGTTCATTTTTATATGAGATAAAATAAAAAACTAACATAATAAATGAAGATGAAATCTTACTATATTAATTTGAGACATCTCACATAGATGTAGATTTTTGACTTGCGCTAAACACCCACAAAATTTGTTGCAATATTTCATGATTATACCCCATTGAGATTAGATAGACACTTGTATTACTAATTGATCATTCTGATGCGAGTAATAATTTGCAAAAATTCTTTCCAAAAATGAGCATGCGATTGCCAATTGTCAACAATTGGATCTTCAATAATGTACCTTACAAATTGCCACATCTTCATCAATGATTAATGATTTTCCTCTCTTTGTTTTTGATAAACCTCCCATAAAGATTGTGTGAAAAAACAAAAAAAGAAAAATGTAATTTGAAATGTTTTGCTGGGAACTCAAATTGAATTCAGGTGTTTGTATTTGTATTTACTACAAAAAGATGACTACTTTTTTTTTGTCGTCTTGTTTATAGCTAGGACTGCAAACAAATTAAGCCGAGCCGGGCCGAGCTGAACTTTAGTATGTTTAGACTTGTTTATTAAAATTTTAACGAGCTTAAGTTCGAATCCGAACTCAATAAAAAATTAACCAACTGAGCTCAAACTGAGTTGACTTAGACTTGACTGGGGTTCGAACTTGTTCACGAGTCTCAAAGAAATTATAAATTCATTTTTACGTATGAAACTAAAGTTACAATTGAAACTTTCATTATATATATATATATATAAATTTACTAAAAAAATTAATATCTTATCAAAATAATAATATCTACCACTGCTATTATATAAATATATTATCTATAATTAGCTTAGTATTATTGATATATAAATAAATTTAATTATTATTTATATTTATATTATTTAAATATATAAATAATGCATAATCCAACGACTGAGATGAAGACTGAAATTATCTGTTGTGATCCCAACTCTCTCTCATCCTATCACTCTCAAGCCGTAACTTATATACTCCACTTTTATCATCCCAAATACCTCTCTCTCTCCCTCTCCCCCTCTCTCTCTCTCCTACCTTAAACGAGTCCGGATCCTCTCCTTGAGCCCCTCCTTGAGTCCCTCCTTGAGGGGCCTTCGGGTCCACTTTGAGACCCAATTTTGATAATCTGAATCGTTCACATTTTAATATTTATTCAGTATAACATACCTGTAAAAAATCAAATTGATCGGATATCAGAAAGTATGTGTTCAGAAAATTAGGACTACAAACTATTTTTTAATAAACAGTTTTCGAACACATACTTTCTGATATCCGATCAACTTGATTTTTTACAGGTATGTTATACTGAATAAATATTAAAATATGAACGGTTCAGATTATCAAAATTGGACCTCAAAGTGGACCCGAAAGCCCCTCAAGGAGGGACTCAAGGAGGGGCTCAAGGAGAGGATCCCAATTCACCTTAAACACCTCTTTCTCTCTCTCTCTCTCTCTCTGGAATGTTGGGATCACTCACAAATCAGTCGTCTCTCTCTCTATCACTCTCTCGATCTTCATCGCTCATCACGGACCCCCTGTACGATCCCTCGTCTGAAATCGAAACTAGGTCGAAATCCAGGTATTTGTTTTGGGGTTCAAAATTCGTTTTAAATTGCTTGGTTGCTCTTAAAATTTGTTGGAAATTGCTTGATTGCGTTGAAATTGATTGCTTGCTTGATTATTGTTGTTGTCTGAAATTGCTTGTGAATTTTTTTTAAGGGTTTGATTCTGAAATTGCTTGTTGCTGTTTCTTTATGAAGAATGCTATTTATTTATTCAAAAATGATCTAGACCACTAAAAAGAGAGCTCTAAAGAACCTCTAATTTGTCTTTTACTTCCCCTCATTTTGTCTTTTACCTCACTGTTTTTTTTTTTTTTTTTTTATAAGGCAGCCAGCTCATTAGAGCTGCACTGTAGCAGCTCTAATTAGAGCTCTACAGCAGCTCCCTTAGCTATGCAAACAAAATATATTAGTAGGATAAAAAAAAAAGGGGGGGAAGGGAAGGAGTAAAAAGAAGGTAACTGATGAAGCTAAGCTTCATATCTGTGATGGCCTTTTATGCATGTTTTGTTTGAAGTAATAGTTAGTAATTATTTTCTAGTGAGGGGTTCTCGTATGACACTTCATTGCTATGCCCCTATAAAACACGGTACTTCAAAAAAGCATGCGGTACTATCTCTTATGTACTTCTGCATATGTACCGGTACACAAAACATGTACTTAAATTTTTTCTTAATTTTTGACATACCCTGACATATTTAGCATATAACCGTACCGTACCTCAATTAAAAACAATATTTTCTTCTTACTAAACTTCTATGATTTTAAAATTAAACTATGGTTTGTAAGTTATTTAATATATTGACATTTAATTTTGCTTTATACCTTTACTCTTGACATTAAATGTTAATTGTAGGTTGGACCTTAACAAATTGAACCATTTAATTAATTTTTGCATTACTCTAAATTAAAAATAAATATATTTTTTTTATAAGTGTACCAAACCGTACCCGTACTCTATTTTTTAAAATTTTACTGTATCGACGTACCAGTACTAATACTCGTACCCGTACCCGTGCTTTATAGCTACGCCCTCATAATCATAGTTTGATATATATAATATGACTTCTCCGATGATGTAAAGCACTTGGTACACATATCATCCTATCTTTTTTGGTTTTGATGTCATTTGTTGACTATGGAGCATCTAATGTAAAGTTGCTTGATCTGATCTGATGCATTATTTTATTATATCTTCTGTCCGTCTGTCTGTCTGTCTGTCTGTCAGTCAGTCAAATCACTAGAAAATGATGGTTTCTTTTCAATTACCTAACTTAGTGCCATTTTGGGAACATAGTAAATAAGCCACGTTTTTGGACAAAATGTCTAAAAACGTGGCTACCAAAAACGCTAGAAAAGCCATTTGGCAAGTGTCAAAAACGCAGCCGTAAAATTACAAATTAGGGCCTATGAAAAAAAAAATAAAAAAATAAATCTCATTATGTTGGATAAGGGTATTTTGGTCATTTTAATTTGATTTGACACATAAATAAATATTAAACTAAAAAGCAAAAAGAGTCAGCTTTTTTACCAACTTCCCAAATCACTTCCAAAAAAGCCAAAAAGCTTGGTAAAAAGCCAAAAGCCAGCTTTTTACCAACTTCCCAAAACAACCCTTATTATGGAATAAAGGTTGGGACCCCCTTTGGGGGTCACCCCTTTACCCCCTTTACCACGTAACAAAGAGGTGATTGGAGGAGCAGGAAAAAAAAGAAAAAGAAAAAGAAAAAGGTGACCAATGAGAGAGAGAGGGGGGTCCAAAGGGGTCCTAAAAAGGGGATGAATCATTGTTGCTTATTATGTGTACACATCCTTTGTATTGCAGAGATGATCCAGAACTTGACAGAATGTATAAGGAGAGAGTTAGATGGGGTGATCCTATGGCACATTTGGTCAAGGTAACTAGTAGTGACTTGCGTACGTGTAGACTCTAGTTTGCTGAAATGCCAAAATTTGTACTGATTTTTGAATTGTTCCTCAATGTTTCAGAAAAAGTATCCTGAGCTTGTTCTATCAGACCTAGGAGATGATGATAAGATGAAAGATCAGGGTTTATAGTCCCTCAAGACATTCCTAGTCACAGCTGGTTAAAAAGAGGATTAGATGCTCCTCCAAACCGGTATGCCATCAGACCAGGGAGACACTGGGATGGGGTCGATCGTAGTAATGGTTTGTTTACTTGCACCTCTTTTTCTTCAGTTAGATGTATTTTTTGCCCCCAAAATGCCTTCAGCTTATATTTTACTCTCCATTTGTTTTGTAGGGTTTGAAAAGGAAATCTTTAAAAGAACGAATGAGAAACAGGCCACGGAAAGAGAAGCATATCTTTGGTCTGTATCAGATATGTGAAGTGCAAGGACTGTATTCTTCATGCTGTTGCTGCAGGGGTTATACTCAGTTTAGTGTTTGTGTTAAGTGGTAGTTAGAGATGAGTACAAGAAAAATAGCTTGGAAAAGAAGCTCTGATGTGCTGTAAAAAATAAGGATAGACAATGACAGATGGGTATATACATTGCCTGTAGTGCATGCGGCCCTGTTCTTGCTTCTATAATATTTTTGGGACAAGTTTTTTTACTAATATAAATTGTTCTTTAGAATACTCATGCTTGACTGATTTACATCACAAGATTGAGTGCTCAATTGGTCACATGGTTTGTTTTTGATATTGTATACCACCTCATTATTTATCCCAGTTTAATGATTTAATAAGATGAGTTGCAATTGAATGTATTTAGATTAGATTATAAAAGAGAGGAATATGTGTATGCTCCATTAATGTTGAGAAGTTGTGATGCCTGTGTATTTATTCCTTCCATCTATATGCTTAGCAGCTACATTGTATTTGATTATTGCTTCTACAGCTGTTGTTGTGAAGGGTCTCTTACAGAAGACAACTGAGGAAGATTTATACCAGATCCTTGTACTTTTCTACTCAATATTTTCAATTACTTCATTTGTTACTTCATCTGGACATATGTGCATCAATTATATGAGAGTAACATTTTCAGTTAATACAAAAACTATTATTTTTTGAATTATGTATGTCCAACTAAGTGTTTTTACATTGCGTGATAGTAATGTTTTGGTTGCGGCAGAGGCTCTTTGTAATATGTATATCTGATATTTTACATTAAGCTGGTCGATTTTCTTCCCCTCTTTGGCTGTCTATTTTTCATGTTCTAGACCATGAATTATACCAAATCGGTGGATTTTCTTTCCCTCTTTGGAAGCAGTGTAATGAACCACGAACAGCTGATGCCCTAGCCAGCAGATGTGGCATCGTCAAATCCCACAACAGTGGGGAAGAAACGGGAGGCAGGTTAATTTTTCTGATGCTTGCACTTGGCGTGCATTAGGATCGTGTGTAGGAGATTTGCTGAGTTGACATTTCATCAGGTCCTACCCATGTCTTGGTTGTCCGTGGGTTGGATGAAAATGCTGATGAAGAAATGCTTTGTTTATGAGTGTTTCCAAACATGCTCCAATTAAGGTAAAACATGCTGGATTTGTTATATAGGTTGCTATAATGTAAACAAAAACGGAAAGTCCATAATGGCTAAGGGGCGATTAGATATATAAATATGTATTGTTTTACTTATATAAAGGTGACTGAAATGTAAATGACTATGCTGTGTTTTATTCAAATCTGCTGAAGTTGTACATATTTTAAAACTGTAGGATTTTCGTCTGGTTAGAGACAAATTTACTCATGTTTCAAACATGGTTATCAGAATCTCGATCCGGATCTTACGATCCATTTGAGTACAATCAATCCGGATCGTGTAAAAAATTTATTATAGGTAGGATCTTTCGATCCTAGTAATGGGATCTTATAGGATCGTGGAATCCCGATTCGAATCCGATCCTATGCGATCCAATTTACAAGCCTTGTTTTGTATTGTATGACATATTTTATTATAAATTTTATATTTGTTGTCTAAATACTAATTTATGTGATCAAAATAAATAATAAAAAATAAGTAGTATTGAATCAAATAGACTAAGAAAAACAAATTAGGAAGCAAACATTCAAATATTGCGGTAATTTAAGAAAATTAACTAGTCGGAAAAATAAACTCAGCTTTAGTAGAGTCTAAGGAGGGTAAGATGATTGCAACTTTATCCCAATTTTTGGAGAGATTATTTTTGTGACTCGAATCCGCTTCACCAGTAATGCTAACGACAAACCTTATCATTCGGTTAAGCTACTCTTTTGAGTTCTTAATCTATTTTCATATCCAACTTTGTTAAATATTTTTTCTTCACTATTTATGCATTAATGTAGATTGTAAAGTATTTTGTTATAGAATTCTTCTTCATCACCTTCTTTTTTGATGAAATACAGAACTTTTACTATTGAGTTTTCTATTTTATAATATTATATGTACATTTTACATGGAGTATTTTACTTTTTACAATATCTTTGCTTCTTTTTAATAGAATATAGGCTCATTTTGTGTATACTTTTTAAGAAATGTTTATTTAAATTAAATTATTATGTAATTTATCTTTTTCGGTAGGATCTTACAATCCTCGATCCGATTCTACGATCCGATCCTTTAAACACCTCCAACGATCTAATGTAGAATCCCGATTTTAACAACCTTGGTTTCAAGGGGATTTGCTTTTTTACATTTTCATACGGTATGTGTATTTTTTGTTGTTGATTCAGTTGAATGCTGACCTGAGTAAATGTATTTGTACACATTAGTTTATGGGTGATGTATAAATAAGTGGCACGATGGCAACCAGAGATTGGGATGGAATTCTACCAATTTTTGGATTAACGTCAATCAGTGCATGCTTCAAACTTATTAGATAACTAAATTTATCCACAGTAGACTTGTCTTAGCACCCTTTAAATGGTTTTGCGTTCCTTTCTCCTCAACTACTTGACGTTAAGCAAAGGAGCTGTGTCTTTCTCTGTCTTCATCCTCCTATATTCTACTCCACGCCTCCAACTATGTAGGTTGGATGCTAATTGTGGGAACACCCAAGTAACTCCAAACATGGAACAAATACCTAAATCTCCTTAACAACACTATAATGAATAATTGGTGCATTGTCTCCCTCGTGCTTTGTACATAAAACATCAATTTGGAGTGTTGTGCTTTTGTAAATCAAAATTGGTGAGAATCTTCTTATGTGCAATAGTTCACCCGAAAAAATGGCCACCTTTGACCAAATTCCCTTCTTTTAAGAGAATAGTTGTAAGTGCTCATCAACAGTTTTATAACAATTTTACAAGAGTGATCCCACACAGCTCCAACAGATTCAAGTAAAGTCCAACTGAGTTTTTTTGTCCAGTGCAATCCCATCTAGAGCTGGAACTAGCAACTTGAAGTCCCAGAGCAAGTATCATGCGGAAAGCTCACCCTGACACTCTTCTACAACAAACTAATGAGTTTTTATGCTTGTATTATCGTGTGCCATGAAGATTTCCCCTCTGAACTGCTATTGATGAATGCACATTAGTGTTTAATGTAGAATTGTGGCAAAGAATGAGGGCTGTTGAGGAGCACAATTTATGTGTATTTTTCTCGATAACCATGTAATGGGCTTGTGGTAAATTAAGGAATTCCCATTTCTAGAGTTTCAACATTTATTTACCTACTCTAGCACAATGGCCCGGCATAAAGACTATATGATCTTTCATTTTTGCTCTCAAAATGTGACTTGATTTTGTCACACTGATATAATTTTGATTAGACAAATGGGACTGCATAGCTGATTTATGAGTTGCAACGGGGCTTCACTTTAAAAACTACGTAAGATGCAAACTGCAATTCTAAGGGCATTGTGGTCATCTCAGTCTTTATGCTTTTTTATTTTTGATGTATTTTTTTTCCACTCTTAAGTTGAAAGAGATAAAGCTTGCTTCAAGGAGCAGTATTCTGGCCAACAAGAAGAAAATGAGTAACGTGAATGTGGAAGCAGAGGAGTCATGAAGGACAAGCACCCCGTGTAGCTCTTGATTACAATCAGCCATCTGCTTCAGCTGAAGATAAATCCAATTCTGTTGGAGCGTCCACAAGGAGCAGGTACAAAATGGAAGCAGTGATCACGAAGGAGAATATGACTACCAGTGCTGGATTTACCACAGCCACATCTACAACTGCTGCCCAGTCTGTTAGTTTGGAGGGTGAGGATAAGCCAAGGTCAGTGAGTAACGGCTCAGGGGGTACTGTAAAGGGGGTAATTTGAGGAAGGGTTGCGGTGAAATCAGATGTCCTGGAACTTTAGTGGGAGCTCCATCCTCTTCATCTGCTGCTCCTGCTGCTGCATATGCTGCTGGTTCTTCATCAATGAATGCAGATGCACCCAAAACTGTGACACCTTTTAGAATAGATGCATCTGCTTTGGGTTCTTACACACCACCAGTGACTTCTGGAAGCGGCAAGGGGAGGTTTTCTGAGATGCCAGTGCAGTCAGTCTCTACTAACAAGGAACAGCCTCAAACTACCGCTGAGAGGAGGAGCTTGTATGGTTCAACATCTTCTATTGGAGACGATGTATCTGACCTTGGGATTGGGGATTCAAGTAAGCTCACTTGACAATTTGTTATATAGTGGCTTAGCCCTTGACTCCATGTCATGAAGCCATTCTTGAATGCACCTTTTAGATCTATAGAAATGCCTGAAAAGATTAGAATCATTGCACTTGGTAATTTAAGTAGTTTTATACATATAGCCGTGGGACATTTGACAAAATTTAGTTGAGTTGTGACTTGTAAGTGTAGTTATATATGTGGTCAGTGGTCGATTGTTTGCTTTATGTTTCTCGGTATTTGTATTAACTTGTTAGAAAATCCCTTTTTTTACGTAATCCTGAACTTTCAAGTTCAAGATTCATCATCTAAAAGGGTTTAATCGATTCGGTGCCTTTTCCCCCTGGTGTTGGGGGAGGGCATGGTTTTGGAGATACAGTCATGAGGTGATTACAGCAGACAAAGCCATTGATGAGACTAATGTGGGAAACTGGATGCTTCGCAACATGGGCTGGCAGGAAGGCTTGGTAACATTTTCCACTCTTGCACCCCCGTTTACATTTTGTGTGTTGAGTATTTGCTAGAAGCTAGTGAAATATGCCTCTTCCAAATCTGATGGTGAGTTGCCAAGTGAGTCTTATGGACAGTGTCTGGTTGTTTCCAACCTTTTATTTAGATTTGTTATACAAGTAGCCCTTGTGCGAACAGGCTTCTAGCCCAGAGGCAAGAGTGGTTGGTAGCTCTCCTTTAGCTTATATCTGTACAACTTATCACCCGTTGTTTAGAGGTTCCCCTTTCCACACCCTTAGGTAATGTTTGGTTTATTGGAATAAAAATTGATTTTTACAGAAGCTAAGGAATGAGCATTTCATTTCATTCCATTCCATTTCATTTTTATTCGAGTGAACCCAACATAGCATTAAGAGTAGGCTGGATATATAAACTATATTTTGAATCCTCAAAATGTAGCACTTGCATATTGTCTTTCATCTCTCTGGTTTTGCCTGTCACCAGTTACTTTCTGTTTAATGATCTTAGGAGTTCCGTAGTTTGAAAGGTATAGTAGTAGCTGGTAGTTGTTTCTTCAACATTTAGCAGGATTCTGACATTGCTTTGGGGTGTTGTTTTTTTGTTGTTTCCTCTGTGATTTGATGTGCAGGGACTTGGGTAGAGCCTGTGCAAGCACAAGCAATGGAAAAAAGAGCGGGACTGGGGAGTCTGCAAAAGAAGTTGGATCCAAACTTGGAGGTGCAAGCTGGAGACAGTCATTGAACTCTCATTCAGAAGAAGACCATTGCCAGGTTCAGAGAGATGTCAGAGGATTAAGGAGATGATATTCAAAACAGTAAATGGATGGTTGTGCCAGAGATTCAAAGTTGGATGAATAAGTAGAGTCGTGTGGAAAATGTTTTTAGGTTATGAAGTTCCCGTTATGGGGTTCTTTTTGTAAGAATGATGTTAAGGTTTCTTGCTCTAGTAAATGGTCAAAATTATAGTCAGAATATAAACTTCTGTTTAAGGGTCTTATATTACAAGTGGTTATCTTATTGCTCATGAGGAGGTTGTGAGTACTTTCTGATTCAGTTATGAAATCTCTGGCCCTATTTGGCTTCCTTATTTTGGAAAGCTTTTCGGCCCATTTTTTGGATATCTTTGGTGAATTATTTTTTTTAAAGAGTATGTTAACTAGAAAATTGTTAAAATTTAAAATAAAGTAATACTTTTTAATAATTTAAAAAGTTTATTTGTACACTTTTATAATTTTAATATCAAAATGATGTTTATTAATAATTTAAGAAGTTTCTTATGACATATAACTTTTACGCATTACAATATATTTTTTACACTTTCAATACAACTTTCTCCCATTTACCAATACAGTTTCGATTATAATTTTTCTTGTTGGGTCTATAAAAAGTGGCCAATTCCGGTTTGGATTCTCTCTTCACCAATACAGTTTCGATTATAATTTTTCTTGTTGGGTCTATAAAAAGTGGCCAATTCCGGTTTGGATTCTCTCTTCACACAAGGGCAATTTTGCAATATAAGAAAACACAAGGTCCTTTATTATAACATGAACAAAACGTGCAAGAAAATGTCATTAGACCAAAAAAAAAGTATGGTTGTGGGGAGTGTATCTAGACAAGTGTGTGGTAGGCAGGTTGGCCACTGGTTACCTTGGCTTTTCAAATTTGGAAAATTGGGCTCGGATCTACGCACCAAAAAGGTTTCTATGTATTATGGCTTCTCCTGGAAAGGGAATTAAAAGTTATTTTTTAATTTTTAATTTATTTTAAATTATATTATTTTTTATATTTTTTACATATTTTTTTAAAAAATAATCAAAAAAATTAATTTTTAACTATTTTTTCAAAACACCTCTATATACATATTAGAAAGGGAGAATTACACTCCCACAAATATGAAAGGATGTAAGTTACATTTGTACCTTCATAATGTGGGTGCTTGAGAAGTGATTATTTTTTAAATTTTTTGGCTATTTTAGACTTTTTGGCTTTTTTTTGGATGAATTATATTAACAGTCCCTATAATTTGGAGCTCATATCAATTTGATCCCTGAATTTTTAATTGTGACACATTATACTCTGAATTTTGAATCTTGTTTCAAATAAGAATAATTAAAGATATCATTGCTCAACTTCAATGGCAAATTCGTTAATTTGATAAAATATAAACTAATTTGACAAAAATAAATGTCAAAAAAGTATTTTTGAATTTTTAAAAGTTATTTATACTCATCAAAGATAAAATTATGTAAAATTGATAAATCTTTTACATATTTATTTAATTATTTATTTTACCAAATTAATTTTTATTATATGTTTGGATGATAATCATGTAATGGATGATTGTTTTTATTTTTTATTAAATTAGTTTCTATTTTTCCAAAAGTCAAATATGACGACAACTTTGATATTATTATTAAACTAATCTATTAAATTAAAAAATTTAAAACTAAAAACATTTCATATAAAATATATCGATTACACATTAAAAGCCTAACAACCACCCATTACATGATTATTATCCAAACACATAACAAAATTTAATTTGGTAAAATAAATAAATAAATAAATGTGTAAAAAAATTATTAATTTTACATAATTTTATCTTTAGTGGGTATAAATAATTTTTAAAAATTTAAAAATATTTTTTTGATATTTGTTTTTGTCAAATTAATTTATATTTTTATCAACTTGACAACTTTACCCTTAAAATTGAGCAATGGTATCTTCAATTATCCTTATTTGGAATAAGATTCAAAATTCAAGGCCAAATATGTCACAATTGAAAAGTCAGAGACTAAAATAATATGAACCCCAAACTATAGGGACTATTAGTATAATTTATCCTTTTTTAAAAAAATATATATGTCCACTGTACTATAATTTCTCCTATTAGAAACTCTAAAAAGAATTATAAAAAATTCTACACATTAATCCCATGGTGTGAGTTCCCCATATAAATGTTAGGGGTCCTGTTATGGTGTGCAACCCTTGCAACCAACACAAAAGGTATAAACAGGAGGTGTAAACATAAAACAGGAGGTGTAAGTGTGCAACTTACACAAAAGGTGTAAGTTGCACACTTAAGAAAAGTCCAAATGTTAGGTAGAATTTTTAATCCAAATTTCTAACATTGTTTATCATATAACTAATCTTATAGCACAAGAAATATATAAAAATTTTGAAAAATACGAGACATTTTCACTTAATTCAATATACTTCTTATTAAGATTAATATATTTTTAGTTATTTTACCTATTTTTAAGATATTTTTTATTTCAATCTCAATATTAAACATTGTCTCAGAGCGATCATTTAACATTTGTCTGCACGTGATATAATGTTAAATTTAAATAATAAAAAAAGAAAGCCGTCATTCTTATTTCACTTTATTTCAAATACACTCTTTTGTTGGTCCTTATTATACATAGAAAGTATTTGAAGCAAAGTGAAATATGAATAGTAACTATACATAATAAGGATAAAGAAAGCAATGTATTTAAAGTAAAATGGAATGAAAATAGCGCTTCCTTAAAAAAAATCACAATGTATGTTTAGAAGAATATAATTTTAGAATGGTAAATCCTATAATTTTGTTCCAATTTCATAAAATATATATGTATAAAAATAAATAATAATTTTTTTAAAAAAAATATTATCATGTAGTGTTAGTGTACATATTAAAAATGCCTTTTTAAAAATTTTCAAGAGAGAGGGTGAAAAGTGGAAAAAAGTGACACCATTGGATGCTCTAAAAAGACCTTTTTCTAAAATTTTCAAGAGAGAGAGAGGTGGTGGGAACTATAAAAAAAAAATGATACCATTTGAATGTGCTAAAAATACTTTCTTTTTTTTTTTTTTTAAGTGAGACGCTTCTCTCCAATTTACTCTGTAAATTGAAACGTATTGTTAGATTTGTGATATTCATTACGGGTCCTTTTTTAATGATTTAAACCATTTAATGTGTAGAGTTCATCGATTACTTTATACTTGCCAAAAATTACATTAATTGGATATCGTTAGCCCCTTAATCGGAATATATATTTATTAATAATTTATTTTTAAAATTATATTTATTATTGATAAAAATATATTCTAATTAAAAACTATAAATATCTTATCGACGTAATTTTTTATAAATACAAAATACTTGATAAATTTTACCTATTAAAAATTTAAATTATTAAATAAAATCCAGGATATATTTTACAAACCCAATAATATACTTTTATTCACCCAATAAATTGGGAGATGCCTCTCCTTTCTAAAATTTCCAAGAGAGACGGCGGGTGGGCATTGGAAAAAGAATAATGTTTTAAAGCACTAAATTAGAAGCTCTAGAGCATTATTAATGATGTGGCACAGTGATCCTCACCAAAGTGATGTGATGTTTTGGCTTAAGTTTGTTTTTTTCTTTTTTTTTTAACTCATTAAAACTATTAATGATCCAAAAATTAATAAGATGAATCACCACTCTTGAAAAAAATTACCATCATTGGGATGGGCCTGAATTTGAGTTTGGTGCGTGGCGGCTTTGTGCTATATCAAACAAAATGGGGACTTGCTTTGGTCAACAGATTTTATTTTAGAATTGATTAGGTGTGTTCGTTATATAATTTTTTGAACCGCATTCAAATTGACTTGTCTTAAAGAATGTTTTAACCTACCTAACTTACACGTAAACTCGCACAAATCGTACTCAAATCGCATATGAATTGATCAGACAGTATTTTATACAATTCTACTTGTTAAAAGTCTTCTAATATTATGCTTAGGCCCCGTTTGTTTAGAGAGTTAGAAGAGAAATTGAAATTGGTAGTGAGGTGGGACTCACTAATATTGTATTTATTTTGAGAGATGAAGAGGGGATTGATAGTAAACTCCGGATTAGGATGGGCCTCTCCAAGGAGATTCGGATAGGCCTCTAGGACTTAGTATTAGAAAAATAGTTCGGCGTACTAGAAATTTTTTATTTTTATTTATTATTTATTTTATTTTTTACATGTCGGGCATTTTTTTTAAACATTAATGTTTAATTTTTTGTATTTTTTGTTAAGTAAAAATCATTATTTTATTTGTTTTATTTTTTTTTGGAAATTTTTTATTTTATTTTTATTTTTTAAATTTTTTTTACATATTGGGTATTTTTTTAAAAAAATCAATGTTTAATGTTTTTATATTTTTTTATTTGTTTTATTATTTTATATTTATTTTATATTAAAATAATTTAACAATCCCCACACTAACAACTATTATCAAAACAAACATAATTTTACTTAATCCCCCATTATCAATCCCCTCACTATTAATTCCCTCACTATCAATCCCTTCCATTCTACCTCTAAAAACAAACAGAGCTTTAGAATTTTGAAGACCACAACTTAAGATTACGATTAGGTGTGTTCGGATACACGTACGTTATATAATTTTTTGAACCGCATTCAAATTGATTTATCTGAAAGGTAACGTTTATATGAGGGAATGGATATTGAAAAAATTGTTAATATAAGAATTATTAGTGAAGGGATTAAGTAAAAGTGTATTTATTTTTATAATAGTATGAGAGATGATTAGTGATGGGATTGTTAAATTATTTTTATATTTAAAAAAATTAAAACAAACAGGTGCATTTGGTAAAAAAAAATGAAATTAAAAAAATAATTTTTTTATATAAAATAGATTCAATCCCCTCACTATTTTTCTAATTCTACCCAAAACTCAACCATGTTAATTCCCCTACTGAAAGGGGTTACTAAACCCCTTGAACTATCAATCCGCCCTCTTCTTTCATTACCAAATATGCTACGGGTAGAATCCACAACCATGATAATCTAATCCAACCCCTCAATCCGTAAACAAATATAATCAAGAAGTTTTAACTTACCTAACTTACACCATGAATTCTCCCAAATCGCACATGGATTGATTGGACAATATTTTATACAATTCTATTTGTTAAAAGTCTTTTAATATTATGTTTAGAATTTTAAAAAATTTTGAATTTTTTTTCTTTTTCTTCACAAATTCAAGACCACAACTTAAAATTGTGTACTTGTGCATTCTCATCATCTATGCCATTTAATTAATTTTTTTAACTAATGTGACCTGAGATCAAACACAACTTAAAATTGTATACTCGTGCATTCTCATCATCTATGCTATTTAATTAAGATTTTCAATTAACGTGACTGTACATTCTTTTTCTATGTCATAAAATTTTAATTGGTCCACCCCGCCATTCAATATAAGATTTTATAAATAAATTCAAGATACATGTAATTACTTGTAAATTATACATATCAGCTAAACACAAATGTCTTTGCATTATTCCCCAAAAATTATATTAAAATGAAGATTCAATCCAATGTACAACTCGTGAAGTACTAACAACTTATGTGAGTTAATATAACTTTATATGGTAGTCGATAATATTTATAATTTGACCCACGTTTTAACAAACATTAGGGTAGCATTGAAATAAAAGTGAAATGGAATAATTATTTTACTATAATATCTATTTTTATATTTTATTTACTAAAAATAATAATAGGTAAATAAATTTTAGGGAAAAAAAAATCCCAATTCTAACCATTGTAACAAAATAAACCTGAATTTTTTATTTTGTCAATTTAAATATTAAATTTTTTATTTGACTTTAATCTATAAATCATTTGTTATTTCCATTAAGCAAAATCGATAAAAAAAAATAATATTTTATTCAATAAATTTAATGAAAATGTATTTTAGGTATTTTATGTATATTTATATTATGTTTAATAACTAAATATTTTTTTTGTCAATTTTACTTAACAAAAATAAATAAATAATTTAGATTAAAAATAAATTCAAATTGATAAAATTCAAATATTATTTTATTAAAAAGATTTATTTTATTTATTATTATTATTATTATTTTTTTTTTTTTTTTGGTTGTAATCGTTGCTAAATTTTAAAAGAGAGTATATGAATGATGGACACTACTTCTTGATTGATTCCATGTAATATTCCCTTCGATCAGCTATCAAATACCCATTTCGCAGACAACAAACAAACTTGCGTTGAGAACCCGCTTTGAAAATCCTTCACAACCATCGTATCATGACATCTTCTTCAATTGAAAACTCAGTGGACAGGTGATTATACATACACATTTGAATCTCAATTTTCATGTTTCTTCAAGATCGATACAATATTTCATCTGGGTTGTGTTTGTTTCTTTGGTTTATTTTATCTATACACCACAACTGCTTCAAATTTTTTGAGTTTGTTTTGTTCCAATGCAACCCAATTCATACCCATTAGAATCCCCATTTCGTATGGATCATATGGTTTTTTTTTTCTTTTTATTTTGTATGATTGTGCTCATAAACATTACAAGAATCTCCTATAGTTTTGTACTACTTTAATGTTTCTTGAATGATTGAGCTCGTACTTTGTGTTTGTGAATTCGCATTTGCAGAAATACACATTTCTGGTTGAGCTCGTACTTTGTTGTGTTTCTTCTTCAATCGCATAGTATTTCTAGACATCTTTCATTCACTTTCGATGCATTTGGATTGAGGGATTTATTGAGAAAAGAAGAGAAAAAAATTGAGAAAAAGAGATATCTCATCACTTGTTTGGATGATTAAATTGATGAGGGAAAAAAAAAAGAAAAAAAAAAATCGTAAGAAGAAAAAAAAAATCTCTTGGAACTCATGTTTTGATTCAACTAAAATTGTTCTTTAGTAAAAAAAAAAAAAATTAATTATAATACTTCAATTACCCATCTAAATACAAAGCAAATAAAATAGTGAGGAACTACAATCATTTTTCCCCCCCTCTCAACTAGATGTGAAATCATATCCTTACCATACCAAATGGACTGTTTGTGATTAAAAATAACTAGATTTCGAACTGGTGTCTTGGCCTAGTGGTAATAAAACAGTGTATTAGCAGTGACAAATGCATAGACTATTAAAAATAAAATAGAAAAACTAGGTTTGAAGGCAAAGGGGACTCTGCAAAGCTTGTTATTTTATACTGCCTTAGATGTATAGATATTGACCTATGTATGTATGCAGAGAATGCCTTTTGATTTCTTTTGGTGAGGAAACTCTTGTCTAAAGAAAGAAGTGTGCATTAGCCTTTTATGTGGTATATGTCCCAATAATGCCAATGGGAGGTTGCGATTTCATGATTATATATTCAACATGTGTGGTAGGATATTAAGTCATGATAATATCATCCAGCTAGGTCAAATTTTGATCTATGAAATATTGAAATGTTCACTCTATTTTGGCTTCCCTTTAAACAGGGTATAATAGTAGTGACAAATGCATGATTCCAACTTTCGGGAGGTGAATATTAAATAAGGAGACTCGTATTAAATTTCTAAAAAATCTTAGGGGGCCAAACCTATACAGTTTGATAATATTCATAATGGGTTCTCCTTGAAATTTTTTGATGCGGTTGGAAGAACGTCTCGTCATAGGAATAATTGCTACCTCTAGTTTGCACTCTCTTTTGAATTACTAATTCCCTTGTGTTAGTTCATTCACAGCTGGTTTGAGTACTAACCACCAACTGATCTGGTAAATGAAAGCCCATCAATC
The DNA here is from genome assembly GCA_036172215.1 of Camellia granthamiana. NCBI lineage: Eukaryota > Viridiplantae > Streptophyta > Magnoliopsida > Ericales > Theaceae > Camellia > Camellia granthamiana. Next base: position 36,839,681 of record CM069916.1, read on the forward strand.
AGTGCCATCGCAATCTTAATATTGATCTGATGGTATAGGGGTAGAGCAATTGACATGAGTTGGCTACACAGAGTAGAAGAAAATTTCAGATTCATTGACATTTTGGAGTGTTTTTTAACTTATTATTGCATTCGTTTTGTGCAAGCAGCTCTTGTTCTCTCTCTAGACTTGCTCCTCTCGAAGCAGTACTCTTTGATGTTGATGGAACTCTGTGTGATTCAGATCCCATCCACCACCAGGCTTTCAGTGTAATGCTTCAAGAGGTAAATCTATTTTTCTTCCATTTTAATGGTTTATTGGCATGGTCTTTCCATCGACAAATCAAATACATCCAAAAATATAAAATATATATATATATGTTTTATGTGAATGACAAGTGAACCCTCTTTATAATTTCATGACTATTCTTTGATTTATGTTCTTTTTCAACAAACTGTTTGGGCGTTTGACAGATAGGTTTCAATGGTGGGGTTCCAATTACTGAGGAATTCTTTATTGAGAACATTGCTGGGAGGCATAACAGCGACATTTCTACACGTCTCTTCCCTGATGATTATGAACAGAGCGTAAAATTCTTGGAAGATAAGGAAACTATGTTTCGAAGGTAAATTCCACTCTCCTCTAACTTAATTTTTTTTTCTAAATATCCCAACTTATAATTTATCTCATGGAGAAAGCAGACTTGCAAAGGATAAATTGAAGCCTATAGATGGCCTTTACAAACTGACAAAATGGGTTGAAGATCATGGTTTGAAACGGGCTGCTGTGACTAATGCTCCTAAACCAAATGCTGAACTAATGATCTCAGCTCTCGGACTTTCTGATTTCTTCGATACTGTTGTTCTTGGGAGCGATTGTGAACATGCGAAACCATTCCCAGATCCCTACTTGAAGGCTCTTGAAATACTCAAGGTGTCAAAAGATCACACTTTTGTCTGTGAGGTTCAACTTCTATCATACCCTTCTATTTTCTGCTGTTAATCTGCTAATCTTCCTACTAGGGCTACAAACAAACAAAGTTATTCATGAACAGCTCGAACTCAGCTAGACTAAAGCTCATTTGTGTTCAGTTCGTTTACTTAATGAACGAGCTTGAGCTTTTAGGCTCGTTTAGTAATCAAGCCAAGCTCCAGTAACCCAAGATTCGCTTGATAAGGCTCGTGAACATAAGCAATATAAATTGATATTTATTTTGACTTTTTAATATGTCAAATATAATTTTATTAATTTATTTTATTTCTCGATTTATGTTTTGTAGATTTATTATCAATGTGAGCATTCTTTTATTTTGCTCATAGTTTCCCATATTCCTCTTACTATACTGATTAATTTAAGTTTAATTTTTCCTTCCAAGCTTGGTTTGTTTATGTAATCAAATTGACTCAAGCAAAGCTCAAATTTCTCAAATACTTGACAAACCGAGATCAATCTTGATTTTTTAGGCTCAACTTGAGGTTGGCTTGAGCTGAAGCTAAACTAATTTTTAGCAGACTAAGCTCAAACACCCCAAAGTTCTGCTCTGCTCAACTCGTTTGCAGTTTTTCTATAACTATGGTATATTTTTTTGTTTTTTTTTAGGATTCTGTTTCTGGAATTAAAGCTGGGGTGGCAGCTGGGATGCCGGTTGTTGGTTTAAAGACCAGGAATCCAGAACATTTGCTGATGGAAGCGAAGCCTGCGCTTCTAATAAAGGATTATGAGGACCCGAAATTGTGGGCGGCATTGGAAGAGCTTGATAGGAAGGCAGGTGCAGCTTGAGATGATTGTATATCATCATAGCAACTAGCGGAGTAGAAAATACTGCAGAAAAAATCAGAGGGCCACTCTGAATAGTTATATATGCTGGAGAGGAGCTGTTGCATCCTTTTAAATAATTCGTAGACACAATTTATGAACTTACTTATACCATTCATATTGTTTAGTGAATGATGGTGGCATGAAGATGAGTTTTGGAATCATTACTAATGGAAACACATTCAGATTCAATCTCTCTGAGTGAATGTCAATGTTTTCTTCTCTATTCCCTTGGACCCAAAGAAATGGAAGTTGAGTAATTTATAATAATCAATATGTATAATGTTCTTATATTATTCTTTAGATATGGGTCCCTCTTATGCCCATCTTTAGTGGATCCACTCTAAACTTCACCTTCATGATTTAAGCCGTTCATTTTGTAAAACTTAACAAAAATATTATATATGCTAAAAATAAGTGGATTGAATATCTCTAGTAATATAATCAAATCAATTTGTTTTGAAAAAGGATAATTTAGTCTTACAATCACATTTGATGTCAATTCTTTTTAAAACATACGTGATCTTATTATATAATTATTGATATCCAAATAATTTATTTTTGATCTACTCTACGAGTCCTAAGAGCAATTTAAATCATGAATATAGGCCCAGAGTGAGCCCAATCTCCATTTATAATGTTCTAAAATGCACAAGATGTTATTATATTATTCTAGTTAATCCTGTTTCATATATCAAAGTTTTTGCATGTCAAAAAAATGAAAAACTGCTAATCCAACGAATCAAGTATAGCACAAAATCCAAATGAAGGAGAGAAACAAGTTATATGTCACAATGTTTCAGCATCCAAACTCAGAAAACTATTATAAGCTTGCAAAGCTAAAAGAGGGACCTTAAACTGAACAAAATCAAAACAATCATAAATCTTCATTGCCATATTATGAAGGAATCTCTCTATACATGCACGAATGATGCATTTCCATCTTACTCATCTTCATCTAGTCCATAACACAGAATCAATTTCATCCCTGGCAGACTTGTATAATTCAAGCCTCCTCCCACATTGCTGCCTCCTCTCCATTAATACCGGATCTTCATCAAGCAATTCTGCAAGCTGCCGGCCCTATACAGTAACAAAACCATTCAATCAACAAATGATTGTCGCTAGTAAAAGATATTATCACCTGAAATTAGCAGTTGAACACTCCATGAATTCTGAGAGGAGTCAATGAAAATATATGCTATGCTGGTATGATTGGAAATATTTTTATTTTCTTTGTTTTCAGAAACAAAAATAAATAAATAATAAAAATAAAAATCAAGAAGAGTTATGCAAAGCAAGCCTCCTTCTCTGGAAACTTAGGATTTGTTTAGTTGTGTTTATGTTTTTGTTTAGAAACAAAACAATGAAAACTTCTAAAACACCTATCATTTTCATATTGTTTTCATTTTTGTGAGAAAACAGATTTCAAAGTTCAAGGATAACTTTTTATTGTTTCTTAAAAAGTGGGTTGTTTTCAAAAATTATTTCCCAAAAACAGTTTTTGAAAACAGTTTGCCAAACAAATTTAACGTTTTTCACGTTGAACCTGATCATTATCCAACCTATTGTGCATCAAAGAGGGTGAAGGAGAGAGGGAGGGGCTGTCACGTGTGTGCTTGGAAAGGTGGGGGTTGCATTGGTCAAAAGTGCAGATAATTGTTGTATACCTCCTTTTTCCCAATTTGTGTATAGAAGTGGTCGAGTAAAGACTGCTTTGCCTCCCGAATTTGACAATACACCACAGCTTTCGGAATGGTATTCCTGAGAGTCTCCAACACCATCACAACATAAGAAGAAACATTTGATCCTATCCTCCGGAAATGACCCTCTGTGTAGCGGTCCACAGAAGAGGCAGCTGGAATCCCTCCCTTATCCACTTCCTGAGGGAGTCTGCGGAAAAAATCCACAGTCAGGTATGAGGACTCCATGTCCACCATTCGCAACACTGTTTTTTTACTGTCATCACGGAACCTCTCCAAGGCTTCATTGGCAGCTGCTGCTATATCCGCTTGGAGAGTTGGAAAACGTTTCAACTCCTGCGTGACAAAAAATATAAACTTACATTACATATTATTAGGTCCTTGCATTAAAGGAAACCAGTATCATTCCCATATATCAAACCTGAGTTTCTCCGATTGACTTTCTCACAAGCTCCTTCAAGATGAAGTGTACCTACAACAATGCCAATTAATGATTTTCAATACATCTTATCAACTCAACAACAGAGACCGGGAAAGCATCATATGAAAATTATGTTATTGCATAGCAATGGAAAAGTATTGATGTCTGCAGAAGCTTTTTCAGCTATATTATATGTCTCATGTAAATAACAATCAGTATGTAGATTTTGATTCCTTTGTTCAAATTTCAAATGACTCCAATAATTTTGGCAACAACTCCATTCTTGTTCTAAAAAATGAATATATGCTTCAATCAGTGAAGAAATGGAATGATTTCATTTCCAACTGTTTGCAAAGCCCCATAATAATATCCGACAGCACTTCCCTTCTCATAATAAATAATTCCAATGAAATCAATCCTCCTGCCCCCCCCCCCCCCCCAAAAAAAAAAAAGGAGCACATAACGAGGACATTTTCCATCTACAAAGGAAATCATAGTAACAATAAAGAGAGAACAAGACAACAAGCTCTTACAGCATCCACTGAAGCTTCTGCTGGGCCTTTAAAATAATTAAGGGCCCCTTCAATAAGGCGTCGGTAACCTTGCTCCGGTGCAATCAGATGAGGTTGGTATCCATCTGCCTCTGAAACCACTTTCCTTACATTCTGCAGTGAAAGGTGACGATCAAATGGAAGCTTCCTTAAAGCAGCAGGCAACTGGTAGTCAAACACTCCGTAAATCCGATCTCCACCGGGTCGCCTGAGAATAAAATGAGGATTATTAACAGGTTTAAAGGTTCCTCAAACTGCTTTCACCAAGCAGATGGAGACAAAGGATTATGATCTAAAGAAAATGTGACTGGTTCTTCTTCTGTGGTGGTGGTGGTATTTTGTTTGGGGTGGAAGAGCTGGGGAAACTGGGGGGCGGGGGGAAGAAAAAGTACCTTGTTTGGTTTAGTTTTTGAAAACTGTTTTTGATTTTTTGCTTTTTCATGTTTTTATGTCTTTAGATATACCTAAAAAATAAAATATTTGTGAAGAAATCTGAAAATTGTTCACTAAAAACAAAAAAACCACGGAGACGTGCTGGGTTTTTTTTTTCCCAGATTTTTCACAGATATTACATCTTACCCTCCATCAAGGTGCTCCTTAAATATTCGATCAAATGCACGGCAAAGCTCTAAGATGGTGTATAACTGGGCCTGCCAAAATAGAAAACAAAACCCATCCAGTAAAACAAATTTGAGTATGAACCAAAAAATATCATTGCATAAATAAACGAGGCAAATATAAGCTCCCTACCCCTGCATCAACAGCAACTGTTCTACCAAGGTGGTTCAACTCTGCTTCAAGTTCATTAATGCTTTGGTTAATCAATGACATAATACCTGGTATGCGAGCCTTGATGACAGACTCTAGTTGCTGAAACAAAATACACTCTAGGTGATAACAAGCCATTCTATATATACTATCTCAAAAAATAAATGAAACATTCAAGATATTTATTTAAATGCAATTAAGACCAACTATACCTTAGAGAGAAGTTTTGCAAGATATTCCGAACCCATTCTGCTGGCTAAGTGTCCATAGTCAGGATTGGTGGCAAAGAATTCATGCTCCCTACGCCTAGCATCAAGCATGTCAACATTTCTATTTATATCAGCCTGTGAACGGTTTACAATTCCAACCCAAGGATGCTGCAGTCGGTAAGATCTTCCTTCGAGAACCTGCAACATAATACAAACCAATATTGAGAAAATGAGAGACCCAGTATTCTGCATCCATGCATTTTTTATGGTATAAGTTTATAGATCTTGCTCCACAAAATTTACAAATGCATGAGATGAAAGGATACAAAAAATTGTAAAGTAGAAGTGATTTTTGGAATGATAATAGACGGTTACTCATAACACTTGCTATTGACAATTGCCAAGTAAATGATCTCCCCTGCAATGGATTCTAAGAAAACATTCGACTAAGAGTTCTCAACTCTCCACCAAGAACAAGTCCAGTTTTCTGCATTTCTAAACAATACTTGTTACAAGGTAAGAGAACTTACATCTAATGCATTTGTTCCCCTATCCATCAAATCAAGCTTTGTCAGCACACCAAATGTCCTTTCACCTATGCATTAACCATGCAATCATACAATAAGAAAAACAAAAACAAAAAATATAGTGGCAACAATACAACCCAATTAAGAGCAATGTATTGGGTAAAAATATAAACAATATGCAGAAGTACCATTAGGATCAACTTCTCGAGCAAGCTTGATAGCATCAGATGTTGCAACATCTTGATTGGCTGGAGTTATGGCTAGGATAATGCAATTTGGCTGCAACCCAAGAACCACATATTCATAAATTAACAAAGTTCAGCATCCCATCTAAACTACAAGAAATTGTAGAAAAAAATGATTTTATGCCTGCTTGATGAAGAATCACAACAGGAATTTCAAACAGGGAGGTGTATGAAAGAAAAAATTAGCTATTGCCATTTCAACACCTGTATGCTGCGTAGAATCTGACAAACTACACCTACAAAGCATTTATTTTGAGCAAAGAGATTACGAAATTGTTTCTCTCGGAAATAATTAACTCTCTGTATGAGATTCCAAATTATGGGATTCATGAAGTATCATTATGCATTGCTTGCAAAAGAAACCTTTTATTATTAACTTGCAAAAAGAAACCATAGGACGGAATACTACAAAAATAAATCAGCCGCTTCAATTTTATTCTTCATTACCTTCTCCCCTTTTCATTTTATTATAACATGTTATGAGGTCTCCCTCAACTGTATTACAACCGAGAAAAACAAAGAAGATATGCATACACTACTGATTTGTTTTTGGATTTACCTAAATTTGATGCACATTGTTTAGCATTATTATATGTACGTATGCATGTATGTACATATTTAGACGTATATATAACTATACAGTTATATATGTTCCCATTACCTTCTCTACATAAGAGTGAACCATGTTTTCAATGTCTTGAACAATACTCTCTGGCTGTCCCTCTGTCAATAACCAACAACTTGTAGTTCACATTAGAATTTAGAGGGATAAAATACTTGTGAAAGATGTAACATGGGCAGGCCGAAAATAATAAGGAATGGGAGAAAATCATACCTACGCCAACTTTAGTTAGACCAGGTAAATCTATCAATGTTAAGTTAACAACTGCCAAGCAAAATAGTCCATGAATATCCAGCAGATAAAAATGAAGTGTTAAAAACAAAGAGATAAACATGTCATAAATTCTTAACAGCGTAGGGGATCATGAAGAATTAGACAATAACATAAAAACAGCAGCAATCCCCTAAAAATTCCATGTATGGTTTATTGGACAATATTGGTATCTAGGTATATTGATAAGAAATCAATGCATAAATAGATTTTTTTTTTTTTCCCCAAACATATAGTATAATTCAAATTGCAAGTGATACATGCAACATCAACATATTGAGTACATGACCTAGATCATTACACTCTGAACTATTTATTGACTCATTATTTTCAAACAAACAAAAATGTAATTCAATGTGTCAAACATAAATGTAGATGGGAAAATAAAATCGCCAAGCAAAAAAATGTACGAACCAAGTACAGTAGAAAACGATGGAGGGCCGTGTGGTGAAGATGAAAATGTTACTTATCACCTAATTTATTGCTTAAAAATCTATTGCCATGTAAATTTTATTGAAAACCCGCTACATAGACTGACGAAGTTGGCTAGATGCACCACCTGTTTAATAATTTGAATCATAAAAAAGGGGGAAATAAAAAATTCATGAATCACCATTGGGCGAGTAGATGCTGAGATTAATAGGAAGTGGTGAAATATGTTTTATCTTGCCAGTCACTCTGTCCGTTTCATCCTGAATTTCTTTCCGTACTAAAGCTGCATAAAAAAATTCAGAGATAACTTTAGTTAAAAGTAAAATGCATTTTTATTTCAAGAGCAACCAAGCAAGCAATCAACCACATATGAGAAATATATCTTTGTTAATATACATAAACATGCACAATGATATTGCCAGTCAAAAAACAAATGCACAAGTAATATTACTAGAAATGACATAGCAAAATTGTACCATCAATCTGGTCTCTCAATCATGGAACTTAAATAACAAGTAACGATGTAAAACAGATAAAATAAAATAAAAAGGTGGAAAATACAGAAGATTGTTTTAAGTTGCCTATAAAGACATGGATATATGGAGGCATATTTATCTTTGTGTGTGCTTTCATACTTTCATGCAGTTACAGTGAGAAGGAAAAAAGGTTCAGAAGTAATTGCCTAAAGTAATTTCCAAAATTTGGCATCAACATATGAGTTAGTGCATTAACATTCCAATAAGGGTTTACAGATGTATAAAGACTTACCTTCCAACTCCTTTACAAAAGAGGTCCATAATTCGTATTCCTAAATAACTAAGAACATAATATTGTTGACAAAACAGGTAAATTAAAAGCTTGACAACATAAAGCATCTTTTTTTGGGGGGGATACTTTCATTGGAACTGATCCAACTGGAATAACAAAAACATCAAACAGTGAAACCAAATCATGACATTTGCATACGGTATGACATACAAAAGTCTGTGAATTTTTTGTTCGCCTGGTGAAGAAACTGGGCATACTCTTCTTGTCCTTGTTCTGTCTTGTGTAATTGCAACACCAAAGGCCTCCTAGTTACAATCCCTGAAATTATTACATAACTAGTGAGGTAATCCAAGCTAATCAATTACTACAAAACTTTCTGTCATATTGATCACTGAGAAACTGAAAATAAAAAATTTATTAAGAAAAATGCAATCACTTGAATCATTTCTCCAGTTAACAAAAGGTGTCAACTCAAACTACAACTTGTAGCCACATCTTTTTAAGCTTTTAGATCCTAAATTATGATCAAATTCAATTTTAACCAAAAAAAACAAATCGACTTCAATTACACAAATGTCCACAACTGGAAGACATAAAATTTGGCTTAAATTTCATTTTTTATCTTCTCTGAACAACCAAACATGCCATTAATCGAAATCAAAACCACAAAAAATAATTTTTTTTAAAAAAAAGTTATAGGAATTGGTTACCTGATCCCCTTGGCAGAAAATCCCTACCAACAATGCTTTCCAACACTGAAGATTTCCCAGAACTCTACAAAACCACATAATAAAAAAAACACGCACACAATTCACAAATCAAACCTGACGAAAATATACAAATACAAGATCAACAATAAATATATATATATATATATATACACACACAAACACACATAGAGTGAATGGGTGTGCGTGATTCACATACATGCATATATATACCTTTACAAACCACATCATGAACAACAGCACAAATCAAAGGTAACTAAAGATAACCACAAGAAACACAAACTCTGATACATACACGTACAGAGAGAGATTGCGTGATGAACAGAACGAAGAACAACCATAAAAGCGATCTTAGAGAGAGTGAGAGAACCTGACCGCCGACGACGACGATGGTGGGAAGAGAGTCCCAGAGAGTAGGCAAGGCATTGTCGGCGCCATAGTCGCCGAGGACCGTACATGCCTTCTGGATGCGATTGACGAGTCCGATAACACTCTCCATCGCCGGAAAGTCGAGGACTCCGTCGTCCGATACAGAAACCCTACGGCGGCGATGGCTGGAGCGAACAATGATGGAAGAAAGAATATAGACGGAGATATACGCAGAAGCACAGAGGAAGAAGAAGAGAGTGAAGAAAGCTATTTTTCTTTTTTTGTAATTAATAATTAATTAATTAAGAGTATTTTTTGACTTGAGAGAGACGGTTATGTTGTGCGTGGTGCGTGTTGGCTGGTTGGTTATGAGTTGGTCTAAGGGCATATTGCGCCACGTTAGCAGTTTTTATAGTGGGGCTTGTGACTTTAGGGGGACTTTCAAATGTTTTGAAAATAGGGTCTTTGGCGGGCTGCTTTTTACTAATTTGGTGTTGGGTATCATTGTCTGCGAGGTACGTTCTGCACTTTTTAAAAGTGTGTGATGTAGAAATTATTATTAATAATTGGGGAAATTATTAGGGATGGCAATTTGAAATCGATCCGACGGGAATCCCTGGCCCCGACCTTGATTTGAGTATTTTTTCTTGAAAAATGCCCCCGACGAGTAGAAAATGATATTTGAAAATCAATCCCCGATTTGTTTTGGGCCGGGGACGGTGATCAGTGTTCAAATCCCGGCCCGACCCCAGTCCCGTCCCCGAATTTCCCTGAAATAAAATTACTTTTCTACCCCTTATATATATATATACACAACAAACCAAACCATACCTCACATAACACAAAACCGTGGTCTCTCATCTCTCTCTTCCTTCCTCGTCGTCCTCTACTCCTCCCCTCTCCCCACCCATCTCCTTCCCACTGTCACCGATCGAAGCACCACCTCTCTCTCTCTCTCTCTCTCTCTCTCTCTCTCTCTCTCTCATCTCTCTCTTCCTTCCTCGTCGTCCTCTACTCCTCCCCTCTCCCCACCCATCTCCTTCCCACTGTCACCGATCGAAGCACCACCTCTCTCTCTCTCTCTCTCTCTCTCTCTCTCTCTCTCTCTCGTTTTTCTCCCCCTACCCCAGATCTGAGCAGCGACTCTACCCCAGATCTGAGCACCGCTATGATCGCACCACCGTCATGGCTTCTTCGTGTTTGCTGTTGCTGCGAACTCTTAGCCATGGCCTCTTCGTGTTTGTTCTCAAGCCGCAACTGTTGCTTGGCTCTCCTCTCCAATCAACGTAATATATATACATATATATATATATATACACACTGGTTGTTGTTGATGTTGATGTTGAGGATGATTGTTGATGAAATAGATTTTTTAATGTTGAAACATAATTTTTTTGTTTTGATTTTAAATGCTCTACAGATCTATGATGATGATGATGAGCAACAATTGGGATGAAATTTTCTGGTTCTAAATTTTGTTCTGATTTTAAACGTAATATATGTACATATAATTTTTTATTTAAAATTTTCCGAACTCTTAAATTTTTTTTGTTGATGTTAATGATGATGAAATGAAATTGTTTTTTTTTTTTAGCTGGGGAATTTGCAGGGTCGGGGAAACCCGATCCCCGTTAGGGGGCGAGAACGGTGATAAGGTCCCCGTCGAGGATCGGGGCCGGGAACGGGGAGATTTTCACCATCGGGGATCGGGGACGAGGAGTGTGATCCCCGTCTCGCCCCGCCCCGTTGCCATTCCTAGGAATTATATTTGAGTGGAACAGAAATATATATATATATATATATATACAAATATGAAAGAATGTAAATCACTCTGTTTGTTTGTAATTTTTTTTTTTTAAAAAATTTGTTTTTTATATTTTTTATTTTTGCTGAATTTTTTTAATATTTCAAATAATTTTTAAACACACTTAACATAAATACACTTAGAGAGTATAATATTTATAACCAAAAAAAAAATTAAAAATTCACAAATACCAAAAAATACAAAAAAAATAAAAAAAAAAAGTATATTTTTTGTGTTTTGTGTATTTATTAATTTCTTAAAATATTTTTTCACAAATAATTTACTATTTAGATACATCTACGTAGGGGTGTGTGCAGTGCGGTTCGGGCGGTTTGAGAGTAAATTTACAAACCGAATGGCGGGTTAGCGGATTAGCGGGTTGACAAATTGCGGTTTGGGCAGTTTTTGGCGAATTGGCGGATTGAAGAATATTTTAACTAATTATCATGCATTTGCATAATATATAACAGTAATTTGTATAATATTTTTTAAATATATAACACAAAGTAATTTTACGTAATATGTTTCATATATATAACTACTAATTCATATATATAACCACTAATTTGTAATAAATTTTATATCTTAAATCTCTCTCACACTCATTTTTACATTGATATTTTATTGGAAATTAAAAAATATATATGTATTAACTATAGCGGAGCGGAGCGGTTCGGTTGGCGGATTATAAATTTTAAAATTTAAACCGCGGTTAGCGGTTAGAGCGGTGTGGATTGATGCAGATCGGTGCGGTTTTAGCGGGTTGGGCAGTATTTTGCACAGCCCTACATCTAAGTAAGGTATATCTAAAAAAATTTAAAAATTTGTTTAAAATTTAAAAACTATTCACTAAAAACAAAAATAAAATACGAAAAACCAAAAATTCAATTTTCAGAAAAATTGAAACCAAACACACTGAATGATATTTATACACTACAACTCTTCACTTGCACTTTATAATAGAATAATTTGTACCTAGATATTTTTATAAAAAAAAATTTCCCTGTTTCACTGCTCTATAATTTCCTCCTTAATAAATTAATGTCAAATTAGGCCTCGTGTTCCCTGAGTTAGCGCGCATTTGTTTCGTTGAGTGGCTCCCCCTTGATTGATGTAGTAGCCTGACCTTTGAGGACAGTTGTTCCTAAAGTGCCATTCTTGACCACATTCGTAGCACCTTCCCTACCACGTTATTCAAGATTGTACCCTTGCTGTTATTGTGGCCCCTTAGCATAGGGTACCGAAGTAGCAGGGATCTTATTGTTCCTTGAAGGTCCTCCGTTTCTTTACTGGTTGGCTCTGGACTGCTGACCTTGAGTCCTTGCAGTGTTTATCTTCTCTCTTTCTAGAGTAAGAGCCCTATCTACTACCTGTGCATAAGTAGGTAGCTACACTGCAACCAACTTGTCTTGGATTCCCGAGTCAAGTCCCTACTCAAAGCGCCTTACCTTGTCTGTTTCATTTGCCATTATAGATGTGGCATGGCGAGAAAGGGCCTCAAATCGATTGGCATACTATGTCACAAACATGCCTTTTTGTTTTAGTTGGAGAAATTCTTGGATCATCTCCTGTCTTACCGAGTTTGGAAAGTACTTTTCCATAAACAATTCCTTGAACTGTCTCCAAGATAGTTTTGCTACTTGACAGCTTTTCTTAATCATTGTCCACCAGAAATCAGCCTCCCCGTCGAAGAGAAATGAGGCAAGGGACACTTGGTCCTGCTCATTCTGAATTTCTAGCGTCTCTAATATTTTCTTCACTTGCCTTATCCAAGCCTCAGCTGTGAAGGGATTGGGTTCTCCAAAAAAAAATTTGGGGTCTGAGTTTTTGAAATTTCGCTATTAATTCTGTCTTGTTGTTTTCACGCTAAATGTAGCAACCCCGACCTATGATTAACGTTAATTCATGATTAAATATGCTTAATAAGTAATTAAGGTGAAATTCTGAAAGAATTGCATGTGTGTCACATTATTTGTGTTTATATCTGTCTAATGTAGAAATATCTCTTTGTGTTTATATCTGTCTAATGTAGAAATATCTCTTTGTGTTTCCGTTTTGGTTTATAAATTGAAGGCCTTATCGACAACCGAATGCGAAATTGACTTGGTATATGTGTTATTTGAAATTTTTATAACATTATGGTAGGTTCAATTGAAATTCAATTTGGAACGAATCAATTTAGATTAATTAATACCCTTGCCTAGCCTAAGTTGATTAAGGTTAATTAAGCCCACTAATGGAGCCTATAAAAGGCTAATATAAACCTTATAACCTTTTACATACTCTTATTTCTCATCTTTTGGCTCCAACATGTGAGAGAGAGACTAAGAGAATTAAAATCAACAAGGGAATTGCTAGCCATCTAAGGGAAATTGACTTGAAGGCTAAAGATAGAACAACATAGAGCTCAATTAAAGGTCTTAGGTGAGTGTTTGATTCTTAATCTTTGTATTTAAATTGTTAATGAAGATAATTCAAAAAGTTTTGGTGACTAAGTAAGAGACTTGAGCTTTGATGGATGAATTCCATGCATGCATGCATATATCATGGCATTTTGAATAGATTTCTAAAGAATTGTCACATGCATGTGTCTATCTTGACTGTTTTGAGAATTCATCATAATTCTTACCATTTGACCTTAATTAACCATGTTTTGGAAAGCCTTAGTTTATGCATGTTATGTTCATGGCATATTCATAAATTTCAAGTTGGAGTTTTGGTCAATTAGCATGCTTTTGGGCCTTGATTTAGTGAAATGGTCTTCAAACCATGGTATTTTAAAAGTTTCTAAATGTTTTCTGGAGTTTTTGCCCAAAAAGATGAGTTTTGAGGTATGTAATTTGAGTTTGGAGCTTAGAAGTGCAATCTAGAAATTCCAGATTCTGCACTTCTTCTTGAGTGACAGAAGCTGCGCTCGAGTGACCGCTCTATGATGTTACACTTCCGCTCAAGCAACCTGAGGTCCGCTTAAGCATAAAATGTGAGCTCCCAAAAGTTTCATGTTTTAGCAGACTGCTCGAGCGACGAGAGTTGCGCTTGAGTGAGGACCTGAGTCTCACGCTCGAGCTACCATTGAGCGTCTGTCGAACGTAAAAATCACACAACCAGTACTTTTTCAAAGTTTGCAGACCACTCGAGCAAAGGAAGTTACGCTCAAGTAGCCCCTCACAAGGTTGTATGTCCGCTCGAGCGAAGGAAGTTGCGCTCACTATTTTCAGTAAGTTTTGTAAAACATGTTCAAGTGCATTTTGGCATCTACATTGCATCCTAGGCATTCCTAGGCCATGATTAAGACTCAATAAGAAGTTAAGTCCTAGAAACACACTAAGTATGGAACGAAAGAAGTTAAGTACCAACCGAGTGTATGTTTCATTATGTGTTTCTACTATGTGTGTGTAGGTCACGCGCCACAAGTTATCTGATTTGTCTGTTCTGCAAGTGGAGCCATCAGTGAGTAATAGCTCTGTAAAATTATGTTTAACTTTAATTATTTTCTGATGTTATGAAATGATCAATTTTCTGAATTACGATGTTTTGTATGAATGAATAATTGTCTAATTTCTGAAATGTAATCGTGGCATCCTTAGCACAAGGCCCTTGCCTGGAGGTAACAATATCGTGGTCTACAAGTACAAGGCCCTTGCCTTGGGGTAACAATACTGTGGTCTACAAGTACAAGGCCCTTGCCCGGGGGTAACAATACCGTGGTCTACAAGTACAAGGCCCTTGCCTGGGGGTTACAATACTGTGCCTTTTAAGTAAGGCCCTCGCCCGGGGGTAATAATACTGTGGTCTCATGGCCCTTGCTCGTGAGTAACAATACCGTGACTCAAGTATATTATAAGTTCCCGGTACCAGAGATTCCTTATGGAACTAACAAGCAAGATAACGCTAATGGATGTACCATGTATGACTAAGCATGAATTTTGATTTTCGTATGAAGTTTGAACAAGAATATGAATATACATCTGTTTTTTATTTGAATTCTGATTTCTAAATCTGTTAGGGACATCGTTCATTTAAACCCTTTACTCTGTTATTATTCACTGGGCTTCCACTCACCTTATTATATTATGTATGTAGATGAGCAGGCGCGTGACCAGGCCTAAGCTGCTGCTTGGAGTGTTTTGGATCAGCCAGCCACTGTGCCTCCCAGGGAGGTTCCCTTTGAAATGTTTAGTTTGTTACCTTGCTACAGATGTTTTTGCTTTGTTTTGTTTATCTGTATATTGGGCTAAGTTCTCTTTTGGCATTATCTGTGTATTGGAGTGACATAAGACTCATGTATTTATGACGTCACATAAATATACAAGTTGTTTTGAAATTTTATATGTTAACACAACTCTATGGACATTGTATATTTTCTATATTTGCTTTTGTAACCCCTTATTATATGTTATTCTGTTAAGAGGCCTTTGATAATCCAAGGATTACTGGCTGGTTATGATGCTAAACCTATAAGCGGTGGGTTTGGGTCGTGACACCTCGATTGGTTTCTTAATTCATTAGTAATTGCTCGAACGAAGTTCATAACATCACTGTTGTTGTTGTTGTCATTGGATCCATTAGCCCTAGTTCTTCATGCCATTTTCTATATGAAGGATATTGTCGTTACACCATTTATTTATTTATTATTTATTTATTTATTTATTTATTGATAAAATGCATGTAAAATAGTCCAAGTTGAACACATAAACCTTTAAATACTAGGATTTCATTAATAATAATAAAAGACCAGTACATTCATAAAAGAAAGAAAAAAAAAAGAGAAAAAAAAAAAAAGAAGAAAAAAAAATTCATTCTATCCCTTCCCATCTCATTGCGGTATTTTTGCCAAAAATCCTAAGTTGGAAACTAGGACTATTACAATTAAGGCATCGTTTGGAAAGCAACCGGTTTAGCTAAAAAGCCAAAAAGCCAACAACCCATACCAAAAAGTCAAAGATTCTCTTTTCTCTTTACTTTTTGCACATCTTTTTGTAAAAAGTCAAAAAGTCATCATAAACATACTAGTTTTTTTTAGCTCATATTTTAACCAAATAGCCAAAAAGTTACTAAATTAACTTGTTCCCAAATGAGGCCTAAGTATTACAAAATTTAGCGTTGTCCTAACTTTTACACTTGCCATCTCCCAAGCAAGTGGGCACAACGTTGACACACTGTCTTCTCCAACTCCCATGCCTCATCAGGTAGCCCATAACACTCCCAGCGGACAAGGACCATCCACACCCCATTTTGACACACTATTTGCCTAATAACGTAGGTGGGGATCTCATGATATGTGGCAACTCTATAAAAATTCACCAATGGGTCTAGGGTTCGGACAACATGACCAAAAGAAGGTTAGGTAGTCTAGATATCTTGGAGCAGAAATGCATCACCCTTGTTTGCGACGTACTGTGGTAGTAGGTTCTATACTCGATAGAAATTATTGTCCAGATATTCTTTTATCTAAACTGGCCCGATAAACATGTCCATTCTAGGAGAGCTTCTCCAATAACATATCCTAGTAGAGGTAACCCTTACAAATACTGTCTTCTCGTACGGCAGGGCGGGCACCTTCATGTGTCTCAAGGCTGCCTCAGGGCTATCCTCTATCGAGGGTTCAGGATTAGACTCCTCTAATTCCTAATTAGAGTCAGACTCAGAGTCGGAATTATCCTTAGCTCCTACTTTGAATTCTTCTTCTAAGTTCTCTTCTGCCTCTTCTTCTAGACCCTCATCTGGATCCTCCTCCTAATCAATAGGGTCTTAGGTTCCTCCTCCAACCATTCATTCTGATTTTCGTTTGCCATCTACAAAATCAAAATTTTACTTAGTAACTAAAAATGCTCACTATAACCACTAATAAGTTATTTAACAAGCAGGCTTACGGTTCCTCAAGGTCTCAAGGGTTTCTCAACCTATGCTCTGATACTAAGTTATGACGCCTCAAAATTTGAGGACATCATAATAAGGTTTAAAACTTAAAATCAATTTTCTTAATTAAGAACTTCTAATCATTGTTACCACCAAGTTTACCATCATCCATTAATTAACAAAACATAAATTAAAAGTTCTTAAATTACAACTCCAATCAAACTTAAAACTTAGTCTTAGTACATTCGTGAAAGAAAAACACAAATATAAAAAGAAAACAAGAGAAAAACTAGAAAACTCATAAAAATGGTTCATGGGACATGGGCACACTTCAAGCTAACCAAGGCTGAATGTCACCTTCTAACACCTCGGTGTTTCCTTCAGTTTCTTTGGTACTTGGCATAAAACACCAGGGCAACGGGAATGCCAATGAGCTACGAGCTCAATAAGATATTAGAACCCAAAAATACCCACCCCGATAACAATACTCACAATTAATGAATAATGTGTAGTAACAAAGTAACAAGCAGCGTTTAATAAGCATAACAGGAATACTATCAGTTGAAACAATAACAATAGATAATAAGAACAATGGCAAGCAAAAGCAGTATCTCATCATAAGGAATATGCCAACTTTTCTTTTAAATTCACATAGATTTAGTTTATCAGGTAAGTCTAAGTAACTTCCCGTGGAGCACTATTTCCACTCAACCGTTAAGCAATGGCCACGGGCAATTCTGACTCCCCCTTGGTTAAATATTCAAATGTTACTTGATATAACTACCAATAATGCCCATGCACCAGGGTTACGTACCCGAATCGTGACATCACGATCTGCCCCAAGGAAATGGTCTATTTTGTGACACCCGTATCACCAACCTTATATCGCCTATACCGATAAGAGCCGAAATACCTTCCCGTGCTATGTTAGGGTTCGCAACTCACTTGCGTAAGACTCTAAACCGGGCTCACCCCATCACTTTTAAACTTTAATGCATCGGTTTAATTTCGTGTTTCTTTACTTTGTCGAATTCACATTTTGATGCATGTGCAAGTTTTAGTTTGAAAACCACAGTGACATAAGGTTTATGTAGCACAAAACAACCATGTTTGGCAACCAAAATAAGTATTACAGAATGTCTTTATAGCGATCCCGGTTTTCTTTTCCTTTGTATATTGTATTCCGGACTTAGTTCCGTGGTTGTGTTGTTGTCTCATTCTCATTTCCTTCCCTTATTCTTTGTATTTGAGTCTTAGGTTGTGTTGGGCAGGTTTGAAATAGGTTGGTTGTGCTTTGGAACCATTGGTTGATGCCCAGAATTTGGCCTTCATGCTCGAGCAGGGCTTTTGACGCTCGAGCGGGCCCTTTGTTGTTGCTTCTTCGCTCGAGCGGGACCTTCGTTGTTGCTTCTTCGCTCGAGCGGGCCCTTCGTTGTTGCTTTTTCGCTCGAGCGGGAGTTTTGACGCTCGAGCGTGACCCTTTGATTTTGTTCCTTCGCTCGAGCGGGGACCATGGTCTGCAAAACTTCTGGGAGTGTGCAATCGACGCTCAAGCGTGAGTCTGTGTCTGACGCTCGAGCGGGGGTTTCCATGCTCGAGTAGGGCGACTTTTATATAAATCCGTATTTCACCTTTTTGGATCACTTTTTCATTTCTCTTTCTCTCTCTTACTTTCCCAAAACCAGATTTGAGAGCTCCTCTCTCTAAAACCTTACCTTCTCTCTAGGGATTGATCTAGTAGGAGTGATTTCCTCATCTTGGGCCTTTGTAAAAGTTGTGGAGATTGTCGAGGGCTACATTTTGATCCGAAAATCTTGAGTTTTGGAGCATCCTCAATTTCTTCATCATCTTCCTTTGAGCTCCGAATTTGAGGTAGGGATTCCTACTCATTCTTATGTGTTTTAACATTGACATTGAGTTATTTATATAGATGGGTTGATTTGGAAGGTTAGGGTTTGAAATGTGTTATTTTCAAAAGAGGGGTTTTGTTGTTTTTGACTCATATATGTATATTTTGGGTCTTAAAAGGAGATTGTTGATGTTGTTGTTAATATTTGAGCCTTTGGGTCAATATTAAGAAAAATGGAAAAAAAATGCCGTATTTGGATGTATTTGGGTCATTAGTGTAATTAATGACAATTGTTATGAAAATGTGAAATTGAGTTGGAAATAATGAAATTGGCTCATTATGAGATAGAATGGTGGAGTTGGATTTATTAATCGCTCACTTTGAAAATGTTGAGATTTTATATCTGTTAAGGCATTTATTATCTGTTTAGAAATAACTGCTTTGGGCTATCGATGGAGGATAGTCTTGATTGTTATAGATAATGCATGATGATTAGGCAAACTAAAACTAATCAATTGAATATATCATCGAATATGACGGTTGGAATAATACATTGAATTTATGTATTGATTGATTATGTATATGATATGTGTTTATATACATTGTATTGTGTGGGAGGAGATAGGGGATGTACTCCACGGTTTAGGGGAAGATGGGGGATGGACTCCTAAACCGGATGTTATGTGGGAGGAGATAGAGGATGGACTCCATTGATACAGCAAATACGTGTATCTATTAAATTATTGATATAGCAAATCTGTGTATCACTTGTGAAGTATGGAAGTGTTTTATGTGTTATTGATACAGCGAATCTGTGTATCTATTGTGGCTTATAGAAGTGTTTTGATATGAGTTGTTATCTCATTTGAATTGTTAAAATGGAAGAGTTATTGATATGAGATATAATCTCATTTAAAGTATATGTCCAGGTTCTGAGCCGGGATTATGAATTGAGGAATTGGATAAGTAATGAAACATGGAATGAAACATGGACACACTTGTCATGTATTTGAAATGGGTTATGAATTGATTCATGTGAGTTAAACATTTGTCAAATGCTAATGTTTTAGTTATTGCTCATATTATGTTTAGCATATCTCTACTAGGCGTTGGCTCACCCTATATGGGGCATCATTTTCAGGTACAGGTAGTATGCCACCTTCAAGGACGTAGCTTGGGAGGCTTGAGGCTGTTGGACTCTTTTGTTATTTTTGGTTGTATTACATGTATATCAAGCCAAGGGCTTATTTTGTGTAGAGTTAGTACTCTCTTTTGTAACCAAGTGTTGACTTAGAAAGTTGTAAGCTTATAGGGCATTTACTTTTGTTGTCAACATGTAATACATTCTGTAATGAATACTCTGATGAAATGTAATTATGCTTACTTCTCTTATGTCTAAGCATGTCTTGAATGTTTGATTGTGGGTTTATTTTGAGGGCGTTACAGTCTTAGGAGTCATCACAAAATTTCTTAGAATTTCCCACACTTCTTATTTTCAGCACTAAATGATTGAACTAAAAATAATGAAACCCATACCAAACGAAATTCAATTATTACGATATTTTAATTGGTACTATTTCATTGAGTTAGGAAAATATTTCGAGGAGAATACTATTGCTAAAAATGATTTTAAAATGAAGAAATAAAATTTGGAAGAAAACTGGTTTATGGAACAGTGAGTTACAGTAACTTCCAGCACAAGTGATCTGTGTTTGAAAAATAAAAGGGGCGTCAAACGGTGTCAAAAAGAGGCATGGTCAGAACGGCTTGCTAGATATTTGAGTTTAGAACATATTTCCAAAAGAGTTTGAAGACTGAAAACCAATGGAAGATGGTCAAAAAAAATTCTAAGAAAATAGGACAGAATCTGTCTCATTTTAGTAAAACTACAATTTCTCCTTTTAGACTTATCCATTTTTTGTGAAATCAGCGGAAATTGAAAGATAACTCTTATATCTAACTATCCCAAGTGGTCGTGCAGAAAAATACCATTTGCAAAGAAAATGAGACTTGTTTGAAGTCACAATTTTCGTTGTGTTATGAACAACACTTGGGACAGATATTTACTTCGGTAAAAACATGGTGTCCAACGATTTTATAAAAATTTACACGTGTATAGAACACCTATATACACTCCTAGTACAAATAGATTTTTGACACAAGTTATTTTCAATTTATTAGAGCATTTTACATTGGATAAAATCTAAAACAATGAGGAAAAATGCAAGTTTTAAGTAAAAGTGAACCAACCTTATCTCATTTTACCCCCATGCATGATTATTTCAAACAATAGAGAATATTTAAACACATAAGAATATAAAATCAATAACTAAACCATCTAATCTATGCTTGCAAGAAGGAATAGAAATCATATAATCATGAAATTATTATTCTATCAAAATGTAAACATACATTGAGCTATTCTTGCTATGCGTGTATTAACAATGCATACTCTTGCATATTTTTTATATATAAATTCAGTGAAAAAAAATCTAAGGGGGGATAGAGGTTGAGTATTCCTACCACAAAAACTTTTACAAACTATTCTCAAGATTAGTTTTGAGGTGACCACCAAGTACCCTCTCCTCTTCCTCTCTTTTTCTTTTCTTTTCTCCTCTCTTTTTCTTTTTCCTCAGTTGTGTGTATAGAAATGAAAAGGCTGAGATAGTGTTACATTTGTAGGAGTTTGGAGGCCTACTTTTCTTTTATTTTATTTTTTTCTCTCTTGGCTTGGGAAATATTACCTACATGTATAGGCTTAGAGTATGTTTCTATATATGCCTTGACAACAGCCTCCTTGGGAAGAAAAGGCAGCCAAAATGCTCTGCCCAAAAATCTGAATTTTGAATTTTTTTTTTTGAGAGTGTACAGAAAATAAAAATCAATGTATATATATAACATAGTCACTAGATATTTTGCTCCCTACTATCCTCTAATTAACTTAGTTATTATTTGTTTAAATCATTTAGTTTCCACAACTGTATTTAGACACAAAAATTTAATCAAATAAAGATAAATAAATTTTTTTTAAAGGAGTTTAATATTGGTATTAATCATGATGCTATTAACATTATAATTTAATAATCACTATTAATTGATTTAATATTGTCTCTAACAAATTAATTAGTTGTCTAAAAATTCAGGTTCTTACATATACTTAATCTAAACTACCCATAAATAAAATTTAAAATAATTATATGTACTAAAAGATACTTTACAAATTAATTTCTTATAATTTTTCATTTTTATTCAAGTATTCAATTTTTATATTAAAATTAAATATATTTCTTATTTTTTTTCTATCTTATTTATATTTTATTATTAATTTATATTGAATTTCCTATTTAATATGAAGTTGTTTATTAGGAAAAATTTATATTTAATTTAAAATTTATATACATATATATAATTATATATAATATGTGTAAACAGATTTAAAATAGATATTAAAGAAAAATCAATACTCAACATAATTAATCTATCTATTATGTCTATCAATTTAACTGTTATTATTAATATTAAATTGAGTATTTATTTTACTATGTTATAATTTAATATCATATAAAATTATTATATACTTATTTCAGTTACACTTTTATAGCGCAATAGAATTAAGATTATTAAAATACACATAACTAATTGAAATAAAATTATTATATATATTTGTTTAAATAACACTTTTATAGAACGATAAGGTTAATATTATCAAAATAAATAACTATAATTATTCTTTAATTTTAAATGACTTTTTTTCTCCAATTTAATCCCTTTTTTTTTAATATTAAAACAAATATTTATTTTATTATATTGACATTAAGTGCAAAAGTATCATATATATATTTAAACTACACTTTCATAATTTAACAGAATGAAAATTGTACTATATATTTCGTAATATTTTTTTAAACAATTATATATATATATACATGGATATATATTATCCTTTTGTAATGCATACATTGCAACATAGAAGATGGATGGATAGATGGATAGATAGATTATAAAAACAAAGACATTTTTACAGCATTTCGAGTAACTCCTCCACTTGGAGTTTCATATGAATAAAGAGGGTTTTGTTCAGTTTTTTATCGATAGAAAGAAAACTGAAAATTAATCATAAAATTAAGGAAAAATTAGTCTAAGGTCTCTCTCCCATTTTTAGTAATGAGAGAGATCTACAATATTATTTTATGATGTCTAAGGTTCCTCAACCCTACACCCATATATTACAGAGAAATTTGACTATCTCAAACCAAATCTCATTTCTCTCTTTGTCTTCTCTATTTCGTCTCTCTCTCTCTCTCTAAATCCAAACCTCTCCAAATCTCTCTTCCGAAAACGAATCAAAATCGGAATCGGAATCCAAACCCAAATCCAAATCCAAATTCAGAGTCGAAATCGCATTCCCCCTCTTTTTCACCTTCAAGAGACTCGATTGCTTTCCCCAATCGATCGAAGCTCTTCGATCGAGCTTCAACTCTCTATCTTCAGTCCGTAGCTTGAGACATCCCAGCGATCTTGTCAAGAACCAACGATGGCTTGTCGAAGGAGAAGAAGAAAGGGTTGTTGAAAAATTCGAGAGAGCTATGGCGGAGATACGTTGACTAGCTCTATCAACACAAGGATTTGGGGCTGTATTTGGATGTGAGTCAAATCGGATTCACGGACGAGTTCGTGGAGGAGATGGCGCCCAAGTTTCATGCGGCTTTCAAAGCCATGGAAGAGCTTGAAAATGGATCGATTGCAAATCCTGACAAGGGGTGAATGATTGGGCATTATTGGCTTCGAAACCCTAAGCTTGCTTTGAAATTGATTATGAGGTTGCAGATTGAGAACACGCTTGAAGCTGTGTGCAAGTTCGCCGACGATGTCGTCAGCGGTAAGGTCAGTTTTTTTCACTCAAATTGTGGTTTTTTTTTTTTTGTGGAGAATTGATGAGAATGCTTAAGTGAGTGTGTTTGTTGGAACATATTTGTTATGTTGTAGTTCTATTGTAATTCATCAAAAGAGAGTGAGCGAGTAGACCCCGTTTGTGGACTGTGGTTTTTAGCCAGGAATTGAACTAGGAGAAGACTTATGTGAAGGTCTCTGCTTTGTTCAAATATCTCTAGTTGTTCAAATTTCTCTGGTATTGGATTTTCTCTGCATCAACAATTTTTTCAACAAAATCGAAATTTCTCTGTATTTGATTTGTACTTTTCAACTCTAAATTGATTACTCTTATTGCATTTATGGTTCTGACTTTGAATTTTCTCTACATTAGCGATTTTTTCAACAAAATCGAAATTTCTCTAGAGAGAAACAGAGAATTTCTTTGGTAGGTCTCTGGTTGTTCAAATTTCTCGGGTATTGGATTTTCTCTGCATTAGCAATTTTTCAACAAAATCGAAATTTTTCTGGAGAAAAACAGAGAATTTTTCTGGGTTTGATTTATACTTTTCAACTCCAAATTGATTGTTCTTATTGCATTTATGGTTTTGACTTTGGATTTTCTCTGCATTAGCAATTTTTTCAACAAAATTGAAATTTCTCTGGAGAGAAACATAGAATTTCTCTGGCAGGTCTCTAGTTGTTCAAATTTCTCTGGTATTGGATTTTCACTGCATTAGCTATTTTTTCAACAAAATCGAAATTTCTCTAGAGAGAAATATAGAATTTTTCTGGGTATGATTTCTACTTTTCAACTCCAAATTGATTGTTCTTATTGCATTTATAGTTTTGAGTTTGGATTTTCTCTGCATTAGCGATTTTTTTAACAAAATCGAAATTTCTCTAGAAAGAAACAGAGAATTTCTCTAGGTTTGATTTATACTTTTCAACTCCAAATTGATTGTTCTTATTACATTTATGGTTTAGACTTTGGATTTTCTCTACATTAGCGATTTTTTCAACAAAATCAAAATTTCTTTGGGTTGGATAAAATTTCTCTAGATAAAATTTCTTTGGTCCATAATTTCTCTAGATAGAATTTCTCTAGAAAATCTAAAGAAATTCTCTGGATGAAATTTCTCTAGATCAATTTAAGGGACCTTAGACATTATGAAAATATTAGATGTCCTTTGTATTATAAAATCTTAATACCAAGGACCCTAAAAAAAAAAACCCTAAAATTAATACCTTGATTTATTATTTATTTACATATATTTATTATGTTCTTATGAATATATCTTATAATAATTAATAATATAAAATATTTTAATTATTAATTAGATTCTAATTATTATATTCTAAAATTCTATTTAATAAAATCAAATTCTAATTAATATAGGTCGAAGTATATATCTAAGTATATGTAAATAATTGTAAAATTTTTGATATTTTTTTTAACCGAATATTCAAATCAGCTTACATACTTTCATTGATATTATTATAATAATTATATTTATGTATCATAAGTTATTGGGAGATTTGGTGATAGACCCCCCTCATTGTCTAATTTGTCTTTCAAAATGACAAGAATTATATAGATCCTTTCAAAACCCCATAATATTTTAAAATTTATTTCTTTTACTATACTACCCTCATATATATATATACTACTCTCTTGTAAAGTCATCCTCACAGTGTATTTCAGAGTAGAATTTTACTTTGAATCTTAGTAAACTTTACTCTGATTCAAAGTAAAATTTTACTCTGAATCAGAGTAAAGTTTAGTAGGATTCAAAGTAAAATTTTATATCGTTAAACACATATATTGCCTTAGAGGTCAAATTTTACTTTTATATTATCAAACAAAAACAAAGTACATGTCAGGGTAAAATTTTACTCTCACTTTATTAAACAAAAATAGAGCACATATCAGAGTAAAATTTTACTCTCATTCTGTCAAATAAAATTAGAGCACACACTAGAGTAAAATTTTACTTTCATTTTGTCAAACAAAAACATATGACATACCAGAGAAAAAAAAATTTGAGAAATAGAGAGATAGAGAAAGCACATATATTGTCTTAGATCTGGTTCAAACAAGAGTAAAATTTTACTGTCTCAAAAACAGAGCATAATGAGGAGACAAAGGAAAAAAGAGGGAGAGAATATAGATCTGAGATGATAGATCTCAAATCTGAGGTCATAACTCTCAGCTCTGAAGTCTTGGACGCTAAAGATTGTTGAAAAAAATGATTTTTGGGGATTTTAATTTATTATTAAAGTGTGGTGACTTTAATTAAATATTAAAGTGGGTCCTAACCACTTTTTGTGTTAGGTCCAAGTGAGCCAAAAACCATTGGGTTTTGAATAATAAATTGCCAAGAAATTGCTTCATGATGTTAGATTCATGAATAAGATTTTAAAGAGTATTTAAATCTTTTTTTTCTTGGCTAAAGGATATGAATCCTTTGGGCATCTATACTTTTCTTTTTGTAGAAAGGGGCTATGGATGCTTGGTGTTTTAATGACTAGCCTTAAAGGCTGGAGGCTTTTCCTCTCTCCCCTATACATGTATAAATTGAGACCCTCCTGTCAAGTTTCTATATAGAAATTTTTGCTTCTATTTTACAAGTCAGTTTGCCAGAAAGTTCCTATTGTGAGAGAGTGCTGCCATTGTTTTGTTCGCTAAGCTAGACAGATAGTGCTTCTGCCGTAGCTGGTTTTGACCGTCGTATCCTAGGAGACAGACGCCGAGTTTCCTCAAGTACTCGACTCGTGAGGCAGCGAAATCTGTTTTAAGGAAACTGCTTCCGTGCAGGCTTCGGTTTCGTCTCTTTACCCTTTTATTGTTTTGTGTATTTCTGTTGAAATTTAGTTGTAATTATCAGCATATGTTCTTGGTATATAATTTGTTTTCTTCATAAATCTATTTATTTAATTTCACAATTTAAACAACAAGCTTAAAACAGATTTTATATATATTTTCTATGAAATTGATCGAATAGATTTATATAGTCTATTAGGTAAGCTTTGTATAATGTTACTAGGAACTATTGCAGAATTACTCACTATTTCAATGATTGTAAATCATGCATTGGTACTCTCTAATTGCTTAGTTTAATTAGAATGCTCTATTATAATTTGCATACTTAATTGTATTAGTATGATCTTGTTTTATGCGTATGATTCATCATTCCCCTACCATGATCTGCATGAATTTTAAGGTTATAAAATATAATTTATGGATGTTGCAATTTGACATGCTATTCTATTCTAGTTTCAATTTGTTACATGCTTATTATTTTCTAGGCTAGATTACATATTTTAATGTATTGGGAATTATAGAGTTTTTATGAATTGTGTACATGATTAATTTGATTTTAATTGGGTGCATTAATCTAAATTATTTAATTAGGTGCATTAATGTGAATTATTTAATTAGGTGCATTAATCTAAGTTAACTAATTTGGTGCATTAATGTGAATTATTTAATTAGGTGCATTAAACTAAATTATCTAATTAGGTGCATTAATCTGAATTATTTAATTAGGTGCATTTATCCGAATTATTTAATTGGGTGCATTAACTTTGAATTTGACTTATCTATTTGGAGTTATTAGTTTAAATGTTTATTATGAATTAATTTCATTCAAGACTCATAAGTATTGAACTTTATTTTAAAGTTGTAATTTAATTTTGAAGTTACAAATTGTATTTTGTTTTGGTACCTTATATTAGTTGGTTACTTATATAATTAATAGTTGGCTAGATGATTTCAATTATTTATTATAATTAAATTTTTAGATTATTTGTTTGTATTTTGTTGTGGTTTGCTACTAACTTTCTTTGTAGGGATACCAATGCGGAAAACAAATATAAAACCAAATGAATAGTATTTGGGATGTAAAAACAAAAATGTTTGGACTACTAACGTTTGTGTTGAATAGGAATACCTAAGCGTGGAAAAGCTTTTGGACTAAATAGAATCCTTATGGATTGGTTATTTTATCAAAATGTTTGAAGCATGTTTGCTTGAGATGTAGTTGGTTTGTTTACCAATTTATAGTAGCAAGTTTTATTTGCTTATATTGTTGTAGCAATTGTTTTACATTGCCTGTAAAAGTTTTGGACCTTTTAACCTAGTTCATCCCTAAGAAAATTTAATTCTTAAAATTGTTTATCACGGATTAGGAGTCAACATGCTCTTAAAAGTTTTGTCAAAAGGTTAACTGGGTTTTAAGTGGGACCAATGTGACCCCTCCAGTCTTCCTGGGAACTTTCTTGACCATGTTCGATTCTAGGTTTTGTGGTGAGACTAATTTTTGAATTAATTTTTCTTCTAAGGGATTTTCTAAGGGTTAAGTTTAATTTCTGGAAACACAGAAGTGATATTCTGGTGTAATTTTCAGAAATGGAAACTATCACTGATGCTGCTGCTACTGCTAATGTTGGTGGGGTTTTGAACCCCGGGGCAACTAGATTGCCAACCCCTACTGCTGTGACCTCTGTGGTCAACCCTGGTGTTACTCCGGCTGTTCCGGGAGGACCGCTTAGTCACCATGAGCGCCCAGAAAAATTTGCTGGGGAAAACTTTAAGAGATGGTAGCAAAAGATGCTGTTTTACTTGACCACGCTAAACCTTGCCAAGGTTCTGAGTGAGGATCCTCCAGCCATGGCAGAGAATGAGCCTGACAGGCAGAAAGTCATGGCGCTTGACACATGGAAACAGACAGACTATCTTTGCCGGAACTATGTGTTCAACAGCTTGGCAGACTCACTCTATAGTGTGTTTTGTTCCAAGAGCTCAGCATAAGAATTATGGGAATCTCTGGACAAAAAGTACAGGACTGAGGATGCCGGGGCAAAGAAATTTGTGGTTGGCCGTTTCCTTGATTTTAAAATGGTAGATTCTAAAACTGTGATAAGCCAAGTCCAGGAGTTCCAAGTGATCTTGCATGATATTCATGCTGAGGGGATGCCTTTGAACGAGTCATTCCAAGTTGCTGTGATCATTGAGAAACTTCCCAATGGTTGGAAGAATTTCAAGAATTACTTGAAGCACAAGCGCAAGGAAATGTCTGTTGAAGAGCTGGTTGTCCGACTCCGGATTGAAGAGGATAATAGAAAGAAAGGAGGGAGTACCTCCTCAGTAAAGGCCAATGTCGTTGAGCATGGCAAATCTTCTGGGATAAGGAAGAAGCCCCCTGTGAACAAGAGCTCTAAGCTGGGGCCAAGGGGTGGTGTTGCAAAGAAGTCGGCTTACAAGCCGCAGGAACCTAGTTATCGGTTCTTTGGGAAGTGTTATAACTGTGGTAACGAGGGGCATTGGGCTAGTGACTGCCGCAAGCAGAAGAAGCCATACAAGACCAAACCTCGTGCTCATATGGCAGACTTACAAGAGCACTCCCATGAGGAGGATGATATGCACTTGTCTGCCGTTGTCTCTGAGGTGAATCTGGTGGGTTCAAACCCAAGAGAATGGTGGATTGATACTGGGGCTACACGCCACATCTGCTCCGAGCAGAAGCTGTTTACAACTTTCGAACCAGTTACAACCGGTGAGAAGTTGTTTATGGGAAACTCTGCTACCTCGATTGTTGAGGGGAAAGGAAAGGTGGTCCTGAAGTTGACGTCAGGAAAGGAGCTGACCTTGAACGAAGTCCTGTATGTTCCGGACATTCGTAAAAATCTTGTCTCAGGGTCTCTTCTTAGTAAACATGGTTTTCACATGGTTTTTGAGTCCGACAAGGTCGTTCTTACCAAAAGCGGAATGTATGTGGCTAAGGGTTATATGTTGGGGGGTATGTTTAAACTCAATGTTATGACTGTTATCCCAAAGATGAATAAATGTGCATCTTCTTCTGTTTACATGCTTGAGTCTTCCAATTTGTGGCATGGTAGACTAGGACATGTGAACTTTGTATCTTTACGTAGATTAATCAAGTTAGATCACATACCATCTTTTAAGATTAATCTGAAACACAAGTGTGAAACTTGTGTTGAAGCGAAGTTGACAAGATCTTCGTTTCATTCTATTGAAAGAAGTTCAGAACCGTTGGATTTAGTGCATAGTGATGTGTGTGACTTAAAATTTATACAATCACGTGGTGGCAATAAGTACTTCATCACTTTTGTTGATGATTGCACTAAGTATTGTTATGTCTATTTGCTCAAAAGCAAAGATGAGGCGATTGACAAGTTTGTTCTTTATAAGAATGAAGTTAAGAATCAAGTAGGCCGCAAGATTAAGGCTCTAAGAAGTGATCGTGGTGGTGAGTATGAATCTCCGTTTCTTGAGACTTGTGCTCAATCTGGGATTATCCACCAAACCACGGCGCCTTATTCTCCTCAGTCTAATGGGATTGTTGAGCGGAAGAATATGACGCTAAAGGAAATGATGAATGCAATGTTGATAAGTTCTGAATTGCCACAAAACTTGTGGGAGGAAGCAATTCTCTCTGCAAATTACATTCTGAATAAAGTACCCCAGAAGAAAGTGGACAAGACGCCGTATGAGTTATGGAAAGGCGTTAAGCCTTCATATAAATTCTTACGAATGTGGGGGTGTCTTGCAAAAGTGGCGATTCCTACACCCAAACGGGTTAGGATAGGCCCGAAATCTGTGGATTGTATATTCATTGGTTATGCACATAATAGTAGTGCATATCGGTTTCTTGTTCATAAGTCTGAAATTCCAGACATACACAGGAATACCATCATGGAGTTAAGGAATGCATGTTTCTTTGAAGACATTTTTCCTTGCCGAACCCATGCAGGGGTTCCAAGGTCTTTGGAGCAATTTGATGAGCTTGCTAGTGAGGATGATCATGTTGATGATCCACGTGATGATCAAATTGAGGTTTTAGATGAGCCCAGAAGGAGTAAAAGGGCTAGGACATCCAAATCTTTTGGTCCAGACTTCTTGACTTATATGGTTGAGAACGAACCTCAAACTTTCCACGAAGCTGTGACTTCTCCTGAGAGTCCTTTATGGAAAGAAGCGATCAAAAGTGAGATTGACTCCATCTTACAGAACCACACCTGGGAGTTGGTAGATTTACCTCCAGGTTGTAAGCCTTTAGGCTGCAAATGGATTTTTAAACGAAAGATGAAGGCCGATGGGTCTATTGACAAGTATAAGGCGAAGCTCGTTATCAAAGGGTATAGGCAACGAGAAGGCCTGGATTACTTTGATACGTACTCACCTGTAACTAGGATAACATCCATTCGCATAGTGATTGCGATAGCAGCTTTGCGCAATCTTGAAATACACCAGATGGATGTAAAGACAGCTTTCTTAAATGGGGATTTGAATGAAGAAATCTACATGGAGCAACCTGAAGGGTTTTCAACTCCAGGACAAAGTAAGAAAGTCTGTAAGCTTGTCAAATCTTTGTATGGTTTGAAGCAAGCGCCTAAACAATGGCATGAGAAGTTTGACAATGTAATGTTGTCAAATGGGTTTTGAATCAACGAATGTGACAAGTGTATTTATGTCAAAGACACTGACAGAGGTTATGTCATTTTGTGTCTATATGTTGATGATATGCTCATTATAGGTAGTAATGATGAAATGATCAAAACTACCAAGAAGTTGCTAAACTCTAAATTTGACATGAAGGATATGGGCATTGCAGATGTTATTCTGGGAATTAAGATTACCAGAAAATCTTGCGGAATTGTACTTTCTCAATCTCATTATGTTGATAAGATACTTGAGAAGTTTAGTGGATCAGATACGAGTGTGTCATCGACACCTGTAGACTTAAGTCTACACTTTACCAAGAATAATAAAGAGAGTGTCTCTCAGTTAGAATATTCTCAGGTAATTGGAAATTTAATGTATCTGATGAATTGTACTAGGCCAGATATAGCTTACTCGGTTAGCAGGCTTAGTAGATACACAAGTAATCCTGATGCTTCTGATTGGAAGGGCATTGTGCGGGTGTTAAGGTATTTACGCTACACTCAGGATTATGGACTGCATTATACTCGATATCCAGCGGTACTTGAAGGATATAGTGACGCGAATTGGATATCGGATATAAAGGACTCAAAGTCCACTAGTGGATATGTGTTCACTCTTGGTGGGGCAGCTGTGTCTTGGAAATCTTCCAAGCAAACGTGCATATCTAGATCAACGATGGAATCAGAGTTTATTGCTTTGGATAAAGCAACGGAAGAAGCAGAATGGCTTCGCCATTTCATTGAAGATATTCCACGTTGGTCTAAACCTGTGCCAGCTATTTGTATTCATTGTGATTGTCAATCTGCAATTGGTAGGGCACAGAGTAATATGTATAATGGAAAGTCTAGACATATCCGTCGTAGACATAATTCCATACGACAACTACTCTCGAATGGAGTTATCTCTTTAGACTTTGTAAAGTCTAAGGACAACATTGCGGATCCGCTAACCAAAGGGTTAAGTCGAGTGTTAGTCGAAACGTCGTCAAAAGGAATGGGGTTAAGGCCTTTGGAAGTTACCGGAATGGAAACCCAACCTAGTTGACTGGAGATCCCAAGATCTAGGTTCAATGGGACAACCTAATTGCGTGTAACAGTGGTATGTCACTGAGGAGGTTAAACCTCCAGCCGTTCCTTCTATCAGTGATACCTGCAAGTGTAGAGGATAAGCTGAGCTTTTAATGACTCTTATGTGTTAAGCTGTTGAGCTAAGTATTGCAGGATACTTTAGTAGAGTCACCTATGTGAGTTTGAAGTGGGGCCGCTTCTAAAAGAATTGGACAGGCCAAGATTCTTTGAAACCACTCGCTGACCCA
Source organism: Camellia granthamiana (assembly GCA_036172215.1). Lineage (NCBI taxonomy): Eukaryota > Viridiplantae > Streptophyta > Magnoliopsida > Ericales > Theaceae > Camellia > Camellia granthamiana. The sequence goes on from CM069916.1 coordinate 36,872,252, forward strand.
GGCTAGTGTCTAGGGCCACACAGGGCACACCAGTGAGAACATAATGGTGGTAGGAGTAATTCCCGTGTGAGATCTATTGTCTCAGTTTACACAAACGGCAGAGCAGTTCAAGATGTCTTATTCACTGATCAGCCAGTAAACTCGATAGGTTTTCACTGGGAGAGGTTCAAAGCCGAAAGCTACCTTCTCTGATGTCTGGGTTAGTCCGTTGTACTCTCTCTCAGAGTCTTTATTGTTGAACGATGTCCATTTGTTGAGTCATTCGGTCAATTTTTATTCATGTGGGGGATTGTTGGAAAAAATGATTTTTGGGGACTTTAATTTATTATTAAAGTGTGGTGACTTTAATTAAATATTAAAGTGGGTCCTAACCACTTTTTGTGTTAGGTCCAAGTGAGCCAAAAACCATTGGGTTTTGAATAATAAATTGCCAAGAAATTGCTTTGTAACGCCCTCAAAAATAAACCCATAATACATAATACTAACATGCGGAATTATAAGGAAATAGAGCATCTTATTTCATTCATCAGTGTATCATAAAATAAAAACATCATAATAAATGCCCTATGGGCTTACATCTTGCCAAGCCAACACTTGGACACAATTTCATGAGTTCTAACTCAAAACAAATAAAGCCCTAGGCTTGAAAGTTTACAAGTTATTCAAATAAAACAGATAAAATAAAGCAAGTCTTCGAGTCCAAATCCTCACAAGCTAAGTCCTTGGAGGTAGTGAACCACCTGAACCTGAAAATGAAGTTCCCATATAGGGTGAGCCACAACCCAGTAGAAAAATACTAAACCAAGCATAAGAATTAACTAAAGCATTAGCATTCGATACGTGGTTAACACAAGATAATCAATTCCCAGTTTCATGACACTAATGTCTACGTTGTCTATGACGCATTGTCTATGACACAACACACTTTCCATTTATACAGACATGGCTCAGAACCTGGCCAAACAACTCAACAAGGATAACAAATCAGGTTAAACCTTTCTTATAACAAAATAAACACGCATGCTGGTGTTATGACAATCTCAATCAAATCCACTTCCATACTTCCCAACTGATACACATGGTGGTGATGTATCATATCAACAACAAATAGCAATATTGCTATTATCATTAAGCACACATATGAGTAATGCTACTGGAGTCCATCCCCTATCTCCTCCCAACCAATCCGGTTTAGAGGTACATCCCCTATCTTCCCCCAAACCGTGGAGTTCATCCCTTATCTTCTCCAAACAACATGCATATGCAATGAAACACACAATTGCCATATATAACACATAATCAATACAAGTAATGTTCTGTATTAATTCAACAGTCACATAAGTGACTTAATTCCAGTTATACCTAAGCCACATGCAAGGTCTACAACAATCACGACTATCCTCCACCGATAGCCCAAAACAGTTATTTCTAAACAAGAAATAAATACAACAATGAATGTAAAATCCACATTCTCATAGGTAAGCATTTAAACTACCCAACTATATCGTTAATCTCATAATTTTTCCAACTTCATGAATTAAACCCAATTCCACACTTTTCCCTTAAATTAATTATACAAACTAATCTAAGCCAAAACCCTAAGGTTTCTCCCAAAATTACCAAACTACCCCACATACCAAAATACCAACACTTAGGATTAAAGCGTATAAATGGAGTAGGAAATCCCTACCTCGAAGCAAGAACCCAAAAAGAAGAAGACGGAGATGATAGCCCAGACTCCAAAGTGCTCCAAATCAACAATCGTTCAGATTAAATGGAAGCCTCGACCCACTCTACCTTTTTAATGAAGGAACTAGGTTAGATACTCACTCTAAATAGATGAAACCTAGGAGAGAAGATGAGTTGGGAGAGAGAAAACTCGTAACCTAGGGTTTTATAAACTGAAAGAGGCTGAAAAACTGTTTTAAAACACGCTGCTGCGGATTTAAGCTTGACAGTCCCGCTCGAGCGCACAAAACACCGCTCGAGCGTAAAGAACAAAAACAATGTCCGCTCGAGCGCAATGTTAACCGCTCGAGCGTAGATTCTCCCATTCCAGAACCCACGCGAAGAACACACTACCCGCTCGAGCGTCAACAATACCGCTCGAGCTCACCCCGCTCGAGCTCAGAAATACCGCTCGAGCGTATATATCACACCTGCAGAAGTTTTGCAGGGTTCACAAATACTGGAAGTGTGCAATCTCCGCTCGAGCGCAAGAAGGTCCGCTCGAGCGGAACGGCCGAAACTTCAAAAATCTGGGGTTTGATCCCAGACTCAAACCACCCACTCGAAACAAGTCTAACACACCCTAAGACTCAAACAATGACGTTAAAGGATGACAACAACAATAATATGACAACAGAATCCACGGAACATAAGTCCAGATACAATAATCCAATGGGAAAAGACCGGGGTCGCTATATGCTTCATGATGTTAGATTCATGAATAAGATTTTAAAGAGTATTTAAATCTTTTTTTTCTTGGCTAAAGGGTATGAATCCTTTGGGCATCCATACTTTTCTTTTTGTGGAAAGGGGCTATGGATGCTTGGTGTTTTAATGACTAGCCTTAAAGGCTGGAGGCTTTTCCTCTCTCCCCTATACATGTATAAATTGAGACCCTCCTGTCAAGTTTCTATATAGAAATTTTTGCTTCCATTTTACAAGTCAGTTTGCCAGAAAGTTCCTATTGTGAGAGAGTGCTGCCATTGTTTTGTTCGCTAAGCTAGACAGATAGTGCTTCTGCCGTAGCTGGTTTTGACCGTCGTATCCTGGGAGACAGACGCCGGGTTTCCTCAAGCACTCGACCCGTGAGGCGGCGAAATCTGTTTTAAGGAAACTGCTTCCGTGCAGGCTTCGGTTTCGTCTATTTACCCTTTTATTGTTTTGTGTATTTCTGTTGAAATTTAGTTGTAATTATCAGCATATGTTCTTGGTATATAATTTGTTTTCTTCATAAATCTATTTATTTAATTTCACAATTTAAACAACAAAGATGACGATGGTGGCATCGAATGGCGCTGGTGGTTGAGATGCTAGTAATGAAACGGCGCTGGCGGTAGCGGTGACGGTGGCAGTGGCGAACAACATCGATAGTTAAGACAGTGTTGGTGGAGACGACGGAGGTGGTGGAAACGATGGTAGTCATGGTAGTAGAGATGGTGATAGTGGTGGTGGGTTAGACGACGGTGGTGGTGGTGGTAGAGAGGGCTTTTAGAAAGAGATAGAGAAAGAAAGAGCTGAGAGAAAGATGACAAACTGATAGAGAGAAAGAGACGAAAGATAGAGAAAGTGTGTATGAAGGGGTAAATTTATTACACAAAATATAAATCTTTAAATTTTTGTCCTTTATACAAAACTTTATAATTATGATGGAGTTTTGAAAGTATAATTTGTTTTTTGGTCCTTTTAACAAGAAAATGAAGGTAAGAGGGGTTTATGACCAAATTTTCCTAAGTTAGTTACCATAACTAACACTATTGTCTAAAATATTAGTAAAACAGGATATATATATAGTATGCATAATTAATATTGTAGCATGGCCTTTCTTACATATCTGCCAACTGCAATAATAGATAATTTGTAAGTGCTAAGTGGATTCCATATGTGTTTCACATCATTTCATCAACATACCATTTATCCACATAATTGAGTGGTCTAAACTAATCTCAAATCATCAAATAAAACTTAATGAGGAACACTGCTCTTATAATGACTTCCACCCAATCCTACTTATTTTCTGTTACATCCTCTGTTTTGCACTTAGGCGTTGTTTGATTGTAAGATTATCATTTCAAAATAATACTTTATATCTTAATATCGAAGATAACCAATGCCATTACAATAGACTTATCCAAATAATTTTGTCAATTCATTCAACTGTAAAAAAATATTTATCTCTCCTTATCTCATCTTTTACTCCACCATACTACAATAATTTGATGTACATACATAATTCTATCCATTATTCTATTACTTAACCTCTTTAATTCTAACTACAATTCAATGTATCCAATCATACCGTAAATTAATTTGATAATCAAGTGAAATTTCATTTCCCTTAGTTTTAGGTGTTCATTCCGGGATGTTTTGAAAAGATGATTAAAAGTTATTTTTTAATTTTTTAATTTTTTTTAATTTTTTCATGAGAGAGAAAAGTGAATTAAAAGTTAGGAAATGAATTTTAACTTACTTCTCCAAAATCAGCCTCTATTTTGATTTTAATGGGCCGGATCTGTTGAGGAATATAGGGTCAGGTTTTTGCTTTTTCATTAAAATTTGAGAAAGATTCTGCTTGAGTTAGTTATCACTTTTCACTCTGTCTCTTCTTTATTAGCATATCTTTCTCTTTTTTTTTTTCTTTTTTTTTTTCCTTTTTTCTTTTTTCTCTTCTCTTGGAGGGGAAGGAATAAAACCCATGCACTCATCTGACTCAATTACCTCAGGAGTTGTTATTTTCTCAGAATACACTCTCCTCCATAACTCATCTCTTTATATTTTTTTATATATTCTTTTTATAAGATTTAATTTAGACTCGCTTTGATAATTCGAACCATCTATCTCGCAAGTCTCATAATAAAGATCATCCATGTAAAAATAATAATTTTATCAGGTAATTATAAATATAAGAATAAATCGCATTTTATTTTATAAAATTAACGATAAATATAATTAAATCTAAACCATCCATTTTATAAAACAAAATACAATTTGTTCCTTTATTTATAGTTGTCCAATAAAATTGATTTTTTGCATTGATGATCATATTGCAGACCCTACGAGATAGACAATTGAAATCATCCGCGTGAATCCGAATTGAAACCCATAAAAGAAAAATAAAGAAGTATATATGGAGGGATGAAATATAGTATGCATAATTAATATTGTAGCATGACCTTTCTTACATATCTGCCAACTGCAATAATAGATGATTTTTATGCGCTAAGTGGATTCCATATGTGTTGCACATCATTTCATCAACATACCATTTATCCACATAATTGAGTAGTCTAAACTAATCTCAAATCATCAAATAAAACCTAATGAGCAACACTGCTCCTATAATGACTTCCACCCAATCCTACTTGTTTTCTGTTACAACCTCTATTTTGCACTTACGCGTTGTTTGATTGTAAGATTATCATTTCAAAATAATATTTTATATATCTTAATATCGAAGATAACTAATACCATTCTAATGGGCTTATCCAAATAATTTTGTCAACTCATTTAACCGTAAAAAAAATATTTATCTCATCTTTTACTCCACCATAATACAATAATTTGATGTACATATATAATTCCATCCATTATTCTATTACTTAACCTCTTTAATTCTAACTACAGTTCCATGTATCCAATCATACCGTAAATTAATTTGATAATCAAGTGAAATTCCATTCCCCTTAGTTCTAGGTGTTCATTCTATTTTGATTTTAATGGGCCAGATCTCTTGAGGTACATAGGGTCAAGTTTTTGCTTTGAGTAATGTTAGAAATCTCAAATATTTTATTAAATATTCTATCAAATATCTCACATGAGTGTGAGACCCATATCATGTGAGTCTTATGCAAATCCTATACCCATATAAAATATTTAGCAGAATATTTGATAAAACATTTGAGATCTTTAACATTCCTCTTTTTCTTTCCCATCAAAATCTGAGAAAGAGTCTGCTTGACTTAGTTTCCACTTTCCACTCTGTCTCTTCTTTATTAGCGATTTTTTTGCCCCCCGCTCTCTCTTGGAGGGGAAGGAATAAAAACCATGCACTCATTTGACTCAATTACCTCCGGAGTTGTTATTTTCTTAGAATACACTCCCCTTCATAACTCATCTTTTTATATTTTTTTATATATATTATTTTTATAAGTTTTAATCCAACTCTTATTGATGATTCGAACCATCTATCTGATAGGCCTCACAATAAAAGTCATCCATGCACAAAAAATAATTTTATCATGTAATTATAAATGTAAAAATAAATCACATTTTATTTTATAAAATTAACGATAAATATAATAAAATCTAAATCATCCATTTTATAAAACAAAATACGATTTGTTCCTTTATTTATAGTTGTCCGATAGAGCTGATTTTTTGCATTAATGACCATGTTACAAACCTTACGAGATAGACGATTCGAATCATCTACGTGGATCCGAATTGAAACCCATAAAAGAAAAATGAAGTATATACGGAGGGATAAAATATAGATGGGAGATTATCCCTATCTTCTTCTCCTTGCTTAGAGTGAGTCTCTTTACTATAACTAACATCATCGAACTCAAATAAAAGGTTCGAGTGAGAATTACAACAAATTAAAATTGTAGAGATAAAATAACTTTTTAGAGGCAAAATACTTTTGTTTGAATAGTGATATATGTATCAATTAATATACTAAGGCCAAGTTTGACATGTGCTCAAAAAGTCAAAAAGTTTCTCAAAAAATTAAAAAGTTATCACTATTCACCAAAAGTCAAAAAGTACGACTGCACAACTCTCAATCCTAATTTTTCCCTACACACTAATTTATACAATTTTTTAATACACATTTTTTCATAAAAAGTCAAAAAATTCACCCAAACAACCATATTTTTTTCCTCAACTTTTTAGTCCAAAAAGTCAAAAAGTGCACTTATTTAGGACATCCCAAACAACCCCTAACTAGTATATTAATAGATGATGTGGCATAATTTTAGAGGTTTTGGGTATTTGTAAGTTATATAATAAGTGAGGTCAATAATAATGACATAACACTAGTGTGTACATTAATTGGTACATGTAATTAGGGCTGCAAACGAGCCGAGCCGAGCCGAGCCGAGCTTTAGTGTGTTTGGGCTTGTTTATTAAGATTTTAACGAGCTCGAGCTCGAGCTCGAGCTGAAGAAAAAATTAACGAACCGAGCTCGAGCCGAGTTGGCTTAGGCTCGACTCGAGCTCGAGCCTGTTCACGAACGTTAACGAGCCAAAAAATTTATAAATTCATACTTGCATGTGAGACTAAAGTTACAATTAAAAAACAATTATATATACAATATATATAAACATACTAAAAAAAGTTCATATTTTACTAAAATAATAATATCTACTACCACTATTATATAAATATACTATCTATAGTTAAGTATTATTTACATTTATATTTTTTAAATATATAAATAGCATATTTCTCTTATTTTTTATACATAATTTTATATTATTTAATATATAAATAATAAATATTAAACGAGCCAGCTAACGAGCCGAGCTTACGAGCCGAGCTTTAGACTGTTTGGGCTTGTTTATTAAAAATTTAACGAGCTCGAGCTCGAGCTCGAACGGCTGAAAAAATTAACGAACCGAGTTCGAACGAGCTCTTACCGAGCCGAGCTTGAGCTTGTTCATGAACGGCTCTGTTCATTTGCAGCCCTACATGTAATATCACCGTTTTTTGTTATCAAGAGTGTCATTATTATATGTTTAGCAACAAAATTAGGCATTTAGTGATAAATTACTACTTTTTGGACTTTTTTTTTTTTTTGGTCTCAAAAAATAAATATTTTTGAGCCAAATTATTTTGTCTATATAAGTGTATTTGTTGGAGATATTTTAAAAAAATTATTGCTAAAAGTCTTTCTTTTTTTTTTTTTAATCTTTTAATGACAATTCCTGCAACGACAATAATTAGTTCCTGAAAAATAATTGCAACAAAATTTATACTTTTTGACAAATAAAAAAAAAAAAAAAATCCGATCACTACCACTTTTATTTGTTATAGTGGAGATGATTTAAGCTGTAATGTTAACAAAAACTTTGTATAAGTAGGATCAATCAGCAGAATTGTCTTAAAAAAACCTGACAAAAGGGAACAAAACAACATCACCTCAAACTACTACTTCAAGTTGAGACTTAGGAAACACAATGATCAGCAATGACACTGATAAAACAACATGAAATTAGCTCCTACAGCTGCTCTTTATATTTGCCATAGAAGTGGTCCAATGAATGAATCTATGTCATGGTTTTTTTGGTTGAAAAAATGGCCATCAACATAGCTCTATCCGAGCTCCAGAATTGACATCAACACGGGTTATCGTTGCTTTAGATTTAGAGTCATCCAAATAATGCTGATAGATGTATGACAAAAAGCCCCAGAGAGCCAACAACAAGGATATCACCTTCACACCATCCATCTTGTCGCCGAAAAACACAACAGCAAGAATCGGAACAGCAGGCAAACCCAAAGTACCAATGACATTGGAGAAGAGAGAAGACACCTCAAAAACCAGCCCAAGCATGCCTATTGAAGCGATTTGCCACGTTACCGCGATCCAAACCAGAGTCATCACATAAGACACCTTTCCCTTTTGATATCCCTTCATCTCCCCATTCAAAGTCCTCCACTCTCCACTGGCAAAAAGCCCCACAATGCAAACACAAGTCGCGACAAATGATGGGTAGATTTGCATATTCAAGATTGCACTAAATGTTTCATTCTTGATTACCCGTTGGAAAGAGAGTTGGATTAGGGAGAGGTACAAAGAGTATGTGACAGATGCACCGAGGGTGCATAGGAAGCCTATTGTGTACTTCAATTTGGAGACATTTGTCGTGTTATCAGAGCCTGCGTGGATTGCAAGAAGCGATGCCGAGATGGTGAGGAGGAATAAGGAGTTGAGAATTAGAGCGGTGAACTTTTGGGAATTGAGAAAAAATGAGAAGACTGCATTGAAGCCCAATTGGGTTGCGCATAGGAGGGAATAGGTGGAGACAGGGAGGTATAGGAGTCCATAAGAGTACATTAAGTTGTCACCGGCCAATAGTAGGCCAAAGCAGAGGTAGAGCAGGGCGAGGGTGGAGATTGGTGGCGGTTTATGGGAGGAAGTGGCGGTGGAATTGGGTGGTGGTGGTGTGAAGAAAAACAAGAAGGGGATCACGACTGGGAAGCCAGCTGATTGAACAAATGTTGCCATCCATTTGCTGTTTCCACCTTTGTCAAAGTATAATCTCCCCAAAAGTACGGCTGCTGATTGGCCGGCAAGAAGGAAGAAGATGTAGAGCGACACTCGAAGCCACCACCGGAAGTGTTTGGATCCAGGAACTATTAATTGAATGGTTGCAGATGAATCCGTATGTGGGTTTGGTTCTCTGTCTCCAACTGGTGAAAATCACAAACATCCAAGCAGAAAACACATATCAAAACTTCATAGATTCAGAAAGTAAAACAATGAATACAGCTCATAAATTGGGCATGTTAGAAAACAGCTTGTGCGAAAACAGTTTACAAAAATCTGAAAACAACTATTTGGGTTGTTTTCCTGGTTAGTGGGTTGTTTCTAAAAGCAGTTTTCGAAAACATTTTGCCAAACAAGTCGCCTGCATTTTCTTGGAAAATTAAAACAGAAAACAAAATCACTACCAAACAGTTTGAGGTTTCATTTTGCCCCAAAAGACCCTCAAGACTAGGCATAATTTGTTAGTGACTAACCAATGTTTTGAAGTTTCAGTTCTTGAGCAGACTCCATGAGATAGCTTCTGAAATTAATAAAGTTGCTTAACAAACAAGTAGCAGCTTTTCTTGAAGGGCTTACAAGAATCCTCTACGAGGCGTGGTGTGGCGTAGCGTGGTGTGGTGCCTGAATCAATTCAACAAAAAAGAGTTAAAATCACCTAGTCGGGCAGTCTCTGAGCAATCTCCGAGCAGGCTCTTGGCTTTCATTTTAGTGCCAAGAAAAAGGCCTTCTAGGCCAGGTGCTTGTCAAAAGATGTGAATTTTCTCTGCATTAACTTGGTACCTTGCTCTGCATCTAATGAGTTCATTAGAAGCTTGGGAAGGTTGTTGACTTCTTTAGGCTGGAATACTGAATCATCTACTCATTTGGGACTCAATTCATCAACTCATTTAATCACTCAAAAGAGGATGGTCAACGTTAAATTAAGTAGCTTTTCTTGCTGTTTTTTCCCCCTTTACAACCTACCCATTGGAAGAGTGGACCAATGGGCGGTTTGATTAATGCTAATAATACAGATAAGAAACACATAATAATGGATTACAAAAAGTGCATTGACAGTTAAATTTATTTTTAATGTAAATTCCGTCATTGCTGGGTTTAATCTTAGCCATTCATTGCATTTCTGTTGATCATTGTGCTTAATTTTGTATTCCTAACATTAATTTATTGTTTTGAACATGTTAGATTCAATCATTTTCATGAATTCCATGGTCAAAGTTGGTGAGCCATCGATTTTCTTTTTAGGTGGAAATGGATTACTTAAGAGAGTCCCATTTTGGTCATTAACCTTTTTGATTGGTTCTTTTAGTAGGGTTACAGTTTACTATTTTTAAAATATCATTTAAGAAAGTGGGTAACGTTAGTGGATGTATAAAATAGTTTTCTGATTAATATGGATTGTTTTTTTGGACTCTACTTTTTAATAAAGATTAATGATAATGATATGTATATCATTCAGTCATATTATAATCATTGTATCAAATAAAATGAATCGTTTCACAATTTGCAAAACACCTATAATATGACTAGGTGGTATCTTAGCATTATAGTTTGGCAAACGATGTCACTTAAAAAAACTCTTTTTTTCGGTATTCTAGTTAATAGTGGAGTTAGAAATTTTATGTAAAGGGCACCTATTAATTACAATATCAAAATCCCTAATCTCCAATTTTAACACAAATCAAAATCCTTAAATTTAACACAAATAACAATAAATCAAAATTCCTAATTTTAGTACAAATCACAACAAATCAAAATCTCTAATTTTAATATAAATCACTGCTAATCAAATCCCTAATTTTGGTATAAATTAAATCCGTAATTTTAGTACAAATCACCACAAATCAAATCCCTAATTTTAGTACAAATCACAACAAATCAAAACCCCAAATTTCATATAACTCACTACAAATCAATATTCCTAATTTTATTGTTAATTTTAAATCCCTAACAAATCAAAAACCCTAATTTTAATGTAAGCCACCACAAATCAAGATTCTTAATTTTAGCATATCAAAATCTCTAATTTTAACATAAATAATCACAAATAAATCTTTTTCTAAATTTAACAAATCAAAACATATCATTTTAACCACAAATAACCATAAATCAATACATTTATTTTTCATTTAAGAGCAAAAGATTAGAGAGTGAGATTACTAGTAAACAATGGAGAGAAAAGATTGAGAGTTGTAGTGTGATCCCCTGTGTGGTGTGGTCCTGATTTGCCATGAGTCGAAGAATCGAAAGGAAGACTACGACAGTAATAGAAAGCAAAGTGTTGTGATATGAATAAAGAAATGGGAGACATGATGTATGTACATACATCTTAGAGTTAGAGATTGAGTAGGGCAGGGCCCACCGCACGTGTTTGGTAAACATTTTTATTTTTACATTTTTTGTTTTTTAAATAGGGCCACATCTGTTTTGTGTTTAAAAAAAGAAAAGAAAAGAGAAATATGAAGGACAGGAGGCACGCGATCCTCCCGTCCCTTCTTAAGTCCACCTCTGATCCTAGTACTAATTTAGTGGGTTTTAACAGGAATTTATTGGGGCTTGGTAAATATTTTATATATATAGTTTTATTTATTTATTATTATTTTAAAAAGTCATTCAATTATTCTGTGTCAAAATTTTTATATATGGTAAGATCATATTTTTAATGGATCCCATATCAATTGAGAGGTTTTGTATAATTTTACGATTATGTTTTGTGCATTTTTAATGTTTCAAAGGAATTTGCTAAGTCCACCTTGGTCAAGAAAGAAAGAAAAGCCAATCAAAATGTGAGAAACATCGTATAATATTCGAGAGAGAATTTTCAATTATAATTAGATTTTATTAAAAGTTACTGATATTTGTTGAAATAAATAAGTATAAATTGAAAATTCTTTGGTGGCGTGGTAGTGCGAAATAACGAAACACTACAATTCACATCCAATGGAAGAAGTGAAAATTTTTAAATAGATAAGGAGAGTTAATCGTATCTATTATTTTTAAATAGATAAGGAGAGTTGATCATATCTATTTATCATAATTTTTTATGACCATACGTGGTAGATTCGTACTTGTTGAATAAGAATGACATCTATGTAAAATTATATCCAAGTAATGATAAACAAAATATAATTAAAAAAAAAAAAAAACTTTTTGAAAGGATCACTAATCTTTAACCAATAAAGTGGGATACTTGGATTTATACTCATAAAAAAAAAAAAAAAAATTAATAATAATAATAATTAAAAATTGTTTGATTTTTGATTTTTGATTTTTTTTTAAATATGAATTAGTTTGATCAAGATATTTTCAAATTTAAAACTTTTATTTATGTTATAAAAAAATCTAGAACAAATTATAGATACCTCTCTTAAGATTTAGCTAAATTACAGATATCTTCCTGAGGTTTCGAAAATTACAGATACCTCCTGAGATTTATATTTTCATAACAAATTGCCCCCTGAGGTTTATATTTTCATAACAATTTGCCCTCTAATTTGTTATGTAAATAGTACCTTCAGGGGGTATCTGTAATTTCTCAAACATCAGGGGGTATCTGTAATTTTACTAAACCTCGAGAGGTATATGTAATTTGCCCAAAAATCTATATAACAAAGTAGGAGGGTTTTTTAATCTTCTATATATTTTTGTCATATTAGGACATTTGGACGGCTCATATCTGTTCAAACTACAAAATTACGACTGTGATGTATTCTACGTGTACATTTTCTATTTTCCCGTTTTTTTCTCTTAATTTTTCCTTTTTTCACCCACCCTCTCAAGATCTCATGAATGATCCCATGATTCCACCTTCCACCTTTCTCCTTTTATTTTTATTTTTATTTTTTTCCCCCTTTTTTTATTTTCCTCCGTATTTATTTATTTATTTATTTTGTTTTTCTCCTTTTTATTCACTTATTTTTATTTACATTGTGTCTTCAAGTATGAGCATACACTAGTATAAAGACATATGAAAATGATGCGTACTTTTTATTTTGATTGTTTTTGCCATTTTTTTTAGTTTAAAAAAAACTACAAATATATATTTTGAAAATTAAACCAAACATAAACATTTGATTGAATATTGTTTTAAAAATAAATAAATAAATATGGGTTCTTATTTTACCAAGACTCATAAGATCCACCAATCCGGGTCCAGACCGACCCATTAGAGATCCGAATGCAAATGCCCTCCCTGATCCAGCATTTGTAGCTTACAAAATGAGGGTTTAAGGACCAAAATTCAGATATTGTATAATCTGTATATCTAAACCCTACTGAGCTGGTGTGACCTTTGTTTCTCGATTCCAATGGAGAGTCTCCAAGAGAATTGATTGACGAAGAGCCTCAATGAAGCTTTCTAGGGTTTCAGCTAACGTAAGGACTCAAAAACCCTAACTTTCTTTGTTATTCACAGTTTCAGTCCCTGAACTAGAATTTACAATCTTTGGAATTTCAATCAGAAATGACATGAGTCGGTGACTTTTCTAGTCTCCGATGCATCGACGCATTCCACTATTTGGTTATCGAATACTCACAAATTCATCGATTTTTACACCAAGCACTAAGCCATTGTTGTGTAGTAGATCGAATATTGTGAACCCTAGGGTTAATGGGTTGGCTTTGTTTCGAGTTTTTATGTTCACTTCAACCCACCACCGGAGAGTTCCGGATCCCGATGACCCGTCCACCTTGATGAAGGAGGATGGAGTCGCTGTATGTTCTCATATGTGGATGGAAAATTTTCGAGAACCCGATAAGACAGTGACTAATTTGACCACTTATTTACGTCGATTTGAATTGTGGGTTTTGGCTTATCAGAAGGTTTGTGCTGATGAGATGGGTGCGTATATGCCCCGAAGCTCAATACAGAGGTCGGCATTGGAGGATTTGTTAGCTCTCCGGAATGCTGTTCTTGATAATAGGTTTAAGTGGGGAGCTAGGTTAGAGTTCTTTATTAAGTCTCCGAGAGATAAGACTGTGTATGAATCATTGTCAAAGAGGAAAATTAGGGCCATTTTGACTACCACACAGCCATCCCCATTTCAAGATCGGATTGTTCAGGAGGTGATGTTTATGATTTTGGAGCCGGTTTATGAGGCTCGATTTTCACAGAAATCATTTGCATTTAGGCCCGGAAGGAATGCCCACACTGTATTGCGGGTCATTAGAAGAAGTTTTGCGGGTTATTTGTGGTATATAAAGGGTGATTTGAGTACTGTCTTGGATGGTATGAAGGTAGGAATGGTGATAAGTGCTTTGATGAGGGATGTTAGGGATAAGAAGGTGATTGATTTGATAAAAGCAGCATTGGTTACACCTGTGATCACCACTCCGCCTGGTGAAGGTGAGAAGAAGAAAAAGACGAAGAGGAAATATCAGAAGAAGAGGGTGTTAGCTGATGACGAACCGAAGCCTGACCCATATTGGTTAGATACCTTTTTTGGGTTTGCACCTGAGGAGGCTGAGAAGGTTCCTTCTTGGGGACATTGCGGGATTCTTAGTCCCCTTTTGGCTAATATCTGTCTTGATGAGTTGGACCGTTGGATGGAAGGTAAGATCAAGGAGTTCTTTCAGCCCTCAAAAAGTGATGTCATATGGAATAGTCCAGATGGGGAAGTGGAACAGGGGAATACATCTTGGCCGGAATTTGTTCCAACAAGTGGTCCAGATAAGACCCGGAAGATTGATTACGTTCGTTTTGGGGGTCACATTTTGATTGGAGTTAGGGGACCCAGGGCCGATGCAGCAACTCTGAGAAAGCAGTTAATTGAGTTCTGTGATCAGAAATATCTTCTGAAGCTTGACAATGAGAGCCTCCCTATTGAACACATAACCAAGGGTATAATGTTTCTCGACCATGTATTGTGCCGGCGAGTTGTGTATCCAACTCTTCGATACACTGCAACTGGTGGAAAGATCATTAGTGAAAAGGGTGTGGGCACCCTTCTGTCAGTTACAGCAAGCTTGAAACAGTGCATTAAACAATTTAGGAAGTTGAGTTTTCTCAAGGGGGACAGAGATCCAGATCCACAGCCTTGTTTCAGAATGTTTCATGCCACTCAAGCACACACAAATGCACAGATGAACAAGTTCTTGTCGACAATGGTTGAATGGTATCGGTATGCTGACAATCGGAAGAAGATTGTAAATTTTTGTTCTTATATCGTAAGGGGTTCACTTGCAAAGCTCTATGCTGCAAAATACAAGCTTCGTTCACGGGCAAAAGTATACAAGATTGGTGCACGGAATCTTGGTCGTCCTCTTAAGGAGAGAAAAGGTCAGTCACCAGAGTACCATAATTTGCTGAGGATGGGTCTTGTTGAGTCAATCGATGGGCTTATGTACACCCGAATGTCTCTGGTACCAGAGACTGATTACTCTCCTTTTCCCACTGGTTGGAGGCCTGATCATGAGAAAGCATTACTTGAATATATAAGTCTAGATGATCCAAAATCTGTAGAGGAGCAACGAAGTTGCCTGAGAGAACAAGGTCTGATTTCGCCTCAGGATTACATCTCAATGCTTGTTTGGAACTACAAAAGGAATGCTATTGTAGTGGATCAGCTTTCCACGACAGTGAGTGGTGGCAATAACGTAGAAAGTGGAAAGCAATTGTTGCTGGGATCGAACCATGAAAACAACAATAAAATAACTAGAGAAGAAGAAGACAGGGAAGAAAGGTGTCATGTGGCACAAATGTAAGATAAGTTTTGTACTCTGCTTTTGAAATTGATTTTGTAATTTTTTTAACCATGTAATTGGGTCTTTCAACTAGTTAGACAAAGCAGGACCCAATGATTACATCTGCAGTATTTATATCAATCCAACTTATAATTAAGAAAGCATAGAATAGCTTGTATAATTTGAAATTAATTTATTTCATTGCAAGCATCTCTGTTGGGTGCTTTCAGCTGCATTACTGCTAATTAGTACATGTGAGGCAAACTTCTATGCTTTAGGGTTGTATTGGGCATTGGAAAAAATTGTTGAAATTAGTGGTCTTTTTAAAAACTTTATGCTGTCCAATTTCATTTTCCTTAGAGATAAAAGAGTGTACCTCTGATGTAGGGCAAGTGTGGGAACATTCTCCTACTATTAGTCCTAACTTAATATATGGAATTAGCAAAAGCCACTAGTTTTAACTTTAAGGGCTAAAATTAATATTTTTTGTGGCTAAAATGGTGTTAAAAATATGTAGCCTTTTATGGTTTGTATGGGGTAACATAAGGCTAGGGCTGTGTTACCATAAACCACTAATACTCTAGCGAATTACGTATTGGTACGCACGTTCTGAAACATGATACACTTCCGTTCCAAAACAGTAAATTTAGTGATTCGAAATGATCCCAAAGTTTTTCCAATATATTTCTTTAAATGTTTTCTTAGGAGGAAAAAAAATCAAATATAATAAACTGAAATTTAAGGTGAGTTAAGTTTTGATAAGACAAAATATTAAAAAAAAAATGTTTCATAATGCTCATATAAATGTTTTGCTACATGAAAAAAAAAAAAAAAAAAAACCTACATTTTATTGGATGCCTAATAATTAGAAGAAAATTATTCTAGAAGTACCTTAAATTTTTAAGTGTAATAGATACAAGTCTACCTCTATCATATCACATTTTAGAGCATGTGGCATACCACATTCCCGTTCCCGTTCCATGTACCTAAACAATCCACGTTTCAGGTGACATAGGCTAGGGTTGTGGAGTAAAAGGAAAAGATTTGAGATGTTAAGGGGCTGTTCTAAGTGTTGCGAACAGTTCAAGAAAACATTAATTAGGGAATAGTTTAGTTTATTTTTATATCTTGTGGTTGAATAGTTTAATAATCTATGGTTTTAATTTAAAGAAAAATGGTAGATTAGATCTGCTTGTGAGGTTTTAAAGGCTAAAAATAAAGAAATAAGAAGGAAATTTTATGCATAGCAATAAGGATTAGAATTGTCTCACATAATTTACAAAAAAGTTTCAAAAGCGCTGAAAATTCTCTGGAACATATCCTCTATTGATTTAAGTGTTACACAATTTTAATAGTATTAAAAAGGCTTCTTAAATCTAAGAAGACTTGGACGTCCTACTTTGGAACTTAAGACTTTTGATTTAAAACTCATCTAAAACATATAGGAAGACCCAATAGCATAACTTAGCATATACTACGATAATTAGGAATTGCCTACAACCCATGTCTTAAAAGTTAAAATACTCGGTCCTATAAAACATGATAAATCATATAGTAGAAGATTTTTAGAAGCAATTCAAGCAAATTTGTATTCAGTTCAAAGTGAATCGTAGTGGTTATGCTTTTGTGCGTAACATTTCTGGGCTAATCTGTTGTGGGATGCAAATTGAGGTGTAGCTTGCCATCTGGTTGTCCACAGGCATCCAACATCCTTGATGATCTGGCTATTGGAGGTCTCAGTGTGAATTATGATGTTCATAAAATGCTTCCAACCCAAAACATACAATTTTTTTTTTATGTATGTAATTAATGGTACTATTACAATGTCGTAACACTATTAATCTAATATTTAAGGCAAAAATAAAAAAAAAAACATTTTGTATGAATCAGACCGCAGTAGCGAGTCGATTGAAGTTGAAGACATTAGAGGGAGAAGAGTAAGCCTAAAGGAACGTGCTTGCAGCTCATGTAACACCCTGGCAGGTTGAATGTTAAAATCCAGTGGCCATTAAAATCTATTTTTGCTTGCAAACATTGTGGATACATTGGCAGGGGGTTTGGAGTATATCCTTATTAAGGCCAGAAGATATTCCAAACCAAATGCTGCTTTCAGCTGTAAATTCGGAGACAAACTTCTCAGCAGACCATGGAGGAGTCTTCTTCCAGTGAGAACGGTAATGTATCTGAATCCATCTTAAGTCGAATTATCATGCTTTTTGAGTGGTGTTAGACTATTTTCTTGGAGCTTGATGTGATCATATTTATTTTGTCATCTTCATCTAAATCGGCGTCTGGAGGTGATTTGTTCACTGTTGGCACTTTGTGACCCTTTAGCAATTCATCGTACTTTTTTAAAAAAGGAAAATAAAATAAAATAAAATTAGTCAATCTAGTACAACAGGGTGGAATATCATTATCTTGAGTTTTCTTTTCAATTATCATCTTAAGAGGTTGAGGGGATGTTGCTCTTCACAGCAATTCTCTTTCAAGGTGATATAGTTCTCTTACAGTGAGATCCATATTGTTGTGTTTTCAATGAGCCTGATGAATCCAACCTGCAAAGAGTTTTTGCGGTTAGTCTGATACATTCTCTCCTTCAACCTGGTTGGATCCAATTAAATTTTGAAGTAGCAATCAGATTTGACAGGCAGTGTGATGCTATTCTGATTTTGGGCAAATTATATATATATATATATTTTACTAGATTGTTAAGTCTTTTCTGATCTATACTATATCCCATTCTGTTGATGATTCTGAAGTCAGCTTTAGCTCATTTCACTCATGGAGGGAATGAACTAGAAAGACAGAAAAAAGGATTCATCATGTTTGATGGAATATAAGAAAGAGACAATGTCTGCCTCTGGTGCAACCTCTTAACAGCAACATGGTGGTTGTAGTGTTAATTATTAGTGGCAAATGCTGATGCGTAGTGGAATCATATTCACGATAAGTTCTCTATTTTACCGTCTCTCCTCCAGCTAGCATTTTAATTTTTGTGTTCCCTAGTTTTCCCCAGACAAATGAATTGACTACTCGCGCGCGCGCGCACATAATTTTCTAGATGTTTATCTGCCTAGAATGTCGTTTCTCTACTAAAAAGTATCTTTTGCAAAGCCTCTTTGTTATAATCCATATTGTTCTTTTCTTCTGCTAAAGATTTCCAATTGCTTTAGGGTGTGTGAAGTTACTAGTTGATGCCTTCTCAATGCAAAAGCATACATTTTGTAGCATTGGTATTTGAACCAACAAATTATGCCAAATCGACCATGTGTTGGGGTTGCCTTGGATTTGTGAGTCCCATCACACGCTGGTCTTTGGTGAATTTATCCGTCTAAAATTATGTCTATGTTTTTGGACAATGCTATTCACATTTCTCATTTTTAATCAATCATGCACATACACTAATTTGTTGTCTTATTAAGATTACAAAACAATTGTATCCTTCTCATTTTGTATTTGGAAACTAACTAGGACATTAATCTTTAGAAACTTCTATACAAATAATTTTTTGTAAGAATTTTTTCTTGCAAACTCACAAGGCGTACAATAGCAAATTATTAATATTTGAAATAGACTTATTAAAATTAAATTAAATGATATGGACAACTCAATTGGCACATCAGTTTGTATTAAAAAAAATTAATTTGTATTTCATTACTTCTATTATTTTTGCTTCTAATATAATAAGACGAGGACAAAACGCATATATATATATTGATTTTGAATGGTTTAATAAATTAATAAGATGGGTCATGAATTTGAAACCAGTTTAGAGTAATTTGAAAATGATTTAGAGTGGCTGTTGGATGTGAAATTTACAATCAACAATTTGAGATGCATTTTTGAAAAGGAAGAAAGTTTTATGAAGCATCGTCTTCTGTGTAAAGAAAGAGAGTATGAAAAGTTTGAAGAAAATACAACAAACATTATATAATTTTGGCAAAATTATATTAGCCTAGGTTAAAGAAGCGGGAATTAATGT
This sequence comes from Camellia granthamiana, assembly GCA_036172215.1. Lineage (NCBI taxonomy): Eukaryota > Viridiplantae > Streptophyta > Magnoliopsida > Ericales > Theaceae > Camellia > Camellia granthamiana. The sequence goes on from CM069916.1 coordinate 36,891,911, forward strand.
AGATGATTAAAATACACAAAAATAAATTACATGTCAATATAAAATAAATAGCATTATTTTTTTTTTTTATGAGGGCTAATAAATTAATGATGTAAAGGAATTTATTAGTTGCGCGAATTAAAATTTTAAGGAGTTTAATATAAAAATATAAAATTTATGAAATTTATTTGCCTTGTTTGGTTTGTTTTGAGATATTGTTTTAAAAATAATTTTTTAGAGAGAGTTTATAAGATTTAAAATTTTGGGTTCGTTGGAGAATTTTTTTTTTTTAAACCTAACTTTATGGCTTTTTCGCTAATTTAGGCTAGTTAAATTAGCTTTATTTGAGAATAATTTTTTGACTTTTTTGTGAGAGAAAAAATGAAATGATTATGGTTTGAATGTGACATTTTATTTTATTAACGTATTTAGCCCATTTTGTCTTTTTGTATTTTTTTAATCTCAACCTAAATCAACTCATTTGCCAAAAGATGACTTTGTTTGATTGGTGTTTTAGAAAATTGGTAAAAAATTGACTTTTTATTTTTATGGATAGTTTTTTTTGGCTTTTGTGTAAAAAAGTAGAGAGGTGATGTGATTTAAAAAAGTCAAAAAACTAAAAAATTAACTTCTTACCAACTTGCCAAAACTCCCCTGTTGTATATTTTGAAAATAGTTTTTGAGTTTTGAAATTTGAGATGATTTGATACCTTTTTTATGATTGAATATATGGGTGTCAGAGAAAAAGTGATTGAGAATGAGATAAGAAAGAGAAAAGTTGATTGATTGATGTACAGTAGAGAAAAAAATAGTTTTGAAATTTTTAACCATAATTTTGAGAGGCAAACCAAACATGACCATTGCATATTTTTTTCAAATCTCAAAGGAGTTTAACGTAATTTAAAAAGAAGAAAAAAAAAAAAGAGAGAAGAGGATACTACATGTAAGTGGGGAAAAAAAAAAAAAAAAAAAAAAATTACTAACACATAAAATATAAGTGTATCTATAATTGTTAGATTTATTTATTTTGATAATTTATTTAATTATGTTTTAATTTATTTGAAAGAGAAAAATAGAATCAACAATTATTTCGATGATTTATTTAATTATATTTTAATTTATTTGAAAAAGAAAAATAGAATCAAAATTTATTTTGATAATTTATTTGAAAAAGAAATAGAATCAAAATTTATTTTGTTCCATTATTTTTCACCTAAACCTTTATCCTAAATATTATTAGAATGTATAATATTTGATTAAATCAGGAGTTCAAACAGTCCAAAACAAATATTCAAACAACCCAGCACAGCAGCAGGGCAAAAGGTTCAAAAGGTTTAAGTGAAAGATATTCAAATTTGTAATGATAGAGTGGAAGATATTCAAATTAGTAATGATAGAAGTATAACGGTTATAAATTCAAATGAATAGTTCAAAAGGTTCAAATGGAATATATTTAAATTAGTAATGATGAAGTATAACGGCTATAAATTTAAATTAATAGTTCAAAAGGTTCAGGTGGAATATATTCAAATTAGTAATGATAGAGTTGAAAATATTCTAATTAGTAATGATGGAATACAACGGTTATAAGTTTCATTATATATACTAAAACCTCTAATGTAAATAAGTAACAAAAAAAATCAAAAAATATTCTTTGATCTATAATCACTCACATCTATTATTTGAAAAATTCTCTGAGAAGTGTTCTTCAATTTTTGTTTACATCCTCTTTCAGAAATTATACACTAAGACGTATAGCTTTAAGCCTATATTTCCTGTGTGAGGTTTACAGAAAACCAAAGTTTCATTTTTATATCTATCTTTGAGAGATAATTTTTGTAACTTTCTTTGAAAGCAAAAACATCTTTTTTTCAACATTGTAAGAGTGTAGCACACTCAGTGTTCTTGACTTATAAAGTCTGTGTAAAATCCGTGAAGAATTGCTCTATTTGTAAAGAGGTTACTAGCACTCCCGTGAAGCTAGAGTATAGTGGAAAATCTCAAGTGAAGCTTAAGGAGTGAACGCAAGCCGAGTTGAAGCCGAACCACTATAAATTTGTTTGTCTCTCTCTCCCTTATCTCTTTATTTTCTTTAAATTATATAATTATATTTCACATTTTCACTGTGCTAAAATCATTAACTGACATAGTTGTTAGAACACTTATTTTAATTATTTTTATTTCATTAACTATATTTATCTATTGTACTAGTCATAATTTTTATTAGGGTATTATTATTTTTATTTGTAAAAATCTAATTCGCCCCCCTCTTAAGTTGTCTTTTAAGTAACAATAATAAAATGTAAATAAAACATGTGTTGTAATTTTTTTTCTACTTCTTCTAATTGCATGTAATTTCCAAAAAATAAATAAATAATAAGTAATATTAGGGATCATAAAAACAATATTATAAAAATAATTATAAAAGATTCTATACTTTTAAATTACACACATAATAAAATATCACATATTAATTAAAAAATAAAAAATCGTCATGAAATTTTTTTCATCAAACTTAACATTATTCATAAATAATAAGCCCAGCCCATACGGAGACCAAACAAATAGTGGAAGATTGGTGGGGGTAATGGGCCTACTGGTTTTTGCGGTTTCACCTGTAATGAGTCAACTCATGCGTTTTGCGGAATTTATATCCTGGTGTCAGTTTGTCTGAACAACAACGCCATTAAGCAAACCATAATCAATTCCTTCGCACGTAAGGCGAAACCGAAACTCCTCCGTGTCCCACACGCGCCCCCACCTCTTCTCTCTCTCTCTCTCTCTCTCTCTCTCTTCATCCTCAAATCTCAATCTTCCTCCATCAACTGGTTTGTTCCTGATCTGGTATAGTTCTTTGGATTTCTCAAGATTCGTTCAATCGAATAGAGGTTCATTTTTCTTCTGATTTACCAAGGTACTGCTGACAGATCTCCATTCAAACCCTAGCCACTGGGCTGCAACCAGTGCTCCGATTTGAACAGAGTTGTTTTTTTGTTTTTGTTTTGTGGAATGGAAATTTGATTTCCTTCGATTTGATCCGTTTTGTTTTGCTATGCAGTTCACTCGTTGGAATTTTAGCAATTCGTATCTGAATCAAAATGGTTTCCTTCGAAATGAATGACCGCAAAAGTGAGTGACTCATCAACACATGTAATTATTTGTATGTGTGCGTTTGCTTCTTGTGATTCAATGTTCATTATACTCTCTATGTTGATAACACAAGAAATGAAAGTGCCTCTAAATCGTTTCTGGCTAGTGAGTGAGTTAGCCTAATCTGGTACTTGCTCAGTGACTCTGTAAAAATTTCTTTATCAGTGCCTCGCTTTCATCCACTTTATTTCTAAGGCATTGGTCAACGTTCATTCTGAAATGAATGCTTTGAAATTTTCTTCAATCACCTACAAGTAGATTTGATCCATCTTTTGTGGATTGGTTTGGGCCAGTGACAATGATCTTCTTATAAATCCAAAGAATTGTATATCATTTTGCATACATCATCCTAGAGGACTTCTTTTGTAGGATCCAGTATTTAGAGTTGTGATGAGGTGTGCCAACTTGCCAAGGCATTGGTGAAGTTATTTTTCATGCTGACCAATGATTGTGTAATTTGGGTTTTTTTTTTTTTTTTTTTTTTTTTTTTTTTTGTGTGTGTGTGTGTGGAGAAAGTTTGCATAATGTGGTTCCATTCATGGAGTTGTTCTTTAAATTGTGATAAACATCCCATTCCCGTGTAGTTAATATATATATATATGTTAGACGTGCATGCTTGTGCAGAAACTATATGGTAAAATAAGGACCTTGTGGTTCCAAGATCACCCCAATCCACACACTGAACGAGTTATCAAGGAATTGAAAATCTTGTTAGATGAAGCCGACGGGTTTCATCTTGTGATTTTGCTTTTGATTAAGGAAACAAAATTCTATTTACTTTTGGTTGCTTGTCCTATCTAGAAAATATACCATTGTTAATGTTCTTTTCCCTAATGTTTGTAATGAGATGCATTTAATATTTATTTTGTTTCTCAATTCATCTTTATATGTGATCTATTTCAAAATCCGAATCAACTAAAGCATTTGCAACTCTGTGATGAAACAGAGATTGGGATTGGATTGACAGCTTTTGGCATATTTTTCTCATTCTTGGGGATCATTTTCTTTTTTGACAAGGGACTACTTGCCATGGGAAATGTAAGTGAAAGTTTCTCCCTGTATTGCTCAGCTTCTTTGATTATTGTGCCTTTCCATTTAAGCTTATTTTATCTTACTGTTGATTTGATGCCTGCTTAACATTGTGTTATGTTGGTGATACTGAATCAGATCCTCTTCTTCTCAGGGGTGACATTAACCATTGGACTGAAGTCCTCAACACAATTCTTCATGAAACGTAGCAATTTCAAGGTTCTCTCTCTCTCTCCATTGAGTGCAGTGCATATACTGATGTTCCATGTTTATTTACCCTCTGACTTTTGATGATTGTACAGGGAACAATGTCTTTTGGTTCGGGCTTCTTCTTTGTAGTTGTAGGATGGCCTGTATTGGGAATGATTTTGGAGACATATGGGTTCATTGTTCTTTTCAGGTTCGTTTAATTTTCCTTACGTTATTTCATGTGCTCTGCTTATATTATTTATTTTAGACTGCTGATGGGATATTTTGTGCAGTGGCTTCTGGCCAACGCTGGCAGTTTTTGTGCAGAAGATACCTGTTATAGGTTGGGTGTTCCAACAGCCATTTGTTAGATCGGTATGTTTGTCTTGTAATTCAATTTAGTCTTTTCATGTTCTTCCATAGAAGCCAATTTTATTGACTAGTTCTCTACATAGATGGAGATTTCACCGGTATTGTAGGAAAAGATAAGAATAGAGTACGAGAGGGTGTATGGTGGATGTGGTTTCAGTGATTGAAATGAGATTGGATAGGGCATCTTAGATTTCATGGTAGAATTTGATCTTATCATAACCAATATTTTCTTTGAAAAGAGAGACATTTTTCAAAAGTTGGTCAGATAAGAGTAAAATAGATTTTTTGTAAGAAACATTGACCACTTTATATGTATCCTGAAAAGAGTTTAACATTACAGCATAGTTAAAAATACTACATATGTTAAAGGGAAACATTGAACTAGAAAAATATATTAAAAACTCTCGAACTAGCTGATGAAATTTAGAAGATGAGAAATTAAAAATGTTTATGGATATAATGTATAAAGAAGTAATGTAGAGTTTGGAAGATAATACTATAATATGTGAAATACAATGATGGAATGTTTTAAAAATATCGAAAAAAGTTATTGGATAGTCAAATGAAAAAAATACCATATCTAAGATACTTGATGGTGGAATGATGAGATGCAAACCATAGCAAAAACAAAAATAAATGCTTTAAAAAGTGGCAAAAGGATAAAAATGAGAATTTTTTAAAGAGAGATAAATTGGTTAATAACAAGGTTAAAAGCATAGTTAATGATGCTAAGTTAAAAGACTTAACAATAATATTTATACTAGATTGGATAGTAAAGATGAAGAAAATAATAGGGTAAATTACAAATACACCTCTTGAGGTTTGATTAAAATACAAATTGTCTCCTGTAGTTCTAGAAATTATATTCCTCCTTTTAAGATTTCTAATTTCATTACAAATCGCCCATTTTATTAATAAATCATCAAGTCAATTAACAATTTTTAATGATGTTATAAATGTGTTTCAAGTAATAATTTAAGTAATTTTATTATTGTATAGGAGAGCAATTATGAATTTTATTTTTTTACTTAATTCTGTTAAATAAAAAATTATAATAAAGAGGTATGTGTAATTTTCTAAACCAGAGGGAGTAATCTATACTTGAAGCAAATCTCAGGGATATATTTGTACCCAAAATAATATTTATAAAATTGCTTAGTCAAGAGAAAATTGAAGCATGTCATACACACACCAAAGAGAAAAACAATCACACAGATTTACGCGGTTCAGCCCAAATTGTCCACATCTACGGAAGAGAGATTTCATTATATGAATATTATATGAATAAAATAGAGAATATATGTGAGATGGGCAAAGTACTCAAAACCCGCACCACTAGCCAAACTCATGCTCAAGGATAGTTGAGGCCTTGCTCACCCTGGTGTCCTCACGGTATTTTTTTCTCACCCCTTACATTTCTATTTTTCCCTCCTCTCAATCTCTCTTAGAAAAAAACCCTATAGTCTACATGATTATTTATAATAGTCTACCCATGAGAATCCTAGTTTCATACAATCAGGTTACCATAATCTACGCATCCTAACCAAAATATATGTATAAACTAACCTAATAACTATATGGACCCACTTTTATCACATGGGTGGACTAATCCTAACAAGAAAAACATGAGACTTTAATCATACCGAGTGTATAAAAAAAAGTGTGATTTGAGGGTGTTAGTGAAGATTAAGGACTGGAAATGCTGCTTTGAAAATTTGTTAGAAAACTTAGGAGGAGAGGATTATAGTAACCTTTATGAAACTAGAGAACATACGTTTTATTGTTGAATAAGGAAGTTTGAGGCGGAATTAGCACTGAAGAAGTTGAAATCAGTTGAGGCATTAGGACCATTGAAGCTTGGAAATGCTTAGGTAAGGAGGGGGTGTTTGATGAACATGTGACTGCAATTAGATCATGTACAAGAGGAACTCGTGAATTTCTAACTACACATTTTTGTTGAAGGAAATTATCTTCTACGTTTTCAGGCATCATATTATCAAATCTTTGATACAAAATTTGCTTGTTTCTATGTGCAGTTCTTTGACCGTAATCGTGGCAAAAGGGTACCTGTATAAGCTTAGAACTTTAAATCTATGAAAATGAGAGAAAGCTTCATGCAGATTGAACCGGTTGTAAGTGTTGTAAAATACTGTCAAACGAATGATTCCTTAACAGCGTGTCGGTGCAAAATGTTCGCATTTGATGATGTCAGTTTTGTTGAACAATTCTTTAGTTTGTTTGTTTCTTTAGTTGTCAATTAGTGCAAGTGGTACTTTACACTACTCTCCGGTTGGATTCAAGCTATGTATTTCTATTCAGATTCCCATTTATTGGATTAGTATTTTTTTGGCTTCATGTTAATGTCCAGTTAATTACTCAAAGTATACTTACATGTGGTTGGTGTTGGATTTTCTCATTGAAATCTTTGAGATTACAGTGTATCGGGCATTCTGAACCGAAGCTGAATTTTGGAAGTCTGATTCTTTTTAATGTATGCTGTACTTTATTTTTATATAGGAAATTCCTTTTATCTGAAAGCGTCATTTACCACAAAATTAGATAGTTTAATTTTCAAACATTTTATTCTCCATTCCCTATTGTTACACTCATCTTTGTTTTTTTTAAGTTCCCTGGAAGAAAAACAATGAAAGCGTTGTTCTCCTTTTTTTGTGTAAAAACAGTTGTTGAAATTTGGAAAAACAATTTTTTCTGAAAATAGTTTTCAAGAACAATTCACCAAACAATTATTGTGTTTATAAAAAACATAAACAGAAAATGAAAACACATTCTTAGGAATTACTCTTATCATCATGCAAGATTGAATTATCAATAATTAATGCATTACTTGAAAGTTGAAATATATATATATACATATATATGAAGAGGAAAGAGAGCTTGCATAAGCAAAACAAACAAGTTGCAAGTTCAAGAGAACTTGGAATCTAAGGCTATAGAAAGCAAGTTGATGATGCACAGAGCAATGTCACCCAACTGCATGAGACTGTAATTCTCCTCTGTCAATAGAGACACTTCTCCCTTCTCCCCAAATCCGTCCTCGCACATCAACGTTGTTTCCATCACTGCACTCAGAAGCAGACTAGCAGCATCGTGCTCCTCAAACAAAAATGCTCCGATGGAATTGACCAACATAGGCACACTATCTCCATACAGTTCCAAGCAATCTTTTAAGCACTCAAGGGCAAAAGTATCGAACTGGCCACTGCTTAACATCTCTTCGATGCTTGAAATTGTGTCCGTGGCATTTTCAAGAGCTAGTTCCATGGCTATGAGTGCAAGTCCTTGGAGGTTCACGACGTGGCTGATGGGGATTGGTTGGAGAGAAGTTAAGCAGAAGTCGTAGTTGAGGAGGGTAGACTTGTCTGCGCATTGTTTGCAGGTTGTGTTGATTAGATCAACAGATAGGGCATTAGCAGGAGAGTAATTTTCATTCGGTATCAGGAGGAGGGGGAAGAAGAGGAAGCAAAAAGAGATGGTGAAGAAAGAGCAGTGAAACATTTTTCTTTAAAAAAAAAATCTCTTGTTGGTTTTTCGTTGGATGTTTGGTGGTGATTTGAGAATGTCCTATTTATTTGTATCTATGGAGTGGGAAGGACAAGGTGTTTCCTAGTGAAGGAAACTTCCTTGAAGATCACTGATGCTTGAGAGTCATGTAGGGTTTGATCAATCTCATTCATTCATGCTACTATGCTTGTCTTTTGTTTTTTAACAGAAGTAGCTCGACTATTAAGCTAGTTAGATTGTCGCCTAAAACTCACAAGAAAAGTTTAAAAAATTCTTAGAGTTTAAGCCCTCAATTTTTTAAAGGCTTGATATGATCTCATTTTGGTATTTAGTCTAGAGCCTCCATCAATCTTAGATCAACGATGAGATTTGAATCCAGATCTATCACACCCAGTAAAAAGACACCTTAGCAAGTTAATACCTTGATCTCTACGCCAAAAGTTTAGAGCATAACTGTTTGTTTTTATAGCAGCTCTTGTGAGTATTTTTAAAGGGAAAAAAAAAAAAATGACAAACACTAATTCTGATGTTTACTTTATATACCTAGTATAAGTAAAAAGACACCTTAGTCACTAAGTTAATCCCTTGATCTCTATGCCAAAAGTTTAGAGCATGACTGTTTGTTTTTATAACAGCTCTTGTGAGTATTTTTAAAGGGAAAAAAAATAAAAATGACATAAACACTAATTCTGATGTTTACTTTATATACATAGTATAAATAACCTTCGTTGATATATAAAATTCAAAAAACCAAAACATGAAAATAAATTGGGATTTGTGAGTGAATTAACACGATGGATGTTGAAACTATTAAAATATAGGACATGACAATGTGATGTCTCAAAAGTATTATGATTGATGAAAGGATTAAGACTCAGGATTTAATGTTGAATGATGGGGAACAACACGGGACATGTCTTTTGGTTGATTAGTACGAGTATTGTCACGAGTGTCCGAAGGCCAACTAACAAGTTTTTCACTTTTTTTTTTTTAAGTTATAAAACAATTATATAAAATAAAAGCAAAAAATATATATAAAAAAAAATTCCCAATTGAATTGATTTTTTTTTTTTTCTTGAGAAGCAAAAAAACATGTAATAAATTAAATGAAAAATGGAATACAAGAATAACAAAAGAAAAAATATATATATTACAAACTACAAAAAGCCTAAAAAAATAGCCATGATTTGAGAATACTACAAATCTATTAGTAGATGTGGTATGGGCTCCAACCTATAGATGAAAGGCCTGTCTTAAGCATAAAACCATACTATCATCGTCACCGAAATCGACATCTACTATTGCTGCCGCTTGAACTATACCACTATTGTTACTACACCAAAAAGCTGAAACTCAAAAAACTCACAATAACAAGAAAACCATTGGAAATTGACATGAGTAAGCCCATAAAGGATATGGCGCACCACTTAAGGCCCAATCCATGATTCAAATACTAAAACCCAACATTCTGGGAACCCAATGTTACACCAGGCACCAATAACATCTAAACACTTGGCAAGTGAAGAACTAGTCACATCAGCAGACAAAGATCCTGCAGAGTTATTGCACCACACATCAACCATTAATGAGTTTCCCTGCAGCATTTATTACGATAACCCTTCACGTCGGAACAGAACAGCCTCACCGTGAACAAGGCAAGCTAGAACATAGACTTTCGGCCAATATGACAGCTCGGAGTGGACAAAGAAATGATGTGCAAAGGATATAAGCAGGCTTCTAAGACAAACAAAAGGTTAAGTTATCTATCTCCATCCTATCTCTACATTCCATCACCCTCTCTCTTCTCTAACTTGATCGTCGGAGGGTTCGCTAAGGGACTCCCCGTTCCCCGTTGAACTCCTGTGCAGGTCTCTTTGCGGGCTCGACACTCGGGCAACGGTTTGGGAAGCGTAGATCAATCCGACCCGTTCTATCTAGAGCAATCAGTATTATCAGTTGGCGCCGTCTGTGGGAAGCTTTTCACTCCGTGCAGCAATTGTGCTCATTGTCGCCGGAGACCCATTCCCGATAAATCCCTACCTGCCACCCATCAAGGTGGATGGTCACAACTAGATCCATGGCTTCTCAACACGCCGTTGCCGACCCCCAAGTCGACCCTCCTAACCCAAACAACCCACCGCCGTATTTCACAGAACTCACCAACAGCATTAACCGCTTAGCCGAACAAAACCAAGCCCTGATCAATGCTTTGCTTCAAAGAAACCTTCCTATGCCTCCTCCACTACCTCAAAATATCCCACCGAACCGAGAGCGAGCCCTGAGCCATCTCATCCAACAATCCCACTCATCCAACTTGGAGGGCTTGCGACCCCCTCCCTAAGACATGAACCTGCCACCTCGGGCCCTACATCCATCGGCCCAAGCACCGACGCTCGAGGGAGAGGCTAGTAGTGTCCAGCCTTCATTGCATTCCGGTGGTGACAACGCTTCTCTTTGGGATGTATAACTCTGAGCCATGAAACTCCAGCTTCAAGGAGTCATGCAGAACATACAAAATAAACCCTCTACCACAGCCAACTCACCATTCGTTGCCTCTATCAGGGACAAACCCCTGTCTCCTAAGTTCAAAATGCCCTCGATCGACTCTTTCGACGGTACAATGGACCCAGTCGATCACTTGGAGACTTACAGGACCCTCATGATCCTCCATGCATTCCCTAATGAGATCATGTCTCGAGCTTTCCCCGTAAAGCTTAAGGGGCCGGCCCGACTGTGGTTCAGTCAGCTGCCGACGGACTCTATCTCTACTTTTCAGCACCTAAGTAACTCATTTCTCAGCCATTTCATCGGTGCCCAACGCCAGCGGCGTCCGGCAACCCAACTCTTCAACATCCGTCAGACGGAGGGGGGAGTCGCTGCGTAACTTCATCACCCGCTTCAACACCGAAGCCTTGCAGGTGGCGGAAAACGATGACAAGGTCATTTTCATGGCTTTCATGGCCGGTCTACGATCATCCGATTTCCTTTTCTCCCTCTCCAAAAACCCTCAAACCTCCATGGCAACCTTCCTCTCCAAAGCCCAAAAATACATGAACGCCGAAGATTCCCTAGTCGCCCGACAAGACTCCACAACCAAAAACCCTATCCCTAGAGAAAAGAGAAAGGACTCTGAAACCAGAACCACCCAGTACACACAGCAAAGACCTCAGTATACTGACCGACCTTCCCGAGCCGACCAGTCGACACCTGCCCGACTGCCCGGCCAGTTCGAACGGTACACTCCCCTCAATTCCCCCATGGAACAAGTCTTGAACCAGATCCAACGAGATTATCCCCTGAAATGGCCACAACCATCGCAGTCTCCTTCCAACCGGCGAGACCAGTCCAAGTACTGCCGTTTCCATCAGGACCATGGCTACAATACCGAGGAGTATGTTAACCTTAAAGACTAGGTCGAGAGCTTGATACGCCAGGGGCGTCTCAGTCGGTTCACGGCGGCCCGCCCTCACCAACGGCCAAGGACCAAACCTACCTGAAACAACCACCAACACACCTCTCCTCGACGACCCATCCAACCTAACCAAGGCAATGATCGGCCCCCACAGCAACCACGAGCACAAGGCAACCCTGCCCCCTCGGTTAGAGAGATCAGAGTTATTGCCGGCGGGTTGGCATATGGTGGACCATCCTGTTCGGCCCAATAAGCATAACTCAGAAAAATCCGGCAGGGCGCCTTTAAAGAGGTCGTGACATTGGACCGCCCCTTCAAACACCCCAAGTAGTGGATGGAACCCATCACCTTTACGGAGGCCGATTGCACAGGCATCCGTTACCCCCATGACGACCCCCTTGTCATCTCTGCTCTCATGTCCAATTACAAAATTAGACGGGTGCTTGTCGACAACGGTAGCTCTTCAGACATCATCTTCCTAAACGCCTATCGCTAGCTCAAGGTCGCGGAAAAAAGTTTGTCCCTTCTTCAAACCCCAATGGTCGGCTTCACTAGAGATCGAGTGACCTCCATAGGCTCTATCGATCTTCCCATCACCATTGGAGAATACCCATGGCAGACCACTAAGTTGCTCATTTTCCTCATCGTTGGCTGTCCCTCTACTTATAATATCATCCTCAGTCGCACTGCCTTTAACGCTTTTCAAGCTGTCACTTCCACGTACCATCTGGCCATGAAATTCCCTATCGACCTTGGAGTCGGCACCGTGAGGGGGAAGCAGACTGTGGCCAGAGAATGCTACGTCGCTTCACTTAAAGAGGTCAAGCTGAAGGAGACTATGATCATCGAAAGACTCGATGTCAGAAACGAATGTGAGTTAGTTAGAGAGGAACCAGTGGAAGAACTTGTTGAAGTCCCCATCGACCCCGCCAACCGAATAAAAATAGCCAAGATCGGTAGCCAACTATCCCCCCAAGCCAAGGCCGACCTTACAATCCTCTTAACTGAGCACAATGATGTGTTTGCCTAGACTCATTCCGGCATGCCGGGTATCAATCCCTTCTTTATCACTCATCGTCTTAGCATCGAGCCCCATTTTCGCCCATTCGCCAGAAGCAGCGTATCTTTCACCCAGAGCGCAATGCTCTTATTGCTTTCGAGGTAGATAAACTACTGGAGGCACGGTTTGTCCAGAACGTAGACTACCCCAGATGGCTGTCAAATGTGGTCCTGGTCCATAAAAACAACGGTAAATGGCGACTCTGCATCGATTACTCCGACCTTAATCGGGCTTGCCCCAAAGATAGTTATCCCCTCCTACGCATAGATCTGCTTGTCGACGCCACGGCCGGACACTAGATGCTCAGTTTCATGGACGTCTTCTTTGGCTACAATCAAATTCTGATGCACCCGGCTGACCAGGAACACACCTCCTTCATCACGGACAGGGGAACTTACCACTATCGTGTTATGCCTTTCGGATTGAAAAACGCTGGAGCCACTTACCAACGGTTAGTTAATGTCGTTTTTCACCATCAGATAGGTCGGAACATGGAAGTCTACATCGATGACATGCTTGTCAAGAGCAAACTCTCCTCTAATCATTTGGTAGACCTGCGAGAGACTTTCGAAACCTTACGTAAGTATCAAATGAAACTCAATCCGGAGAAATGCACCTTCGGCGTTGGATTTGGGAAGTTCTTGGGTTTCATGGTCAGTCAGCGGGGTATCGAGGCCAACCTCGAAAAGATCAAGGCCCTGATAGAAATGCAGCCACCCAGAACAGTTAAAGAGGTTCAAAGGCTTACTGGCAGAGTCGCCGTCCTCAACCGTTTTATTTCTCGCGCAACGGACAAGTGCTTCCCATTTTTTAAAGTCCTTCAGCAGGCTTTTGAGTGGACGATCGAATCCGAAGAGGCCTTCCAACAATTGAAGTAGTGCATAGCCAACCCCTCTACTCTCTCAGGCGCTCACGGGTGAGCCCCTTTTTCTCTACTTAGCCATATCGAGCACCGTAGTCAGTGCAGCCCTCATCAAGGAGGACGGCTCAGTACAACGTCTGGTTTATTACATTAGCCGGGCTCTCAGGGGAGCAGAACAGAACTACCTATTACTGGAAAAAATGGCCTTGGCCTTGGTTTTAGCCTCATGACGACTCCGACCTTACTTCCAAGTTCACTCCATAGTGGTCCTCACTGACCAACCTTAGAAGAAGATAATGCAACAACCAGAGTTGTCTGGCAGACTTATGCAATGGTCAGTCGAGCTCAGCCAATTTGAAATCTCCTACCGACCGCGAACAGCAATCAAAGGACAGGCTGTCACCGATTTTATCCTGGAATTACTAATCCCACTCCAACCAATGCCCCCTCACCCAAGTAATTCAACACTGAGGCAGAAGATCCCCATTCTTGGACCCTCAATGTCGATAGATCATCCCGCAAAGAAGGCAGCGGGGCTAGTCTCATCCTCACCGCCCCCGAGGGTGGTTACTTCAAGTGTTCTCTCCGCTTCCTATTTGACGCAAGCAATAATGAAGCCGGGTATGAGGCCCTGATAGCAGGTCTTCGCCTAGCCAGAGACATTAGTGTGAGCCATATCCTAGTGTTCAGTGATTTCCAACTGATCATCGGACAAATCACGGGGGAATTCGACGCCAAGGATGACACAATGTGAGCCTATAGGGATATTGCACTCCCCCTTCTTCGCCTTTTCAACACTTTCCATATCAAACACATCCCTCGGTCAGAAAACTCTAGGGCAGATGAGATGGCCCAATTAGCTTCAGCTGATCAGTCCGACCTCAGCCATGGAGTTCGTCTTGAATACCTGGCCCACCCGGCTACTTCGCCAACCCAGCTGGAGGTCTACTTCCTCCAAAATGAACCTATCCCATAGGCGGTGGACATCCTTCTATTTTTGACAAGTGGGGAGTTACTAGATGACAAACAGCAAGTAGCCAAAGTCAGAGTCCGGTCGTCCAATTACATCCTCATCAGCGGCCTCCTGTACAAATGCGGATTTTCACGCGCCATACCTTAGGTGCCTCAATCCTTCCCAAGCGACATATGTGATGAGGGAAGTTCACGAGGGTATATGTGGTAATCATTCGGGTGCCAGGTCGCTGGCCCATAAAATACTCCGCAGCGGCTACTTCTGGCCTACTCTCATCCAAGATGCCACTGAGTTTGTGCTTAAATGCGATAAATGCCAGCACTTTGCCAACATCCCCCATGCTCTGCCGACAGAACTGATTACACTCAACAGTCCCTATCCATTCGCCAAGTGGGGCATTGACTTAGTTGGCCCATTGCCCACTGGTAGGGGGGACCAAACCAAGTTCGCTGTGGTCGCCATTGATTACTTCACCAAATGGGTGGAAACAGAACCCCTCGCCACAATCACCGAACGAAACACAACCAGATTTATCTGGCAGTCGATCGTATGCCGATTTGGAATCCCCCAAGCCATCGTCTCAGACAACGGCAAGCAATTCGACAATGCCAAGTTCAAGAAATTTTGTGCAGAGCTCCATATTCAGCCGTGCTTCTCTTTCCCAGGCCATCCCCAAGCCAACGGGCAAGTCGAGGTCACCAACCACTCTCTCTTGAAGATCATCAAAACTAAGTTGAAGCCGCCAAGGGACTCTGGGCTGAGAAACTGCCAAACGTACTCTGGGCCTATCGCATTACCGCCCGAACCCCTACTAGGGAGACCCCCCTTTCGCTTAACATACAACGCTGAGGCAGTCATCCTAGTGGAAATCGGCTTGCCAACCCCGAGGGTTCTCCACCCAGATCCCGAACTAACCGAAGACTTGTGTCGAGCTAACTTAGACCTGATTGGAGAGCTCTGAGAGACAGCTGCTGTCAAACAGGCCTCATATCAACAAAAAATAAGAACACACTATAACCGCAAAGTTCGACCGAGGGAGTTCAAAGTTGGGGACCTAGTCTTGCGCGAGGCGACTCTCGCCACCAAAAATCCCACTGAGGGCAAGTTAGCTACCAAATAGGAAGGGCCTTACGTCGTTAAAGCCAGACCTCGCCCAAGCACCTACCGACTCCAAGACGTGGAAGGCAGAGACCTCCCCCATCCATGGAACGCCGAGCACTTGAAGCGTTATTTCCAGTAAAATAGCGTCCCCTACTTTTGTATTGGTCAAGTGTTGTATGTTCTTTTGACGATCTACATGCTTGTTCGTTTTTGTCCTTTCTATACGTGGTGTAAACTTGTGATCAATAGGCTACGCCTTAAATGCAAATGACTTTATATATCCATTACTAGGGCTGAGCAAAGAATCCGTGAAATCTGTAATCCGATCCAGTCCAGTCCAGTCCGATAGGTTTGGATTGATTTTTTAAATCCGTGGTTCGGTTCCGGATTGAAGAATTAAAAATCCGTAGTTCACGGATTGGTTCCGGATTGAACCCCACGGTTCCGGATTGGAACCGATCCGGACCGTATACAAATAGTCTATATTTTTATTATATATCCTCCCCCATAGTATTTTCTCTTATTCCATATAAAACCTAAACTCAAACCTAAACCCACATAATATCTTCTTTTATTACTTTTGTTTGTTAGTTTTTAGTTTTAATTTGTAATGGTCTAAATACTTTAGGAGAAACCAGTTTTCTTCTGGTTGTTTAAATTCTAGAATAGTATGTCGCTATTATAGAAAGACATGTTGCTATTGTGGCACTAATATAGCGCTATGTTTATGTTTTTATGAAATTAAAGTGTTATATATATATTTTTTTTGTTATTTAATTATGTGAATCCGTGGTCCTAAACCGATCCAATCCGTGTTTAAATGGATTGGTTTGGATTGGTTCCATGATTTAAACGGATTAGATTGGTTCCAATTTTTCAGGAACCGTAGATAATGGATTGGTTCTGGTTTTACCCTAATCCGATCCAATCCAGACCATGCTCACCCCTATCCATTACCTACACTGTACTTCAATAATGACTTGTTAATCAATGTACGAAGAGCTCAGTCAGACTGAGTTAGTTAAAGTCTCAGCCAGACTAAGCACGAAGAACTCAGCCAAACTGAGTTAATTAAAGCCTCAGCCAGACTGAGTACGAAGAGCTCAGCCAGACTGAGTTAGTAAAAGCCTCAGCCAGACTGAGCATGAAGAGCTCAGCCAGACTGAGTTAGTTAAAGCCTCAGCCAGACTGAGCGCAAGGAGCTCAGCCAGACTGAGTTAATTAAAGCCTCAGCCAGACTGAGTTAATTAAAGCCTCAGCCAGACTGAGCGCAAAAAGCTCAGCCATATTGAGTTAGTTAAAGCCTCAGCCAAACTGAGCCCGAAGAGCTCAGCCAGACTGAGTTAATTAAAGTCTTAGCCAGACTGAGCACGAAGAGCTCAGCCAGACTGAGTTAGTTAAAGCCTCAGCCAGACTGAGCACGAAAAGCTCAGCCAGACTGAGTTAATTAAAGTCTCAGCCAGACTGAGCACGAAGGGCTCAGCCAAACTGAGTGGCGGTCGGCCGGACTGAGCATGAAGAGTTCAACTAGATAAAGGGCCTTCCCAATCTTAGTTAGAACTCGAATGAAGAATTCGGCTAGTCCATTTTCGTAATTTAATGTTATAGCGTGGTGGCCATACTTAGTCAAAATCCAGGCCCATACTACAACATTTTTTACATTTTTAATTTTACATTTTCAATTTAGTTAAAATCCAGGTCCATAATCATCCAAGCTAGTCTTTCATTTTTAACTTGTTTAATATTTTCATGTATGCCCATTTTTAACAATTTTTGCATCATGGTTTTCTCACAAGTTAGGCTGGCTGCCAATTTCTAAACTTTCTAAATCACAATCTACTAGCAACTTTCACTGTTCACAGCACGAGTTTTAATTTCACACCCATTTTTCATTGAATTCTGCTTTGCCATTTTCATTATTTCCAAATTTACAACTCACAAGACATAGTGACAACAACAATACTAAAAAATTCATTGTTTTATTTACACACTTACGATTTCATACACTTCGCTGCAGGAATTGCACAAAATTACATGTAAAAAAAAAAAAACAACAACGAAACAAACAAAACACATAAACACAAAAATTTTACATAGATCACTCTTCCTCATTAGAGACCAGATCTTCCTCCGCAACTCCCTCGTCCAAGGGGGTTTGGGCAACGTCGTATTATTCTACCTTCACGTGGCTGAAGTCTACGTATGGGAACAACTCTTGCGATTTATGCTTGAAGGTCATCCAGCTGCTGTCCCAGAACTCAACTATTTCATGCTTGTAGAAGTCTGACCGCTGGAAGCTCTGGATCACTTCCTCTTCACTCCTATTCCTAGCGACCGCTCCCGACGGCCCAGCCCCCCCATCCCCCTCTCTCACCAAGCTCCTAACGACTGCGGCATCAATGGCTATTTGGAATTCGGCGGACTCCTTGAATTACTCCACCGCCGCCTTGCACAGGTCGGGGTACGCCGCTCTCTTAGACGCCAATTTAGCCATTTCCTCCGCTAGAGCCTTCTCCAACTCAGCGATCTGACCGTCTGTCGTTTCTTTGTCCTTAATCGCCTGGTTATGTAGCTCTTCGTTATTAGTCATGGCCTCCTCTCATCTTTCGTTGGCGGTGGTGCAGGTTTGCTGGACTTCCGCTAGTTTCCTCTTATCGGCCGCCAACTCGAACTCAAGCGACATCGCCTTGTGGCGCTCCGCTTCCAGCTCTGACTTGGTTGCGAGGAGCTCGGCACTAGCTCGTTCCGCCGAATAGCTCTGCACCAGCGCCAACACCTCCATGTTTTTCGTCCTTTGCGCATATTCCAACCCTTTGGCGCACGCATTCCTAGCGGCTTTCCTCCACCCCGCTGTCACCACCCTTAGATCATGGAGCTGCGATGTTGCCCCCTCCAATTGGGCCCTTAGTAGCTCTACTTCTATCCTAGCGCGCGCCGCCTTATTCATCAAGGCAGTCACCAGTGTCGCTACCTCCATTTGGGCTGAGTAAAACCCTCTTAGGAGATTGGCCTCGGTCAAACGCGCCATCGAGCGCATCGCTGCATCTTCCACTACTCCAACTAGACGGTTGGCTGCGACCCTGACTTCCTCCCCCTCCGCTGAATGACCTGCCAGCGCGCGCGCGTGGTACAAGGTAGTCGCCAGCGCGACACTCGTCGCTGGCTTGCTGATCCCCACCTTCCCCTCGCTGGGACTTAAGGTTACTTCTGGTGCATGTGTGTAGACGTCCCCGAACACCCCGAGAGGGTTAAGTCCCGTTCTGTTCATTTGGGCTCACTACAGTTCAAGGACTCGATTGTCACGGTTCTAAATCCTGAACCAAAGAGTCCAAATCCGGCAAATCGTTTTTGAGAAAACAGATTTTTGAAAGAAGTGCCAAACATGGACTGCTTTGCCAGATATAGAGTCGCCACCTAAATATTTTTTAATGGGGAAATTTAGGAAACCCTGACTCGGTGCCAAAGGCCACGTGTCCGTCATCACCAAAGTTGCCTCGGCTCGGGAACTTGGGTACGATTGGGGAAGGTCACTTCGTGAGCACCCCCGCTCGCCCGGTCAAAGACCGGCCTCTACTAACCGTGATATCTAGTTTTGAAAACATTGTGTGTTCTTATTCCGGTTATTAGCCTAGGTTACTATGTGATGCACACAGCATACAAGTATAGACTGGATCGCCTGAATTGGAACAACACATTTCATGTTTGTTTTTGAAAGATGGTTTGCTACCCGCAGGTAGGCTTAAAATGCAAATTTTGCCACCCTCGGGTGGGCTTAGAAAACATAGTTTTGCCACTATCTAGTGGGCTTAAAACATCCAGTCAATGATTTGTTCCAATCTAAGTAACCCAACCTTCACCCACAGGCATTCAGGCAGTTATATCACATAAGAAATTAGCCTCATGGTAAGCATGCTATTCATGGCAGTCACTCACACGCATGCAAGGATGTTAAAGCATAAAACTCACCGAGTACTCCAAGCCAAAACAGAAGCTCATTAGAAATCCATGCATGATCCTAGATACACAAAATTGCCTAATGCAACACATGCAAGGATGCAACTATAGCAGGCTCGGCTATTCTAAACATGGCATATGGAATGCTACAGCTAACATGTATTCATCTTGTAATTGAAGTACAATGGAGTTAGTATGGTGCGCCGAGCCCGGTGCATGCAAAACAGATGAATGAATGCAAACATGCTATCATACTGTATGCTAATTGAAATATGCCCTAATCTAACCATCATAAGCAGGTAAATAAAAGGGAAGAAAGACGTGGGGTTGGAAGACATACATCACACTCACCCACACTTATTACAATTATGCCCTCGCACAGAGGGTCCGAATAAATATACAGTCCCGAATAAAAGAATAGTACAGTCCAAATAATACAGTCCAAATAATACAAATTCCTAATTAATTTACAAATTAACTAAGAAAAGAAAGGACTGGCATGCAAGCCGGGGACTGCCTTGATTCTGATGAATGATGTATGTTTGGGCTGTCTTGCATGGAAATCCACTGGGATGCCCCAATTAGCCTTTGTTTCGCAATTATTCTTGGAAAGCGCGCCAAGCCTCGGAAGACTGCTGATTCTTGATTTGCTGCAACAGAGAGCAGGAAAGGGGCATAGCAATGTATTTTCACAAATGTATGCATGCCTCGATCCTCGTGCCACCAATCACGCATCTCGATGCATGATGGCCGAGGAGTCGAATTGCACAACTCAATATGGAATGAATGCACATGAAAACTATAACGAAACCTAACTCCATCATGGATAATCCGGAGTGTCGGCGACTGGGGAATTGAGACACGTTCCGTCACTCGGAGTACGAAACGCACCTCGCTTCCCGTGCCCGGGCTAACTCCTATCCCGAACACGATGCAATATGCATGACATGCATGAAATGCAACTAAGATACAATCCTAACCTGCACAATGTTATGGAATGGCATACACAATGCACGAGGTAACATGGCACACACAATGCACTAACATACACCCTAGCATACGCAATGCTATGAGATGAAATGGCATACACAATGCATAATGGACTTACACCAACACAAGTGGACCTCGGCCACACTCACATAGGAGGCCATAAGATGAAAATGAGACAACTCGAAATACGTGCATGCGTACATGCAAACCGAGGACCGACCCTAAGGCACGAATGCCACTCTAACATAACATAGCAAAGCATGGATTATGGCATATGATCATGCAATTTTCAGAGGCAAAATGAGATGCAAAACAGCCCCGAATCATGGCAAAATGATACCCGATGCATGGAACGAATCCCGAAACATGAATTTTGGTGCATGAAATGGCCTATAGCTATGCAATACATGCATTATTTGTACATGAAGTGTGAAGACAGAAGCTAGGCAGCCCCAAAATAAGCATGTTTACAGTTCAAATCATGGCCAAAAAGTGAGCACAAATATGCCTAAGATAGCATGCAAAAATGGCCAAAAGGAGAGAGGTAATGAAGCAACTCACAAATGCTGGCCCCAAACAGGGAAGGGGCCTTCTACAATATTGAAGGGGGGACAAAAATATGATGTATTACAGTTTATGACAAACCCCAAAAACAGATACAAGTATGCTCAAAATGCTATGCAAAATAAGGGCACCAAGAGAGCTATAACATGAAGTATAAAAAGGATGTTCCAAACAGCCATAGACCCTTAATGAAACATGAAGAGGGGGTCAAAATATGGCCATTTTCAGTTCGGACCAAGGTCCAAAAACAGAAGCTCAATAGGCTAATAAATCATGCAAAAATGGGGACCAAAGAGGGGTGCAATGGAAAGTGATACATGGAGGTCCCAAACAGTGGTGAGCCCTTCTTCAATGTTGAATAAGAGCTCAAAATAAGCCTATCTACAGTTTACATCATGTTCCAAAACAAATTTCACATAGGCCAAAAATACTATGCAAGATTATGGCATACAAAGGGGTGATGAAACAAGTGCAAGATGGGGGTCCCAAACAGGGTAAGACCCTTAATGAAAGATGAAATAGAGCTCAAAAAAATGCCACTTTCAGTTTTGGTTGGAGCTCAAAACAGCAAGCAAAGAGGGCTAAGAAAACTTGCAAAAATGAGCTAGAAAGAGGGAGAAATCAACTCACCCTTGAAGACCAATCCTTTGCTACCTATTGGACCAAGAAAAGATGCCTCCTAGCCTCTGAGAAGACCTCCAAGCTGCTGGAAATGGAAGTGGCGGTGTGGTGCTAGGTGGTGATGAAGAAAGGGGTGTAGAACTTGGATGTTTTGAGGGATAAAGAGAGAGATGGAGGGAGATGTGTATGCAAAGCTTGAGAGCAATTTTTCCAACCCTAAAAACCAGACCTGGGGTGTTGGTTATATAGGCAAAAAGAGGGGGAAAATGGGGGGAAAAAAGGGGGGGGGAAACAAAACAAGTTTCCCTCCAAAATGGCCAAACCCTCGGACATGGGTGTAGTGGAAAACAAAATATATGGCTAGAACACACTTGGGAGGGGGATAATGGCCGGCTAGTTTAAAAAGCAAAAAAAAATCATTTTTTTAGATAAGTGGCCGGCCGGCTAGTTTTTCTGGGTTTTCTGGCCAGCCAGCTACTTTCAGGACAGAAAAAGTGGGCTTCCGGAAAGAAAAGTGGCCGGTGGGTGATTAGGAAGTCCAAATGTGGCCGTTCAAGTGTCCAAATTGAATCCCCGGAAGTTAGCTTTCCAATGGCAGAAACCTTGCATCAAAATTCCTCCTGTGGAAAAAGTTATGCCCGTTTTCGTGAAGCCGCGCAGATTCGGTCCCAACCGGAGTGATACCCTACTTCAATCAATGATATCTCCCCTATCCGGAATTGGATTTAGGAGATTCTTGAGTGCAAAATGAAGCCCCGGGAGTAAGCTTTCCAACGGTGGTGGCCTCATAACTTGATTCCAAGTATCCAAATGAATAGGCCCGATTCGGCGAGAGCTGCTCGACTCTCTCTCTTAACGGTTCATGCCCGTTTTCTCCCCCGACTGGATTTCTTCCCTCTTCTCTTCTTTTCTTCAACTTTAAACCTTTAAGTAAGGTGTTTTGAAAGATTTTTCAAAGATTTCATCTCTCTTTCATTTATTTCCACTTCGTCCTTGCTCGGTTTACCGAAAAACGCGACGTTTGACAAAAGACGAGCCTCAGAACATCGCAGAAACTTTATTTCAAAAAATGTTTTGAAAGAGAGGGTTTTAAGGTCTAAAAACCATTCAAAAAAGCTTTGGTCCAAAATGGGGCGTGAAGTTGGGATTTGTTCCTCTCTCTTTGCCGAAGAAATTGCACCTTTCCCCTGCACAACTTTCTCCACCATGTAAACCATCAGTCGCGTCGAAATCTTATGGACGGTCAAAAATGGGGTATCTACAATGTGCCACCATTGGCACCATAGGGGCACTTAGGCCCAGGTCTTCCTTAGCCACTTGGGCAGTCGCTTTTTCCGCGCCCTCCTTCACCTTCCCCTTCTCCAACTTCTTCTTTTCTGGAGCCTCCTCCACTCTCTTCTCCTTTAACTTCTTTCCAACAGGGGCGTCCTTACTCCCCTCAACGGCCACTCTCTTTCTCTTCATTTTGTTTAGTACTACCTTCACCTCTTGTTTGCCCCTCTCATTCAACGGGTCCACAGGTGGTGGCAACGGGGCAAAGTCAGTTAGGTTTTTGTCCCCCAACGGCTTGGGGCACAGTCGGACCTACTCCCTCATCACCAATTTTGGGGCCGGCCTCAACTTTGCCTCATTATATTTGTCCGCCTTGGCAAACACTCTCCTTTTTTCCGCCTTCTTTGCCTTCCTCCATGCCTCCAGCTCTTCCCTCGCGCCTCCAGCTCTTCCCTCGCCAGATCCGCCTTCGTCGGCTACGGTCTCAATCTCAAGGCAAATAGGGTTGAAAGAAGGATTAGCTCATCCCACTTCACCCCATTCTCTTCCCTCCACTCCTTCACCTTCTTCACTCTATCTTTGGCCTCCGCGCCTAGCTTTGGCTCCACCGATTTTGTGGGGATTTTCCATGTTATGCGAACTCCTGCCCCTCCGTTCGCTGACACGAAGAACCATCTCGGTCTCCACCCCTTCGCCGAAGATGGTAGGCCCGCCACCAGACATCGGCCTGCCACTGCTTGCAAAGTCACTCATGTCTCCTACGAGAAGAAGAATTCCTCCACCGTCATTGCCGTCCCTCCGGTAGCCTACGGCCAGACGCCCGTGCAGGTCATCAGTATCTTTCAAGCGTTCGGCATCAACTGCCCTGGCACCACCTCCAACTTGTTAAGTACCTCCACCGTAATTTGGGGGAGCGGCAACCTTAGATCTCCCCGCAATGCTTCCTCGAATAAGGTGAACTCTCCCGCCTGTACATTCAACGCCCTCTCCTTCGACGTGGGTAGCCTCAACTCTATTTCCTCAAGAATCTGGTACTTCCTTCGTACCTCCTTCAACTCTCCCGCTGTAAATGTAGATTTGTCTGCCTTCGTGTGCCAATGATCCGGCTCCACTTGGCTAATCGGCCTAACGGCCGTGATCATTGTAGTCGGCGCTAGCCCATACCCTTTGTGCGGCTCCCCTCTCCTCCCTCCACTCCGCCCGGTATTGTTCCGCCAACTCTACTGCGTCGTCTTCCCCCCAAAGGGTCTAGTCTCATGGTTAGCACCTTATATCATGCCATTCCTCCTATGTGTTTGCGTATAGCTTTGGATGCTGGCCCAAGGAAATTCACAAAGTGTCGCAAAGGCGTATCACACGAAACAAATGAGTTCACTGTAGGGATGTGTTTGTTTTTTGCGATAAAGTAGGTAAAGAGAATAACCCCAAATGCCCACGGCTTGCCTATATTCCAAGGGTCAATATTCAATTTTGCCAGTTTGAAAATTTTCGAAAAACTCTCACCCCTGCTTTTTCACTACCCCATGTCACCCTGTCCATTCACTTCTTACTAATGCGTCACCTCCCCCATTAAAGGACCATGCCACGTGTACGACCACGATCCACTACTCTTTTCCCCTTCCCTGTCTATTCCACTTCATTTCACCACGAGCCCCGCCGCTCCTCGAGCCCCCCACCCCACCACTTCCTCCTCTCATTCGGTCACTCTTCGCGGTCGGCCCTCCTCACGGTTGGTCCGTCCACTCAGCCACCCTTCGCGGTCGGCTCTCCTCACGGTTGGTCCGTCCACTCGGCCACCCTTCACGATCGGCTCTCTTCACGGTTGATCCGTCTACTCGGCTACCCTTTGCGGTCGGCCCTCCACTTGGTCACCCCTCGCGATCGGCCCACCTTCCACTCGGTCTTCTCTCCGTCGACCTCTCACAACCCCTGTTTTCTTCCTTATTCCCTTCGTTGGGCTAAAGCTACACTTGTGAATGGGGAACTACTAACATAGGTAAGCCCATAAAGGATATGGCCCACCATTTAAGGCCCAATCCATGATTCAAATACTAAAGCCCAACGTTCTGGGAACCTAACGTTACACCAGCCACCAATGACATCTAAACACTTGGCAAGTGAAGAACTAGCCACATCAGCAAGCAAAGATCCTACAGAGTTATTGCACCACACATCAGCCATTAACGAGTTTCCCTGCAGCATTTATTACGATAACCCTTCACGTCGGAACAGAACAGCCTCGCCATGAATAAGGCAAGCTAGAATATAGACTTTCGGCCAACATGACAGCTCGGAGTGGATAAGGAAATGATGAGCAAAGGATATAAGCAGGCTTCTAAGACAAAAAAAAGGTTAAGTTATCTGTCTCCATCCTATCTCTACATTCCATCACCTTCTCTCTTCTCTAACTTGATCGTTGAAGGGTTCACTGGGGGACTCACCGTTCCCCGTTGAACTCTTGTGCAGGTCTCTCTGCAGGCTCGACACTCAAGCAACGGTTTGGGAAACGTGGATCAATCCGACCCGTTCCATCTGGAGCAATCAGTATTATCATAAATAAATAAAAAAATCTATGTAAAAAATGAAGGGAATATTATAAAATCCCCATTTCTAACATAAAAAATCTAGATATATATTCTAGAATGTAAATCTACACTTTAAGGATGTAGATCTACACTTTACAAATGTAAATGAGGTTGCTGGAGCTCGGCCATAAATCACATAGAGAGAAGCTCTTGCATCGCTCTCTTTGTGTAGAACATGGCTCAAGGCTAAGAGTTTCAATTGAATGGATGAAACGATCGAACGAGTACGTGGACTTGTTTATTGCAACTTATTATAAGTTTAGAAGTTAATAATAAGTCAAAAGCATATCTTTTCTAATTTCTAAATAACTAATTTGTTTAATTTATTTGAATTATTTATACTTGATAAAATATGAATTGAGGCCTCTTTTGGGATCATTTGAAAAAGTTAGCTTATCGACCTATTTGGATCATATCATCTTTATGTTTTTCTATATATTTATTTATAATAAATAAAAAACCAACTTATAAACTACACCCAAAACAACTCGAATCTGCACCAAACTATTGTTACATATTCCAAAATTAAGGTAGTTTTTGATTTGATTTTTAAAACATGATTTTAATGAAAAAATTGAAAAGTTTATTTGGTTAGCTAGGTTTTAAAATGCAACTCAAAAACTCAATTTCCTCTCTCCTTCGCTTTTTTCTTTTCTTATTAATAACAACTCCGCTACGTAGGTCGAATTGTCATTGGCTCAAAAGGCCCGAATATCTTTTCTCACTCAATTTTCTGTTGATGTGCTCAATACGCCCACACATTTCATTTTTTTTTTCTCTCTCTCTCTCTCTCTCTCATATCATTGTCTTTTTCCTTAATCTTCTTCATTTTCTTTCTCTGTTCTCTCTCTTAGCACTGTCTTCAATCTTCTTCATCTTCATTGCGATGAGTAATGAGTGTTCCATCAAGACGATCACGAAGGCTGTGAACTCGAGTCAGAATATGAGATGCCAAGTCTTCTTTACTACGAAAATCAAGGGATTCTCAAACAAAACTAAACCTGCAATGTATATATATACATACAATTAATGGGTATATATATATGGATTATCTAGAGTCTAGTGTGAAGATTAATAAAAAGCAGAAAAGGAGAGAGAGAGAGAGAGAGAGAGAGAGAGAGAGAGAGAGAGAAATTGACCATAAAGTCAAACATCCACCTAATTAATAAAGAATATTGATATGGAATGTGAGAAGTCTACAATTTTCAAAACCCACTAACCCACACAATATATAAACACACACACATATATATATATACATACATACATACATACATACATACGTACATACATACATACATATAGACTCAAATTAAATCAAATATATGTAAAATAAGTTGAAAATTCTCCAAACTTAAGCATTAAAAATCCCAAACCAAACCCTACTCACAAATCTCATTTCCTATTTCATTCCAGAAATCTTATCATTGCACAAAATCAGCAAACACACAGAGAAAGAGAGAGAGAGAGTAATTATCCACGAAGAGAGAGAGAGAGAGAGAGAGAGAGAGAGAGAGGGAGAGAGAGAAAATAACAAGCCATTGAAGTCCATATCTGAAGAGACCCATTGAAGTCCAGATCTACAAGTATACACAGATCTGTCATAAATCTTTTCCTCCTCCCTCATTCTTTTCTTATTCTTTCATTCTCTTCTCCTTTTATTTTTCTTCTTCTGTGTGTTTCAGAGAGAAAATAGAGGTGAGAGAGAAAAAAGGAAGAAGGGAAAAAAAAAAAACTGCCCAAAACGATGTCGTTTTGGGCAGTCAAGCCATTTGAGCCAAAGACTTTTCGAGCTACGAAACATTTCTCTATTAATAAATTGAAAAATGCTTCAGAGCTCGAATTCTCCGTGGCTCGAGTGACCCAAATCCAAAACGACGTCATTTTTTTTCTCCTTATTTTATATCTGAAACAGAACCGGAGGGAGGAAGGAAGAGAGAGACAGAGAGAGAGAGAGAGAATGAAGAGATAAAGAATGGGGAAGGAAGAAGAAAGAGAGAAGAGGAAGGGAAGACCATCACCGGTGCCCGCCATCCACAGATCTGTGTATACACAGATAGATCTGTGTGTGTATACACAAATCTGTATCTCTTTATCTCTTTGTGTATCTTTCTCTCTGTGAAGTCTTTGTGATAATGATGATGTGTTGGTTGTTGATGATGATAATGATATGGTGTTGATGATGTGTTGGTTGTTGATGATCTCTTATCTTCTTTCTTATTCTTTTGTGAGTCCATGGAAAGGATGAAGAAAATAGGGGGAAAAAAAAACAATTCAAAACGATGTCGTTTTGGGATTTTGGGCCACTCGAGCCACGGAAAATTCGAGCTACGTAGTGGGATTGTAATAAATTAATCAATCACTTTTTCTTTTTGCTTTCTCATTTTCTCACATTCTATATATTAATCAATTAAATTTTATTTCACACCCATTTATTCAATTAATTATTATTATTTTTTTTTTTACAAATCATCAAAAAATTATTTTTAAAACTCATAATTAAATAAATTTTCAACATTCAAAATTTTTTTTTTCAATAATTCATCTTTTAAGATACGGTTCAAAACTCATTATAAAAACTAAATCAAATGGACCTAAAATTTTATGGGTAAATTACAAATACACTCTCTGAAATTTACTTAAATTACAAATTACCCCTGTAGTTTTAGAAATTATATTATGCCTCGTAGGATTTCTAATTTCATAACAAATAGGTCATTTTATTAATAAATCATCAAATTAATTAACATTTTTTAATAATATTAAAATTTTATTTTAATTAATAATTCATATAATTTTATTATTGTATAGGTGAACAGGTAGAAATTTTATTTTTTTAATTAATTCTGTTAAATAATTTTTTTTCTCATAATGAGATATTTATAATTTTTTAAATTATAAGAGACAATTCGTATTTTAAGCAAAACTTAAGGCTATTCATAATTTATCCAAATTTTATTTAGGTACCAAACATTACACAAGTCGCGTGACACGTCAGCATCCATCCATCCATCCCTCTCTCTGTCTCTCTCTCTCTCTCTCTACCCTTCCTCGTCACGTCTTCACACACGCACGCACACATATATCGTCCCCCATTTTCACTCTCTGTCTCTCTCTTGCTTCTCCCGAAACCCCCTCTGTTAAATATTCGAATTCCAAACCCTAACCCTAATTCCCACCCAATCAGTCCCAAACTCCAACCTAATACACTCCCATTTCTAAACCCTAACCCTAACCTCAATCTAACGCTATCTATTATCTATCTATATTACACTATATTTTATATAAATACATATACACATACATACACTTCGAAGGGTTTCATAGCTGTTTCTGGTTCGATTACATGATGGATTCTCAGGGCAACAATCTCTACGACACGGCGTCTCAGCCCGACACCGGCAACGACGACGCCTACACCTTCCTCGAATTCAACACTCAAGGCGAGGACTTTGATTATCCTGAATTTCAAGAGCTATCTCAGCCAATTCGATCCTCTGTTTGGCCCACACCCTCCGATTCTGTCTCTGATGCAGCTGATCGAGCTGATAGGGCCTCTTCCGATCACCAATCGGACGCTTCTCCCGTCTCCGCTACGTCCGGGAGCGGCGCCAAGGGGAGGGGCGGTGGCGGAGGGAGTAATCAGGCGGTGGTTGATGCGCTGGCGGCTGGGATGAGTGGGTTGAACTTTGAAGAGACTGGTGATGATGAGAATTATGAGTATGGTAAGGGGGATTTTACGGCGCATGCTTGTCGGTACTG
Source organism: Camellia granthamiana (assembly GCA_036172215.1). Classification (NCBI taxonomy): domain Eukaryota; kingdom Viridiplantae; phylum Streptophyta; class Magnoliopsida; order Ericales; family Theaceae; genus Camellia; species Camellia granthamiana. The sequence goes on from CM069916.1 coordinate 36,921,308, forward strand.
TGGGGTGACCAACCCGGCTTGTGTTGTGAGGTGTAATGTGCCATCGTGTCGCAAGTGGTTTTGCAATTCGCGGGGAAACACTTCTGGGTCACACATTGTTAACCATCTGGTATGTGGGTTTTGTTTTGTTTCTTTATATATATATATATTAAGTATTTGTATATATCTATTTGTTTGGATATCTTGTTAGTTGACCTTGAAAGTTGTGTTTGTTAGGGTGCATTGAATGTTGATGTACTTATTTTTGAATTTGGGATGGAGAATTTGGGAAAGTACATCTAGATTAAAGTGAACTTTGGATGTGCACGAGTGCTTGGGGTTCTCTGGCTGAATTTGAGTCTCAAGTATTTTGTTTTGAAATTGTGTTCCTGACTTGATAGTTTCTATATAGGTTCCCTCATAAATTGGCATCGAACTATGCCTGAATCATGAAGTGAGGATCGTAAGATTGTAATGTCATAAATCCAATATATCTCGAGGTTCACATTTCGTAGGTTTTTTTTTTGATAAGCAAAATATTAATGACAAAAGTCTTAGAGGTGGCACACCCTGTGTACCAAAAATTAAAAAATAAAAAAAATCAAAGCCTAAATGTTATACATCAAAGGGCACATTCAAGCCTACTATAAACTGCACGAAAGATAAAACTGAGAAAGGACAATCCTTTATGATAAAAAAAAAAGCCTTTTGGCTGTGTTTGGATCAAATGGAAAAGAAAAGGAGAGAAATTAGCTTATATTTGTTCACATTTCCCTCCCACTTTAGTTTCCCACCACAAATCCTTTATCATAGAAAAAGCCTTTTGGTTGTGTTTGTATATGTGATTTCATTTCCTTTTTCCTTGAAAAATTCAAGATCCTAACATAAGCTCAGACATCTGTAAATAGTCCTCCACAGCCACATTAGTGTCGATAGCTAGGTGAAAAAGGTTTGAAAAACTTCCCTAAGAAGTCTAATGATAGCACCATAGATCAAGCCCAAACCTCACTACCCCCTCATTCCACACCCTCATGATTTCCTTGCACAAATCCGCTCCATAAGGCCCAACAACTCGACCAGTGGCAGTGGACCTGTTACCCCTATTCTCCAATATTTCCTGTCCACCATTTTTTTCCCACAACCTCTCTTGTGTACCCAATTGCACTTTTTTGAATATCTCCAACTTCCCTACCCCAAACCCCCCTTCTAAATGGGCTAGCACACACTGCCCCATTCAACCAAATATTACTTCATCTCCTCTAATCCTCCCAAAGATCTGCAACCTCTCTGACCCTACTCATTACTGGACCAGGAACAACGAAGATGGACATAAAATAAACAGGTAAGCTTGCAGTGCTCTTAATCAAGATCAATCTTTCCACTTTAGATATATACTACATCTTCCATGTTGCAAGTTTCCTCTCAAGTCTCTCCATTACACCATCCGACAAACCTTTAGCTTCAAACTAAGACGTTTGGGGCATTCCCAATTATTGAGTGGGCAATGTCCTGTTAAGGTTGTTAAGTTATCCAAAACTCCACAAATTTGTTTAATTTAGTCGAGTGTAAAATTTAGAAGAGAATTGATTCTGAAGTTTGCTAGTTTGGCATGAACGCCTTATTTATTATTATTATTTTTATTTTTTGAGTTTGTAGTTTAGGGTTCTTGTCTCAATTTTTTCTCTTCTTGTTCACTTGTTTCATGTCATGTTTTCATTTTGAATTCAATTGCGTGAAGTTCACATTTCATTTTTATGATTGGTGAATGCCTGGTGTAGTAAGCTTATAATATTTCATAATGAGAGATATTTTATTCTGATAATTTTTATGAGTCAGGATGTGATGTTATTGTTTTTTGTAGGTTCGAGCTAAACACAAAGAAGTTTGTCTTCATAAAGATAGTCCCTTGGGAGAAACAATCCTTGAATGTTACAATTGTGGATGCCGGAATGTGTTCCTTCTTGGTTTCATCTCTGCCAAGACAGAGAGTGTTGTTGTTCTACTGTGTAGGGAGCCTTGTCTTAGTGTCAATGCATTGAAGGACATGAATTGGGACCTAAGTCAGTGGTGTCCCCTTATTGATGACAGATGTTTTCTGCAGTGGCTTGTTAAGGTTGCTATTTTCTTTTCTCTATGTTGTCATTTCTGTTTTGTCTGTATCATGATACGTGCTTCCCAAAGTTGCTAACGTGTTGCACTTTGCAGGTTCCATCTGAACAAGAGCAGTTGAGGGCACGTCAAATTAGCGCTCAACAAATAAACAAGGTTGAAGAACTTTGGAAGACTAATCCTGATGCTACCTTGGAAGATCTTGAGAAGCCTGGCGTGGATGATGAACCTCAGCCAGTCGCCTTGAAGTATGAAGATGCATATCAGGTTCCTATTTTTGCAATGTTGAGCTGTAGCTGTGAATTGGTGCTGCACATGTTATGATTGTTTTTACGGCATGAAATTCTTTGGAGGTGTTGTAGTTATGTGCCTACATTAGTTTTACTAATAAGATTCTTTGCTGCTGTATTTCGTATTGCAGTATCAAAATGTGTTTGCACCACTAATCAAACTTGAAGCCGACTATGACAAAGTATGGTTTTCAATTTTATTGTCTCATCTTGTGACGCATTGATTGTTTCAATTTAGTGCTCTGTCATTTCTGTGGTTTAATCTTATCTAAATTTGATTTTTTTTTTTTTTTTGTGTGCAGATGATGAAAGAATCTCAAAGCAAAGACAATGTCACGATACGTTGGGATATTGGTCTCAACAAGAAACGCATTGCATATTTTGTTTTTCCGAAGGTACTTCACTATGTTGCTTTTGGTCCTTACTTCGTTTTTTGTAATTTCAATTCCAGTTGCATTAACCTTTTCTTTATATCTGTCCCTAGCTTTTCAATTGGCATTTAAATTTGGTTAAACTCTTATCTAACCTACACTTTCTTATTGTAGGAAGATAATGAGTTGCGTCTTGTACCTGGTGATGAGTTGCGGCTACGTTATTCAGGAGATGCAGCTCATCCAGCGTGGCAGTCAGTAGGCCATGTGGTAAGCATTCTTTTTCTTGAGTTTTGATTCATCTTTTCCCTTTTCTCATATCCAGTTTTTGATTAGTGGTATAATTTCTTTTGATTGATTTTTCTGCTGAGAAAATTTTAAGTGAATAGATGTCCTTTACTCATTTTGTATTCTTTACTAGACGTGGGTGCATTTTATAGATGGTCTGATGGGTTAATATTTGTTGCAGATAAAATTAACTGCACAAGAGGAGGTTGCTCTTGAGCTTCGTGCCAGTCAGGTAGATTGGTTATGAACTCTGGTGGCTTCAGTTTGCTTTGAGTGATAACTGCCATTAACACTTACGGTTAAATTTTCTGCAGGGAGTTCCTGTTGATGTGACCCATGGTTTTAGTGTTGATTTTGTGTGGAAGAGCACAAGTTTTGATCGGATGCAAGGGGCAATGAAAACTTTTGCTGTGGATGAAACAAGTGTTAGTGGGTGGGTTAGCTGCTTTGTATTGTACTAGTTTCGAGTCAATTTGGAGTAAATTGAGTTTGTGTTTAAATTAAAGTAGGCATTGCTAAACCTGCTAAAATATTGATCTGTATCCTTACTTTTTGGAGATTCTTTTTTATTTGCTGCTGAATTCTTAGTGGAGTTAATTGAGTTTGATGTAATGCTTCTTTCATGTAGCTACATTTATCATCACTTGCTGGGACATGAAGTCGAGGTTCAGATGGTCCGTAATGCATTGCCTCGTCGTTTTGGTGCACCTGGCCTACCAGAGCTTAATGCGTCTCAAGTAAGCTGTCTTGACTGCATACTCTTTCGATTTATGATCATTTGAATACTATGCTTTATTTAATGTAGATGAATAGCGTTTTGTCCCTAATACTTGTACCTCTCTTTCTATGACTTTCTAGATGCATTTCTTGCTCCAGTTTTATATTTTCCCAATTTTAGGATTTATTATATTGTGGTGCTATTTTTGAGGGTCTTGACCATCGTCATCTATTGATAGATTTTTGCTGTAAAAAGTGTCCTTCAAAAGCCAATAAGTTTGATTCAAGGTCCACCTGGCACCGGAAAAACTGTGACTTCTGCAGCAATTGTATATCATATGGCCAAACAAGGCCAGGGGCAGGTAAGCTCATTAGCATGTTTTCCAATTATTCACATCTTGTATTTCATTGCATGCTTTTGTTTTTGATAATTTGTTATTGTCAGGTATTGGTTTGTGCTCCCAGTAATGTAGCTGTTGATCAACTAGCTGAAAAGATTAGTGCCACGGGATTGAAGGTACGCACATTACTTGGTTGATGGTAAAGCCATATTTACAGCAATACCAGATTTGGTTGTTTGATCTTATGGTGGTACCTGGTTTAGTTGTATTCTTCTATTTAGTTTGTTTCAGGCATGGTTGCATAATATGTATAGCCACTAGCTGAAGTTAAGGCTGCAAATACCTCACTTATTTAGGTTCTGCTCAGTTAGTTTTGGAATTTGTTGGGTTTGGCTTGAACTTGGCATGAGCTCCAATAGAATATTTGTGTTCAAGCTCTACTTGCATGATTTTTTATGAAGAGCTTGGGGAGTGGCTTAACCTGGTTTTTATTAGATTGGAAAAAAAAAAAGGAGAAATGTGTAAGTGTGTGTGGGTGAGAGAGAGAGAGAGAGAGAGAGAGAGAGAGAGAGAGAGAGAGAGATGGTTGTGGTATTATAAAAACCTAATTAAATTAAAGCTCCTAATAAAAAAATTACAAAACCTTCAATTATCTTTTTATTCAACTCCTTTTTGTTCCCCATCAGCTAGTAGGGCACATAAATTTCAAGAAAATAGCAAACCACATATTTATGTTGTTGCACATAGTTCAATGTTCTCCAAAGATTAGGTGTGTAAGAATAGGAGCTTCTACGACCACTATAGAATAAACCCATATGACTGTCACTTGTTATGAGGCTCCCAATCCCCAATGGAGATTCTAAACACTTCTCCGGGATGCCAAGAGCTTGCCCTCAAGTTTCCTTGGATTGTCCACTTCGTGCCTCATTTTTGCCCAAGGGGCTATTAGGAAGCACACTAGCAATTTGAGCCATTTCCATGGTGATAGAGTAAACATCACCCATGCTTGAGAAGTCATAATGGCGTTAGAAAATTTGACACATCGACAAAGTTCAATTCATTAGTTGCTATGCACTCCAGACAACCTCTAAGAAATTATCTTAATTTACAAAAAATACTCACGCCCCTCCAAGGTTGTGAGATCTCTATAATTATGAAAATGCCATTGGCCCATACTAGTGTGGAAACTAGTCCCATAGCATGCACAACGCCTGCCTGGCCAAACCTATTGAAGGCAACTCAATGGTCATGAGCAAGACTCTAGTTAAGCTCGCAACTAGTAACACTAGGCAATACTCTAAATGAACATGAATTATTGTTGAGCCTATTGTGGTGTAGGCTTATTTGTAAAAGAGGCATGTTATATATTTCTATATATATTGTTTCATTTTAAACTTTTATTGGTGATATCCTTTCAAAGAAGTTAAAATGATATCCCCCCATTATTGTTTGAAGGATGATATTTGATCAAACAGCTGGGAATGAACTAATGAAACTTTAAAGGTAGGACAAATCAAAAATCAAAAATCAAAATTGAATCTGCAGTCATGTCCTGGTTGGTGGTTAATAATATTGCTTCTGTGTTCCACGAATGTTAGCAACATTTTGCCGTATTTTATTCTTTTATTTTATTTTTCCTTGTCTATTGTTGTGTTTTTATTTATTTTATTTTTTATTTCCCACTTTTAATTTTTAAATAAGTCAGGTTGTTAGGCTCTGTGCAAAATCAAGGGAAGCCGTAAGTTCTCCTGTTGAGCATTTAACCCTCCACTATCAGGTTTGTTTGTTAATTTCAAATATTTTGTGCGTATTGCTTTTTTATAGCTTCTGTGTTTTGGGCATTATGCCTCTTACATTGTTTTACTGCAGGTTCGGCATCTTGACACATCTGAAAAGAGTGAACTTCACAAGTTACAGCAACTGAAAGACGAACAAGGTGAGATTTGATGTTGTTATCAGGGTTCTCCATTAACTTGCGGTTATGAGGTTTGCTGTTCTTTGCTTGAACTCATTAGTATGGATCACCTTGCTACTGGTGATGTGCTATCATATTATGCGCTATTGCATGTAGGTTTGTGCTATCAAATTTTGGTGCCCCTTCTTGAACCTCACCTGTTTCCATCACTAGATGTGTCCGTGATGTTTTCATTAAACTAACAAATAATAGCATCATTTTGCTTGGTTGTTAATTTGTACTCTTTATAATTTATGTTAAACCATGGGGAAAAAAATCTTTTCATTTTTTTCTTCTAAATATGTGTTGTTAGTTAAACCTTTGATTGGGACTCTCTTTCCAAGGATAACACACATTCTATGCATAAAAAAAAGTTTATTCATGTAATGCAACTATTGTGACAGTAGTGTTTTTGTGTTTGTGGGTGGGTGCTTATGTGAACTTGGAAACGCATGTACGTCATGATCTGAATTTATTTTAATGGAGATTTTCTTGTATATATATATATTTCTACAGGAGAATTATCCAGTAGTGATGAGAAAAAGTATAAAGCTCTGAAGCGAGCAACGGAGAGGGAGATTTCTCAGAGCGCTGATGTCATTTGTTGCACGTGTGTTGGTGCTGGCGATCCTCGACTGGCTAATTTTAGATTTCGGCAGGTTAGTTGTGAAATTATTTAAGTCAATAAAGGAATGCCAAGCTTTTCAGCTATGATTTACACATTTTTTTTTTTTTTTTTATATATTTTTATAATTGTTGATAGGTCCTTATTGACGAGTCTACTCAAGCAACAGAGCCCGAGTGTCCTTATTCCCTTAGTTCTCGGAGTGAAGCAGGTTGTTGCGAAAAACCGTTTTTTGGCATGCCATTTTCCAGTTTATTGTTATCTCCTTTTTCTAATTGAGATTTCTTTTTTAGGTGGTTTCTTGTTGGGTGACCATTTGCCAGCTTGGTCCAGTCATAATGTGCAAGAAAGCAGCTCGGGCTGGGCTAGCCCAGTCTCTATTTGAACGCCTAGTGCTACTTGGTGTGAAACCAATTAGATTGCAGGTGATAGTTCTGTTTTAGTTTTGTGTTTGTTTTGTGTATACGCATGTCGACATGTGGGAACTTTTATTTGTCTGTATAACATGGAAGGTTGTCTTCTATATTGTCTCCTGGGAATCTCTTATATGGTTGCTCACAAAGCTTAACACTCTTTAATGCATACCTTTTAAGGTCCTTGCAAGTTTCTTGGCTGTATCAGTGTGTATCGCATGATGTTCCTCTTTCTCTGTTCATCGGTTTCTATATTGGAGCCAAGGTCCAATTTTCATAAAGTGATTTGTAACTTTGTCGTGTGGGTTTTTGTTATTGGCACAAGCATGTGTAGTGACTGTTGTCTACATTCTGGCATTATATATCAACATATGTGCCTGTTTCTTCAGTAGTATACCTTAAACACCATGTATTTGTTATGCTTGGTGTTGGTGGTGCATATTCTTCGATGATAATAGTGCTGACTTGCTTTTGATTTTGTTTAAGAAATGTTGACATTTGGTTTTCTTTATGCCATTAATGATGTTCCTTAATATAGTTTTGTAAATGTGTATAAGGCAAGGTTTTTGAGGTGAGGGATTCTACCATGCTCTCCAAGCTGTTATTGCACCTCTACCGAATGTTTCTGAACGTATCCTGCTTGTACAAAGATATGGCAATACTGACATCTAATGTATTGTGCTCTTGAATTCCAGGTTCAATACCGTATGCATCCTGCCCTTTCGGAATTCCCCTCTAACAGCTTTTACGAAGGTACACTTCAAAATGGGGGTGACCATCAATGAAAGGCAATCATCAGGCATTGATTTTCCTTGGCCTGTGCCAAACCGTCCAATGTTCTTTTATGTTCAGGTATAATGATTTCTTTTATGAACTTTTGCATTATAATCGATCATTTGTAACATAACGATTAGCGAGTATTAAGCAAATGCTTATTTGGCCATGTGGAAAATACTCAAAGCTATACTCGATCACTTCTCTTAGAAACTTTTTTAGTCATGATATACTGATATACAAAATTTTTAGCAACGAAACTTTTTGGACACAACATTTTAGCCATTTAGCAGATCCTAAGAGATTTTGATGAAGGACAACTAGGCTTGGCTTTGTTATTTCTATTCCTTCGAACTTTCTATTCCTTTGAACTCTCTCTCTCACTCCCCCCAATTTTTTTTGTTTTCAACCTGGATTGTTGTTTTTGTAGATGGGACAAGAGGAGATAAGTGCTAGTGGAACATCTTATCTAAACCGCACAGAGGCTTCAAATGTTGAAAAAAATTGTGACTACCTTTCTAAGGAGTGGTGTGGTTCCTAGTCAGGTGTGACTATTGATCTGCTTAGCTTCTTAGTTCCTGTTGCTGGATCTATTCTATGTTATAATCCATTTTTGTTCAACATTTTACAGATTGGGGTTATTACGCCATACGAGGGACAACGAGCATATATTGTGAACTATATGTCAAGAAATGGTGCTCTCAGACAGCAACTTTACAAGGAAATTGAGGTACTATATGCATATGACTTATTGCATAGAAGTGCAACTATATCCATGGCCGAGAATGCTACATTTAATATTTTCTTTTTACAGGTTGCAAGTGTAGATTCATTCCAAGGAAGGGAGAAAGATTACATTATTTTGTCTTGTGTGAGGAGTAATGAACATCAGGTTGGTTCATACTTCTTTTGGATTGTGTGTTTGGTTGGTGTCTACTTGTAAGTAGCTTCTATTGTGGCGGTACTGGCATTAAACTTAGTGTTACTGTCCCCACACGCATTGTTGTGTCTGCTCATGAATAGGTGCTTGTGAATACTTGCTAAATTTTTATATTCAAAATTTGATATAAA